>CAJQZJ010031998.1:3296776-3308824 GCA_907164525.1 Lophiomys imhausi | reverse complement strand
GGGTGACAGTGGTATATAAGAACTATCTGGGTGGGGAGCAGGGATGTCGGTGACAGTGACAGGGGTATATAAGTTCTGGTGCAACAGGGAAAGCTTACGAGCCATGCACACGATGAGGCCGAGGCAGATTGGTGACTGGGCTGAAACAGACTGCACTCAGTCTGCCTCTTACCGTCCTCTTATGAGCCATGTGACAGCCATCCACATTGGCAATGTGACCTTCTTTACCCAGTACACCCATTCTTGCTTAGCCACAAGTAATGCTTTATGTCTCTCTAGGCATCCCTTTATCCAGACACAAAATTAACTGTCACAGAAACCAAGCAGAAATCACCCACTGAGGGATTAAAAGCTAATCGTTAATTTACATAGTCTTAGAGTGCTAGGTAAACAAAATCCAATTTCAGGGTGTGCTGTGAGAGAAGGACACAAACACTCAAGCTTTGGAAAGGAGAAAATCTGAGGTAACTGTGGTAGTTATTTTCCTCACTGATGTCAAATACTTGACTAGACCAACTCATGAAAGGAAGGATTAACTGGGGCTCAAGGTTTAATGACATAGTCTTTAGTGAGGAAGGCATGGTGGTAAGAGCATGAGGCTGCTTTTTGTCATTGTTGTTATTGTTTTGTTTGTTCAAGACAGGATCTCACTGTGTAGCCCTGGCTGTCCTGGAACTCAATTCTGTAGACCAGGCTGGCCTCAGACCCACAGAGATCATCCTGCCTCTGCCTCTCAAGTGCTGAGATTAAAGGTTTGCTGCACTAAACCTGATTTGCTTGCTTACATCTTGGTGGGCCAGAAAGAGATAGGAAAGCCAACACATACCGGTCCCCCCCCCCCCCCCCCCCTTAACCTTTTTTCACTTCGGGTCTCCAGATTGTGGAATGGTTCCTCTCATATTCAGGCTGGATCTACCTTTCTCAGATAATCCTCTCACAAAATGCCCTTCAAGACATACCCAGAAGTGTATCTCCTAGGAGGACTCTTAATCCAGTCAAGTTGGAGCAAATAACCAGTTCTTAACCATATCATATGATTACCAAATATTCACCAGCCTTCCAGGAAAAATAAAACTTAATCCCCCTCTAAAATGAAGATGACATCATCCAGGCTCTGGGTGACATCATCCAGGATTGTTTGCACACAATGTCTAACACTCAGTTTTAAACCTAGCAGACACACCAAGAAAAAGCAATAAGTGGAAAATAGAAACAGAAGAGGTGAGAAAAGGTAAGTTAGAGAATTTAGAGTTGACATGGGACCTTAAAAAACTATAATCAAGAGCACAAGAAAATGAAGAGAAAGATGGAGAGTTTCCTCCCAGAAATGAAATCCCAGAAGTGAAAATTACAACAGAAATTAAGAACTAGAGAGATAAGAATTCAGTCGTTGACAACCGAAGGTAGGAAAGCCATTCCAAATAAAGAACAGTAAAAAATGTCCATGTGAAGTGTCACAGAAGGTGAACCATGTTTGTTCTGTGCTTGTGGATTAATAGGTCTTCTGAGTTGGCCAGGGACCCACCCTCCTTCAGCAACACAGTGTCTACGGGAACATGTGTTCAGGTTTCAATAGTGCACTCACAAATGACCTCAGAACACAATTCACTCCCAGTTAGCATTTGCCTCTGAGAAGTCAAATAACAGCAGACCGTGACCTCATCATGAGGCCAAAGGAGCATTGGGACCTCAGGGCTTGGAATTCTAAGGAGACGGGGGTGTGTATTCTTGCAGGTGGAGTGGGGTTTTCCTAGAAGTGTTGGGCCAGCTCTGAAGCTGCGCAGGTGTGAGACAGGAGCTGTGACAGGTGGTCTGATAGTCCCAGCAAAAGAAGACAAAAAAAGCAATGGCGGTAGATGGAGAAATGGGTAGGAAGGGGCAAGGAATTTACTCATTTCTATGGAGTTTTAGAAACACCTTCAAGCTACAAGACACTGTCATTGGATATTCATAAAGTATCCATGAGGGACTGGGAGACAGCTCAAAGGGTAAGACACCTGTTATGCAAACATGAAGACCTGGGTTCAGGTCCCCAGTACTCATGTAAAAAGCTGGCTGTGGCCATGTACCTGTAACCCCAGTACTTGGTGGCTACCAGCCTGGCTCCAGCTTCAGTGAGAGACCCTGTCTGGAAGGCAAGGAGCAATAGAGGACACCCAACGTGTATACATACATGTGCACTCACATACACAAACTGTACTTGAATAACCCACGAACAAAGGCAATATGTACGTTATGCTCTACTCGATCCCTAGTACACTACCTGCTTTGGTTTCAGGAGAGATAGAGGGAAAGGCTCTCTGGTCATGCCTGCAGTTCCCTGGGTAGCAGTTTGCTTTGCTGATGCGGAGGGTGCTGCTAGGTCTCCCAGGCCGTTCTCCACAAATGCCCAGGAGCTTGGCTCCTTATGCCCGCTCACCACAGCCAAGCTCCATTAGGTTAGTCAGGTTCCAGAAACCTTCATGAGGACACATACTGAGGCAACATAAAAGGTAGCCCACTATTGAGCTTCAGGGAAGAGAAACCTGCCAGGTGGGTGTCAGAGCCAAGGCTCCCAGGTGAGGAGTCTGGACAGGAAACGAGTTCATTGAGGGGAAGAGCTCCTCAACTTAAACTCTCAGGGGCATGTGAGTTAGCTCCTCCTGAACATTGTCCCCTTCACCACAGTGTAGGTAAGAACCTGAAGTGGGATGGGGCAGGCCTCGGCTGCTTCTAGTTTCCCCACTGGGAGTTTGTTTTAGTTCCCACACTGACCAGACTGGACAGATGTTTTCTGAGTCTTATCTGGAAGATGGAGGGTATGGTACAGTGTCCTGAAATGTGGCAAGTGAGTCACTGTGTCGGTTCCTTTTCTATTTCTGTGGTAGAACACCATCACCATGATTAATATACACAAGAGTTAGTTTTGCTTAGGGTTCCAGAGGGAGAGTCCAGGAAGTCATGGGGAAGGTGCCCAGAGCAGGAAGCTGAGAGATCACCCAGAGCAGCAGCAGGAGCAGCAGGAGCAGGAGGAGCAGGAGCAGCAGGAGGAGCAACAGGAGCAGCAGCAGGAGCAGCAGGAGGAGCAGCAGGAGGAGCAGGAGGAGCAGCAGCAGGAGCAGGAGGAGCAGCAGCAGGAGGAGCAACAGGAGCAGCAGCAGGAGCAGCAGGAGGAGCAGCAGGAGGAGCAGGAGGAGCAGCAGCAGCAGGAGCAGCAGGAGGAGTAGGAGGAGCAGCAGGAGGAGCAGGAGGAGCAGCAGGAGCAGGATGAGCAGCAGGAGGAGCAGGAACAGCAGGAGCTGCAGGAGCAGCAGCAGGAGCAGCAGGAGCAGCTGCTACTGCAGCACCTCTTGGGGCTCTGGCATTTATACACCCTCTCAAGAGTTCCTAGAATTCCACATGCTATACACTTGCAGAAACTATCTGCAGCTGGAAAAATCATGCCCCTGCTAGAGCATGAGGCAAATCATAGTCAGCTGCTGTGGACAATCTGAAGCAGTCCTATATCCCATACGTGGGATTAAAACAAAAACATATTTCCATAATATTTCTGTGGGTTTTTTTTTTACTGTAAGCTTCATAAGTAAAGGGATTTATCCCTCTATCTGCTTTTTTTAATTTCTGTGTTTTTAAAGAAACTAAAAGTTCTCGCTACAGGCAGAGCTCTCTTCTTTATAGCTGCCTTAGGCAGTGGGCAGTCTGTCACCTAAGGCATTTCTACTTTAGGTTCAGGCTCAGGACAATTCCATTTTTCTTCCTGGGCCTGCCCTCTGGGGGAATGAAAGCCAGAGGAACACTGAGGAGCATAAGTGACATTCCCAAGTGCAAAAAGTGTGACCCTGTCCCCCACCCAGGGAGTGAGAACAGAGACCACCAAGTGCCAGGTGTACACGAGGCTGCACAGAGATCCACAGTGTAGATGCACTCAGAGTGAAGGACACATCTGCCAACACTCAGTGACAAATAAAAAGCCCTTTGCAGGAGCTACACTTTGATCTACGGCAGGCAATGAATGAAAGATGGCAAAGGGAAGATAAACTGGCTAGCCCATGCTTTGCCTTTAACCCCAGGAAGAGAAGAGCTTGGTCAGGATTGTTGTGCGCTAAAGTTCTCTCTTCCCTGGCCCCTGCCTACTGTCTACTGGAACCTTCTACTGGTCCATACCCTGAAAGTCTGGATTACCCTAATTACCATGCCACTAGACAGCTTGTAAGGCTGGGTTTCATGAGTCGCAAACAGCTTCAAAGATGTCGTGGTATCTGAACCAGTTGGAAGGAATAGCTAACTGGAGGGTAGAACCATGCTGGGGAGGCTCAGGCCTGGTTCACTGTTCTGCAGACACAGGTAGAGCTGGCTGCATTCACAGCCTAAATATAGCATTCAGTTCTGCCTGGAGGAGGGGAGTGAAGAGATCAGTGTCCATGCCTGAAAGTGCAGCACAGCCCAAGATTCTTCAGGTTTGGAGGGGAGCCCAGTCTCTGTACAGACTCTATCTTCATAGCTCTCTGGTCTCAGCGGCTGCACCCAGTAGCCTCTGTCTCTCACTCCTATTCCGTCCAGCCTTGCGATGCACTGGGGTCTGGTCACAGCCACTGCCTTCAAGCCAGGGTGTATACCTTTAATTTATTCTGGAAAAACTTCCCACAGCCAACCTGAACCTGTCCTGGAAGCTGGAAGTGTGAGCTTATAGGAACACAGGATGCAGTTGGGAACCTCCATGCGGGAAGCTTGGGGCCTGCAGTCTCTTTGTGTCCCATGGAAGATGCCACAGGCCCATGAGAGGAAGGGGGTCACCCAGCTGGGAAAAACCATTTCATCCCTTCTTTCCTGAAGCATGATGCTAGGGAGGACAAAGCCTCTAGCAGGTTCCTTGCCCCGGGCTTTCCAAACATTTTAGCTATGTAGCAAATCATAGAAACTGTGGCTTGATTTCATTCAGAGCTCCATTGGGGTTGCTGTAGACCGCCTGCTTCTGAGTGCTGGGCTTGCACACTGTGCCTGGGCAGCCTCCTACAGGACCTACCAGGGACCTTGCAACACCCGCCCCCAACACCCAGACCTCAGCTGGTATCACTCCTTATAAACATTACACACTGAATCCAAGTGCTGAATTAAGTTAGACTGCTGATGGTCACTGGCAACAGTCAGGGCTGATTTTGGGGGGCCAAGTCCTCTCTTTCCGAAGCTCTCACATTTGAACCCCACGCTGCTTCTTTCTTGTGCTCTGTATATATACGCTGCTGTCTCTTTTGTGGTTGCTCTTCACTGACAGATGAATAGCAGAGTGAGCTGCCCTCCCAACTCATAGGTGTCCCTGAAAGTGGTGTCCCCGAGAGGCCACAACGTTGAACTTCTATCCCTCTTTGCCTTCATCCCTCTGGCTGGTTTGCATTTCTCCTTTCTCTTGCTGTCCTCACTGGTAGCTGGCCCTAATTCTGTCCTTCATCCTCAACCACACAACACTCAAGTATTAATTCTAAACAATCATAAAAATATGTTCCTTACCCTATAGAAGCCACACTACCATGCTGAGCCATGACTAGATCATTGGGATCAAGTTCATAAGTACATTTGTTTGCGTTTTTTAACAAACACTGCTACTGAAGTATTTTCTGAGTGTCAGGCAGCATATTGGGTGTTGGGAAGACAAGGCATTGCCGTGACTTCCAGTTGGGTGGCAGTTGTGCAGCGCGGGAAGTAGACTTGTCTTTTTACATGTATGGGTTTACCCGTTTACTGGAGGCAAGGGTGGGCTTTCATGTGCAGAGAGTATGCAAGGACGCCACAAGCCTGGGCAGCATGAGATAAAGCAGTGTGTTGGAGTGCTCACTGGTGCCACAAAGCAAAGCAGACACGGACACCACGTGCAGTGGGAGTGTCCTCGTGGTCCATCAGTGCTGAGCAGCTTCAGTCACGGCTCCTGGAGATGTGCTAGAGGTGAGCTTCCAGGATGGCTACAAATTAATTTAAACACAGCTCCAGAGTGTCTGCAGTTGCCACCAAACTAGACTAGCTCACTGCCTTTGAATTTGGGGTGGTCTTGGTATGATTCTTTTTTTAACATAATATTTTTATTGGTTCTTTGGGAATTTCATGTCATGTACCCCAATCACACTCATTTATCACTTCTTCCATGTCTGCCCTCCACCTTTGTGACCTCCCCCACAAAATAAAAATTTAAAGTCTATTTAAAAAAAATCTATATAGTCCCTGGAGCATGGTCAAACTCTCAGTGGCCTACCCTGAAATAGAACTGAGTCATCCCCCCCCCCACCCCATACCTCCACCAGAGCCATCAATTGTGGAGAACTACTCTTCAGCATCTCCGTCACACTTGCTAAGAGTTCTCTTCGATGGATTCCTGACTAGACTGTTACTTTTGGGTGAGGGTCGACACAGAAGGCTTCTATGCCTCGCTTTTCAACTGTGCATCTACTGGCATCTATTTCACTGCCAAAGTAGCTTCCTTATTCTTTGTGTTGGCGGGAGCACGGACCATGGACTTTTACATGCTTTCTGGCGACAGCACAGACCTTGAACACAGCCCCATGCTGCTGTAGGCCCACGGATCCAGACAAGGCCTCCAGAGGCAGACCGGACCATTGATATCACCATGGCCTCAGGTGACAGCACAGGTTACTCACATCAATGTGGCCCCAGTGGCAGCGTGGCCCAAGGACATTAACATGGTTTTAGGAAGCAGCCCGTACCACAGATATCACATGACCTTAAGTGGTACGTAACACAGGCCACAGAAATCAACACAGACACCAGCTGTGGTAGGACCATGGGCCCAGCCTTGGCCCTTGGTGGCAGTACCAGCCCGGTTAGTACCATTCTTGACTGCTAGAATGCAGCAAAACTATTGCTCTGGAACTAGAAGGGCTAGCAATGAGAACCCTCACAGCTTCTACTTCCTGTCTCTTGGAACCAGGAGAGGTGACATCTAGGGGCCCTGTTGGCAGTCCCCAGCTGAGACAGGACTTCACACCAGTCAGTTTACAACCTCATAGCAAAGGTTTTTAAAAAGAAGCTATAGTTTAGCATAATGCAAATATTGCATCTGCTCCTGGATATCTACACACGAGCGCACGTGTGCGCGCACACGCACACACACAGAGCTCGGCGAATGTGAGCTACATAGAGAAATGCAAAATGTACAGGTTCTCAGACCTCCCACCACTACTGGTGGAGACAGGAGAGAGCTTGCTGTTTCTCCCATGGCAGTGCGATGGCAATCTGAAAACTAGTAACTAAACCAGGTAGCACGTTGATGGTAAACTTTGGTCCCTGGTACTTTACCTTGGTAGCCATATTACTCAGTTCTTCATCATGTGACTGAAATGCGTAATCCAAACACTCTGTGGTTCATGTTGTTAGTGCCATAGAAGGATGAAGGTAAGGAGGTGGTGTGGAAAATCTTTACAAGAAATATGGATGGAACTTTCAAAATGTAGCAAAAGACAAGAGTCTGAGCCAACCCCAAACAGGGTAAACTCAAAGAAGTTCAAATTAAGACATAGCACGGCTTGAAGACCCTGTAAGAGAGACAGTATCTCATGTAAATGGGGAAAACAATTAAAATGAATTATGCCAGGGAGATGGGGAGATAGCTCAGTGCTTAATGGCATAGGCTGCTCTTTCAGAGAACCCAGGTTCAGTTCCCTGGACCCACAAGCTGCCTCACAACCATCAATAGCTCCAGTTCCAGGGGGAAAGCCACCTTCTAAGCTCCAGCAGTGCAAACACACATATGGTACACATACATGCATACAAACAAATGCTCATACACATAAAATACATCTTTAAAACACTTTAATAATAAAAAAATCAATTGTACTAGGGATACATGGCGAGTAACATAAATACAGACAGTTAATTAAAAAAGTAAAAGACACTTTGAGAATGGGAATGAGCTAATCAGGTGGGAAAAAAATATAATCAAAACTGCTGGACCACAAGTCTCAGTATAGGTCATTTGCATAGTACTTGCCTGTAGCATGAATTATTAATATTATTAATGATCATATGATTACTAAGGTGGCAGATTTAGTCCTTAACCTGCTATTTACTAAATAAACATACAGAAGCCTGTTAGATTTTAATAAGCCTTAATCACTGGGGCTGGGCAGATTTTAACCCTCTACTAACTTTCCTTCCCCAGATAAAACCCCATAATTACTTGCACATGCTCCATTTGGTCTTGTTCTCTTAGCAGGATGCTCCCAGCCATGTGCACTTCTCATCCATGATCTAACCCATGGTGACTGCTCCCTTTCCACCCCTCTCTGTATCCTTCGTGGTGCTTCTCTGACCCTCAAGCTTGCAAACCTGAGCTACACCTACCTCTCTCTTCTGCCCAGTATAGGCTATAGGCATTTTATTCAGCCAGTCAGGGATGACTTAGAAGGCAAGGTAACACAGTACTACTTGATGTATATGAGAACATGCTCATCTGGGGTGTAACCAGATCTTGGCGGGGGGACCCTGCCAGAGCCAGCAGGCTGAGTCAAATAGTACCTGAGAGGGGAGTGAGGATTAAGAAATGGAGAGAGTTATATGGCTTAACATATATTCCCAATGTCCAGTCCATATGTATTTGGCACCTGACTTTAACATTCTACTATCTAACCATCTCCATGAGTTTAAAGTTCTATATCTAACTCAGCTTTCATACTAACTTGCCTCATAATTTTAAAAATATCTTCTTAGATCCAGAACACCCTCTTGATTCCTAAACAACTCAAAATTTAACTATGAGACTCTAGCTATCTATTCTTCAACCACCCCAGAGACCTGAGAGGGATAAATATATCTGATTATATAGGAAGTGCAGGGCCCGCAGCTTCCAAAACTAAGAAATGACATACCAGTGGCTGCATGGACAATTCCCATTTTCTCTCCATACATTACAGCATCAATCTTCAGTTGTTTGGCCCCATTTCTCTGACAGACATTGATTGTAGAGCAGGAATTATGAAGGACTTACCTACCCTGTCTTGGCAGAGCTAGGCTGTTGACTTACCTGCATAACTCATAATTGTGGCCTATTTATTTCTTTTGTTTTGTATTGTATTTATAGTTATAAGAGAAAGAACCATTTGTTGGACTGAAAGGGAGAGCTGTTGGGGGGAAAAAGAAATACCTTAAACTAAAAAGGGTAGAGGATGGGGGGGTTGAGGGGGAGGAGGGGGAAAGGGTGGGACTGGAGGGGGGAGTAGGGAGGAGATTGTGATTGAGATGTAACTTGAAGAAATAAAAAATAAATTATTATAAAAAAAATAAAGAGGGCGTAACTCTAACCAAGCAAGTAAAGGACCTGTACAACAAGAACTTGAAGCCCTTGAAGAAAGAAATGGAAGAGGCCTTTAGAAGATGGAAAATCTCCCATGCTCATGGATAGGTAGGATCAACATAATAAAAATGGCCATCCTACCAAAAGCAATATATAGATTCAATGCAATTCCTATCAAAATACCAACACAATTTTTTATAGACTTGGAAAGAGCTAGTCTCAATTTCATATGGAACAACAAAAAGCCCAGAATAGCTAAATCAATCCTGTACAATAAAAAAACATCTGGAGGTATTACCATCCCAGATTTCAAGCTGTACTACAGAGCAATAGTTGTAAAAACAGCATGGTATTGGTATAGAAACAGACCAGTAGATCAATGGAATCGAATTGAAGATCCAGAAATAGACCCACACACTTATGGCCACCTAATTTTTGACAAAGAAGCCAAAACGGCACAATGGAAGAAGGACAGCATCTTCAACAACTGGTGCTGGTCCAACTGGATGTCCATTTGTAAAAGAATGAAGTTAGACCCATACTTATCACCTTGTACAAAACTTAAGTCCAAGTGGATCAAAGACCTTAACATAAGGCCAGTCACACTAAATCTACTAGAAGAAAAAGTGGGAGAAACCCTCGAACTAATTGGCACAGCTGACAACTTCCTGAACAGAACATCAACAGCTCAGGACATGAGATCAACAATCCATAAATGGGACCTCATGAAACTGAAAAGCTTCTGTAAGGCAAAGGACACTGTCATTCGAACAAAATGGCAGCCTACAGACTGGGAGAAAATCTTCACCAACCCCACATCTGACAGAGTGCTAATATCCAAAATCTACAAAGAACTCAAGAAATTAAATGCCACGAAACCAAATAATCCAATCAAAAAATGGGGGACAGAGCTAAATAGAGAATTCACAAAGGAGGAATCCCTAATGGCTGAGAGACACTTAAAGAAATGCTCAACATCCTTAATCATCAGAGAAATGCAACTCAAGACAACTCTGAGATTCCATTTCACACCTGTCAGAATGGCTAGGATCAAAAACTCAAATGACAGCACATGCTGGCGAGGGTGTGGAGAAAGGGGTACCCTACTCCATTGCTGGTGGGAATGCATGCTTATTGGTTTGTTTGTTTAGTAGTTCTCTTTCCCGGGCAACGAGACACTTTTCACTGATGGTATTGCTTCGTAGATCCCCAATGAATGAGGAGGCTCTTGGCCCTCATACGACCTCTCAACTGAGATGAGGGACTGTTATATAAGGACACCCCACCCCAGAGAAATGGGATGGAAGGGTTAGGAGGTAAAGAAAAAAAAATGAAATGTGATGTTTCGGCCTTTTACTACTAATTGTCATAAACTGTTTAGGATAATTAAGAAATGCAAACTAATGGTTATGCAAGCTGGTCATTCTGTTAGGTACTATGACAGCCTATTATAGTTACTTGCTAAGCTAATCAGAAATAAACCTGCTAAGAGACAAGCAACATCTGCTTACCCTAATATAAGAGATAGATAGGGCCTCTTCAAAAACCTCAAGAGATCTGCAGAATATGGCATTCAAAGATGTTTTCATAACTTTAGATTTTTTTATATCAAGACATATCAACTCCTGACAGCACCCCCTATTCTCCTCCAAGTAGAAGATGAGCATCGAAGAATCTCCAGTGGGAGATGATTGAATTAGTCGCAAGCCTATCTCTTGGTAGGAAAATCCCCTTGCTCCAACTGTAGACAGAACGCTGTCCAAAAAGAACAAAACCTGGAAGCAGGTAAGTCGACAGCCTAGCTCTGCCAAGACAAGGTAGGTAAGTCCTTCATAAGCCCTGCTCTACAATCAATGTCTGTCAGAGAAGAGGGGCCAAATGACTGAAGATCGATGCTGTAGTGTATGGAGAGAAAATGGGAACTGTCCAGGCAGCCACTGGTATGTCATTTCTTACTTTGGGAAGCTGCAGGCCCTGTACTTCCTATAAAATCAGATATATTTGTCCCTCTCAGGTCTCTGAGGTGGTTGAAGAACAGATAGCTAGAGTTTCATAATTTAATTTTGAGTTGTTTAGGAGTCAAGAGAGTGTTATAGATCTAAGAAGATACTTTTAAATTTGTGTTACCAGTTAGTATGAATGTTGAGTCAGATATAGAACTTTAAACTCATGGAGATGTTTAGATAGTAGAATGTTAAAGTCAGGTACCAAATACATATGGACTGGTCATTGGGAATGTATGTTAAGCCATATAACCCTCATAACTGTGGCCTAATTACCTCTGTTGTACTGTATTGTATTTGTTATTATAAGAGAAAGAGCCATTTGTTGGACTGAAAGGGGAAACTGTAGGGGGAAATAAGATATACCTTAACCTTAAAAGAAAAAAAAAGAGAAGAGGATGGGGGGTTGAGGTGGGAGGGTGGGACTGGAGGGGGAATAAGGAGGGGACTGCGATTGAGATGTAACTTGAAGAAATAAAAAATAAAGGAAAAAAAAGAAATAGTATTTCCTCTACAAAATTGAAAAAAAATCACTTAAGGTTTTTTTGTGAGAAAATACTTTGTAAATTGTTAAATAATTCCTATATTGTCATTACTATAAAGTGTTTGTACTTTTTTTGCAACTTCTCTTTATTTCAGAAGATATCTATTGAGACTTTTCTTAGAGTTTCTTTCTTGATGAAATAAAACACCGTGACCAAAATAAAAAATAAAAATAAAAAGAAAGAAAGAAAGAAAGAAAGAAAGAAAGAAAGAAAGAAAGAAAGAAAG
>CAJQZJ010031998.1:3232891-3289664 GCA_907164525.1 Lophiomys imhausi | reverse complement strand
GCACCTGGGCACCATCTGTGACAGCTGTGAGGGCACCTGGGCACCATCTGTGACAGCTGTGAGGGCACCGGGCACCATCTGTGACAGCTGTGATGGCACCTGGGCACCATCTGGCTTTCCTGGGTGTAGAGAATGCTCTTTCAACAGTTAGCACCAAGAAAGCTGACTCAGATCAGAGCAGGGAGGGAAGGCCACAAGTCTGAGAGTCCTCCTACCATGAGGGAAAGACAGAGAATGGGGAACCTGAGTTAGGCAATGCTACCTCACAAGCAATGCTATGGACAGAAGATTCCAGAATGTCCCAACAAAGGAATGACACATTCTGTGAGAGTATGGCAGCTAAGAAAATTCTCTCTTCTGTTAGATTACCAGCCACAGCTCTCACTTTTGGGCTTATGGGTGAATTTTCCAACATGCCTATGCCTCAGTTTCCCAAACTATTAATTGATTAATCCCAAAATATTATTGAGAACAGTAATAACTCTTTATGAACTGTTCATGCTAGGGGCATAGCTCAGGACAGTCTGATTAGTTTATGTGGATGGCCATAGATCAGAATCCAAGCACTGGAAACAAAATGAACACACACACACACAACACACATAGACACTCTCACATATACACACAGACACTCAAATATACATACACACACAGACATACACATACACACTCATACACACATGTATACACACATACACTCACATACAAACACACAGACACACATCACTCACACTCACACGCTCACACACACATATACACACATACAACACACACATACACACTCACATACAAATACACACATAGACATTCACACATATACACAGACATGCACATATACTCACACAGACACTCTCACATATACACACGCACACACAGACACTCATATATACACACACACACTCACACAAAGACATACACATACACACATGCACACACACATACACACACACTCACATACACACATACACATAGACACTCACACACACAAACACAGACACACATCACTCACACAAACATACACACAGACATCCACACTCTCACACACACATCACTTACATGCACACAAACACACACACAGACACATACACATCACTTACTCACACATACACACACATACAAACACATATTCACACACATGCATCACTCATATACACACATACAATACACACATACACTCACAGACACACTCACACACACATACACACACACACACTTACTTCCTAGAGCATTCAGAAGAATGCCTTCATGGCATTTTAAGGCTTGCTATTTTATTATCAATCCAATATACAGCTAATGTCTTCCAAGAAAGGGAAGAAGAGAACAACTCTGTGTGGCCTGGGAAGATGGCAGCAGTGAGCAAAACAGAAGATAGTGCAGTGAGGTAGGGGTGGGTGGGTTCTGCCTCTGTTTGTGTCCTCTACAGCAAAGAGACACCTGAAAGATACCAGTGGTGAGGGTGCTGTCTTTTTTTTTTAACTCCTACATATAAATATGCTCAGGGATCCAAAAAAAGAAAGGTCCAAAAGGGGGCTTCCAGGCTTCATCAGCCTGTGGGCTCTAGGAGCAGATGCTTCTATTAGGAGTGGCAAGTTCCTTTCTTAGCTGTGTGTAGTGCTGAGTTTTCTGTTGCTGTCATCAGACCGTTTGTTCCTGTGGCCCTTCTGCAGCAGTGGATGCCTGTGGTTTGGGCGCTCTCCATGCCATCCATCTCCCTGCTCCATGAACAGCCTTGGACTTCCACCTGGGGATTTGCCCTCCTGGAAATCTCAGCCCCCTGATTCTGGCCAGTGAAAAGATTTCTGGGGACATTAGAAAAGCTTCACTCCTAAAATAATGATGCCAGAAAGAACTGAAGAGTGAACCTGGCAATCCCAGCATCACAGGGAAATAGCTAAAAGAATGTTCCAGTAATTGCAAGGAACAGCAAAGGAAGGAATGTAGCTCTTTGATCCTGCGACCTGTTGATTTGTCAGACATCACTGCCACCCAAGCTAGGAACTTCTTAGCTGGAATAAGAAATTTTAAGAGAGCAGAGCAACACCCATTCCCAGAAAGTGGGGTGGGTGATTTTTTTCCCCATCATTTGATGGGTTATAGATGTGTGTTGTTATTTAGGGGGATTGGTTACAAGTTGTTAAATGGTCTTGTTAAACAAGGTTTAGGAGGTTAGACATAGCAATTTCTTTCTTTTTCTTTTGTCTATCCTTCTTTCTCTCTTATGTAGGGGGGAAAGTCTTGAAAAGAAAAAAAGAGGGTATAGATATGATATAGGAATGATAAGGAAAAGGGTAGATTATTGGATCTACTCATATCTTTGTATATTGATACAAAATTAAGGTTAATTCTTTTTAAAGTATTGTACCTATGTAATTCTTAAAAATGCAATGTGAAGTTTTGGCCTTTTGATACCAACTATCACAAACTGTTTAGGATAATTAAGAAATGCAAACTAATAGTCATTCAAACTTGTCATTTTGTTAAGTACTAGTTTAGTGTATCACAGATGTTTTTATCAGAAATCAAGTTGCTAAGAGACAAACAACACTTACTTATTCAAATATGCAGACATAGATAGATGGTCTTCAAAAACCTCAAGAGATCTATAGATGTTTTGTTAACTTAAGATTTTTTAATATTGAGACATGTCAGCTCCTGACAGCACCCTCCATTCTACTTCAAGTAGATGATGAGCATCAAAGAATCTCCATTTGGAGATGGCTGCTTTAGCGGCAAGCTAGCCGCTTGTTGAGAAAATCCTTTGCTTCAACTGTAGACAGAATGCTGTCTGAAAAGGATAAAACTTGGAAGCAGGTAAGTCGACAGCCTAGCTCTGCCAAGACAGAGTGGGAAAGTCCTTCATAACTCCTGCTTTACAATCAATGTCTGTCAGAGAAACGGGGCCAAAAGGCTGAAGACAGATGTTCCAACGCTATAGAGAGAAACTGGGGACTGTCCAGGCAGCCAGTTGTCTGTCACTTCTTAGTTTTGGAAGCTGCTGGCTCTGCACTTCCTGTTTATTCAGATATATTTATCCTTCTCAGGTCTCTGAGGTGTTTGAAGACTGGATAGTTATAGTCTCATAGTTAAGTTTTAAGTCATTTAGGAATTAAAAGGATGTTCTGGGTCTAAGAAGATATTTTTAAGTTGGTAATGCAAGTTAGGATAGAAACTGAGTTAGGTATAGAACTTTAAACTCATTGAGATAGATACATAATAGAATATTATTACGTGTTGCCAAATATATATGGACTGGACATTGGGAATGTATGTTATACCTTATAATTTTCATAATTGTTTCCTAATTGTTCTTATTGTTTTGTATTGTATTTATTGTTATAAGAAAAAGAGTCTTTTATTGGCCTAAGAGGGGGAGATGTTGGGGAGAAAAAAAAGATACACCTTAATTTTAAAAAAATGAAAATAAAAAAATATATTCCATGTTATTCACTCAGACCTTTTGCTTAACCAACACAATGAGTGGATATGCTCTCCTACCTTTTTGGTATAGCTAGTTTTAAAAATGTTTTTTAAACAGAAATGATTAAGAGGGATGTTGGAGGCCAGGCATGGTGGTGCATGCCTTTAATCCCAACACTTGGGAGGCAGAGGCAGGCAGATCTCTGTGAGTTTCAGGCCATCCTGGTCTACAGAGTGAGTTCTGGGATAGCCACGGCTACACAGGTTTCAAAAGAAAAAAACACAATAAAACAAACAAACAAAAAGAGGGATGATGGAGAAGGAGTGGTCTTTCTGATAGGCAGGAGTTAATACCAAAGAAGCTCTGGCCAGTGCCAGGAAGAGGTCTGGCTGTGCCTGTGCAGGGTGTTTAAATGCACTAGAGAAGTTGTTAGGTTAAGCTTGGATGAAAATGGCCAGATAGCCACATTTGAGCCTTACAGAGCAGAAAGGGTACCATTGTGTACTTTATACTATACATGAAAAAGCCTCAAACAAAACATTACGATAACAAGCCAAACAGTTGTAGCTGAGAAGCCAACTATGATTATAGATAAAATTATTTTAAAATTCAATTAATCCAATAAAAAACAGAAGAATAAGAAAAGTGGAATAAGTTAGATGGTGGTGGCTCACGCCTTTAATCCCAGCACTCAGGAGGCAGAGGCAGGTGGATCTATGAGTTCAAGGCCAGCCTGGTCTACAGGGTGAGATCCAGGACTACACAGAGAAAGCCTGTCTTGGAAAAAAAAATACAGAAATCCAAAAGCAGAATGGTAGGTTGAGGTCTAACTATATTACAATCACATTACATGTAAATAATCTAAAGACCTCAATTAAAACAGAGATTGAGATAAATCAATCAATAAATAAAAACAGATGATTATAGTAGATCAAAAGGCAAGTTCCAACTATATATTCCAGCTTGAAATCCTGTTTGGGGATTGGAGAGATGGCTCAGTACTGAGATTATAATGGTCTAGGGTTATGGAGGAAGGGAGCTTCAACCCTTGATACCTCAAATATGTGGATGGCAGAAGTTGGCTACCTACCTCCTTCCCAACCTGGCGTCATAAAGCTGACTCCACTACCATCAACCCTAGTAAGAATTTATTACCCTGACAATTATCAGGCCTCATTCCTTGTTTGATCTTATAAGGTTCCCCCCCCCTCCATATAGCCCCTGAGTATGTAGATAAACCATTTTCCAACACCCTTGCCCAGGACAATGGTACATGGCCACACAAACCTTGCCCCAGAGACCCTGGCCATCTCCACAAGGGAATAAATACCTTTCTTCCTTGAAATAAACCAAACCAGTTCTCCAAAGCTATTCCCTGGTATGCTCATTACCCACACACTGATCACTGACCAAGATCCTACATTGCATTCACCAGCACCTGGCTAAGCTTCCCTCCCTCCAGTCCAGTACCTGAAACAATAAGCCAGGCTACCCTAAGTGGGAAGAGGACACGGGGCAGGGTGGCATTCAGAGGCTAAGAGCACTGGCTGCCCTTCCAGAAGACCAGGGTTCCATTCCAAGTACCCACATAGCAGCTCACAACCATCTACAACTCCAGTTCTGGGGGATCTGACACCCTCTTCTGACCTCTGTGGGCACCGGGCATGCAGATGGAGTACTCTAACAAACTTTTTTTTAAAATCTAGAAAAATGTTTGAGGAAAAGATGTTTTAATAAAAAGATACAGAAATCAATCAAAATGAAATGAAAACAAGATTTTCCTCGGTAACCATTAGAGATAGGAATGGAGAGAAAAATGCACAAATATAAGTTCATTTCCATAGTAGGTTTGAGAGAAAGCATTCCTATTATTTACTTACTTATTTATTTATAGAAACTCTACATTGAGAGTATGGTAAGGACAAGAACGCTAGAGGTTTTCTCGCAGTCAGCTTCTCCTTGTTCCTCAGTGAGAAGAGGTTTACAGGGGATGGCATGGGAAGGTGAGGACCAGCCTTTTACTTCAGCTGTGTCTAGTTTTCTCCCGGGCACAGCAGCATCCCATGTGCCTGGGACCTGTACCAAGGAAAAGGGGTGGTGGAGGAGAACATAACAGCACCACCTCCCTTTGGCTGCTCCCCGGTCTGTGGCCATGTTTCCACCACCACAAATTCTGCCATGCCTTCCTGGCCATATGGACTGAGATCCATCTAGACCATGTGGCAAAACAAACTTCTCCTCTGATAAGTCATTCCTATTGGGTATTTTGTGTCAGAGATGTAAAAATGACAAATAACCCTACCACCAATACTATCTTAAAAACTTATACTGAATCCCAGCATACCACATATCCACTGAGTGAACTACATGGAGCTTCAGTTTCTCCATCCACAAAATGGGTATAGTAATTTTGGCCTTGTAGAGAATTAGAGATAAGTTGTGTATAGTTTCTTTCCTAGTAACCTGAGCTCATTTAGTAATAGATACTATCATTGCCATTAATAATATTTACTGATTATATGTACCATATGGATGTTTACATGAACATAACAAACCAACCAACTAAATGAATACAAAGCTACACTTGTATTTTTTTTCTTTTTTTTTTTTTTTTTTTGGTTTTTCGAGACAGGGTTTCTCTGTTTAACAGCTCTGGCTGTCCTGGACTCGCTTTGTAGACCAGGCTGGCCTCGAACTCGCAAAGATCTGCCTGCCTCTGCCTCCCAAGTGCTGGGATTAAAGGCGTGCGCCACCACCACCCGGCTACACTTGTATTTTTAAGTTAACTTTCTGTAGCAGAGAAGTACTAAGAAGAATCGGCATTTTCCCCTCAATGTGCCTGTCGTAACTCAGGGCATCTAGACCAGTGTTTCTTTCCAAGGCTACAAGTACTCGGGTCACAAGGCCTGTGGGCACAGGGCCAGGTACTGAGGGTAATAGGTAAATCCTCCACTGTTCTGCCTCTGCCCCCTGCATGACAGGAGCCTGCTCAGGGCTTGCTATTGTGTGATTATGTCTCCACTTTGAGGAGGCTCAGAGGGTTCTGAGTTTTCACTCAGGAGCCCCAGTGGGTCTTTCGCATGTGACACCAATTCACCCTCTTCCTGCCAAGCAATCGCTCTCCCTGGCAACACTGTAAAAGGCACAATGCCGGGTGCCAGGAATCCCCTGCAGCCTGAAGCAAGGCTGCACCATAACGTGTCACAAGATTCACCCAGCCATCTCAAATGCGTTTTTAAAAGGCCAAAGGTCTTTCCTGTGAATAAGCTGTCTAGTGTTTGAGCTTCATTATAATTTCTCTCTAATGGAGTTTGGGAAAATTAAATGAGAGTTATTAGCCAGATTTATAAGATGGTCTCCTGAGAAAATGGCTGACCTAGCAGACAAGTACATTGGTTATTCATCTGGCCCACAAAAAAAAGCTGAAATTTTACAAAGACAGAAGATATTCTTACCCCACAAGCCAAGCATGGCTTCCATGCCTGTAATTCTAGTATGTGGGAAACTAAGGAAGCCTAGGCCAAGACAGTGAAGCCAATCCTCTGGCTCCTGTTAGAAGCATGGTGCTTGCTGTTAGTTAAGGAAAATGTTGGCAATATTTTGAGTCAGGGTCTCACTGTGTAGGCCAGATGTGTGCCCATCCCTCAGCAGCTTCCTCTGCACCATGTCTTGGAGCCAAGATCCCACCTAAGACACACTTCTGTTAGTGGTCCAACTAGAACACGATGGGAACTCCCAGTTATAGACAGTTCACTAAAGTGCACACGCATTTCCATAAAGGAGGACATCTTGTACTGGAAGATTGCTGGGTAAGGCTCCTGAAGGGGAAGGAAGTGAGTTCCCTCTAAATGGAATTGGAGAGCAAGCTGCTGCCTGGAGAGAACATGGCTATGGTGAGCCATGAGTTTGGGAATGAAGCGTGGACAGAACAACACACAGACACCAGTCTCCCTGGGAAGGGGAGAGTCTTCAGGGCTGGGCAAGATCTGTTCGGCCTACATAGGACTTTCTCCCATGTACTCATCAGCTTTCTGTGCTCAGCCCTTAGATCACAAGGGGCCCAGGGTGGGGATCACAGTGGCACAAAACGATGATGCCCTGTTCTTGATAAGGAGTTGTGTTACTTTACGTGGATCCACACCATGTACCTCTAGAGCTCCCTTAGAAGTCCATGGTGTCATTGATTTTCTAAGACTGATGTATGGGCCATCCTAACTCACGCATTAAGTCAACTACCTGTGCTAACTGCTTAAACAATAGCAATTAATTTCCTTTCTTTCTTTTTTTTTGGGGGGGGGAGAGTTGTTTTGTTTTTGTTTTTCTAGACAGGGTTTCTCCATGTAGCCCTAGCTGTCCTGAACCTTGCTCTGTAGACCAGAATTCTGTAGCCTCAAACTCTATCTCCCAAGTACTGATTAAAGGTATGCACCATCACCTCACCCAGCTAACATTCTTAGTTCCAGTGGCTGAGAGTCAAAAGCAAGATGTCAGCTGGTTAGATGTTGACCTGAGTGTCAAAGGTGTGGTCCCCAGAACAGTGCAATAAAAAGATTTTAGAAGTTTTAAAGGGTAAGACATCATAGAAGGTCTTTGGGTCGTTGGTAGTGTGTCCCTGAAAGGTATTGTGGGACCCCAGTCCTTTTTTTCTTTTACTTTCTGGCCATGAGATGGGCAAGCTCCCAACAGTCCCCCTCAGCATACCCACCGGTGGCCCAAACCAATGATCTTGTTGATCTTGAACTGGATCCAAAATCCAGGGTCAAAATAATCATTTTCTATTGATAAGTTCATTATCTCAGGTATTTTGTTACAGTAGTGGGAAACTGACTAACACAGTCTCATTCTTCAGTCCCAAGGGTGAAGACTGCACATCACCTTCGGGCAGAGTTGGAGGAAACTCAAGCCAGACTATAACAGGACTTCCAGAACTTTTATGAGTGTTCATTAACATCAAGCCACAAAGAGAGAGTAGTCTCTCTACCAGAGAATCTTTATCAACACCTAATCAGGGAGTATCGTTAGCATTTTAGAGAAGGGGAAACTAAGGCATGCTCTGGCTAAGCCTGAACCCAGACCCATGCTGCCTGGGCCTGCATTTTTAACTACACAATTCTGCCTTTTTCCTTGTTTGTTACCAAGAACTGTGTGAACTCCTAAAGAAAAGAAAGAAAATCCCACCCACCTTGGCTTATTTTAAAGTATAGATTTAGGGGCAGATTCACACCCACTTGATGGCCCCATAGGTGAAGAAGACCTGAACTTGATCCCCAAGACCTACATGGTGGAAGGAGAGAACTCACTTCTGCAAGTTTTACTCTGACCTTCAAATGTATATTCACAAATAAATATAAATGCAACTTAAAAAATAAATTTAGATCTTGAGAGTGTGGGGGACCTGCTTTATTCCTTAATACTGGTTGGTCTTAGTCACTGCTTAGCTGTGGTAGCCAAGAGATCTCCAAAGGTTTACACTCTGTTTCCAAAGCATGGAAGGACATGAAACACCCCTAAGGATGAAAGGTATAAAAGCACTTTCCTTAAAGGTACAGAAGGTGCCCAATTTAAATTAACACGCACAGATTATCACTGGTGTGCTAACTCTCTGGCCAATGGAACAGATCACCTGTATCCATTTTCTACATTTTTCAAATGTTCTATAATGAGCGTGAAGACGCAATGACCTCTGAAAACCACAATGAGAACAATAAATGTCTTAAGAGAAAAATTAAAGCACGCCCACTCAGGCAGCCGCTCCAGCTCACTGCTTCCATGGGTTCTGAAGGCTTCCTGCATGGGCACTGGGGAGGGAAAACAAAGGCAGACAGTCTGACGAAATCTATTGCAAACAACATCCTGACTGAGAAAAGTGACAAAGGGGCACCTCCCTGAAAACAGCCCAAACGTAGTCATTCAAATAGTAAAAATGACGCAGGGAGCTGGGAACAAAGTCTCAGCTTTCGGTGCAGTTTCCTGAGCCAGGGAAAACAGCAGACCCCAAAGAGGAAGCCTGCACTGCCTAGAGTCCCCAGGGACCCTGCGGTTGTTCCCTATGCCAACACCCCAAGGGCCCAGAGAGTTCATTCTTCCCACCCCAGGTGCAGGGTCAGCCCCAGTCCAGGTGCCCCGTGGAACTTGATGGTGGTCAGCCCCCACAGCCTAGCAGCCTAGGAAGCAATGCCAAGTTTTTCTTGCAGGGAGCAAGGTCGTATTTGGATGGGGACCCACCGCCGGCCTGGGTCGTAGCTGGGCATGTGTCCCACCACTAGCCACCTGCTTCCTCCAGGCCTGCACAGCCGGGAGCCAGGGAGGCCTACACAATGAGCTGGACCCAAGTCAGATTGTTAGGGAAAGAAAATTACTCTTTGTGGACCGACAGATCGGGACAGGATGTCTATAGCTGTTTAAAGAAAAGCCTGGGGTCTGCAACTCAAGTTTTCCCAAGCACTTCCACAATGTCGTGCAGCCTGCCCAGCTCTTTAAATATCCAACCCAGAATAAATGTGCTTGCAGAGCTTCCCCATCCCTGCCCGTCAGCAGCCTGGAACTCCAAGGCTGCCTGCTGAGTCAGAATCTCAAAATGAGAAGCCTGGAGAGGGTCTTGGAGATCAGCAAGCCTAGGCAAAGAGCAGATGACCAGCACAGAGGGCTCCCTCCCCCAGCAGGCTGCCTGGGGCCTCTCCCCTTTCTTCCAGGCTCAGGCTGCCTGGTGCCTCATCCCAGATCTCTGGCTCATCCATCTCACCTACCCCAGAGCTCCCTGGCCACCATTGGTGTGGCCTCTGCCAGCACAGTCTTCAAGGGGCTGTTCCACAGGAGGGGGTGGCTCTGGGCTGTGGAAAGCACCTTAAGATCCTTCAGGCATTTCTTAGAGAATTTGGGACTTTCACCCTCCTAGGCTATAGCCATGGTTTGCTTTAATTTGGGGAGGGAGCTGTCAGGAGTGGAATATGCCTGCAAAACTTATGTGAAAGTTTGTCAATAAATAAATAAATAAATTGTTTGTTTGTTTATAGTGTGCATACAACCCAACATTTGGCTACTTTAGTGGGTTCCTTTTCTACTTCCCTAAGCCACCCCTATCCATTCCAACCCCCCAACAGTAGGTAGGAGAGAAAGAAAGAAGGGAAAGCCAGTGTCACTATCATTAGACTACTTCCTGCTGATTAGGAGAGTCAAGTTCCTTGGGGCAAGTTTAATTTTTGTCATCAGGATTTCTCTAACCAGCAACCAGCAAACAGCAGCAGGAGCAGCCTTTCTCCTGGCTCTGGCATTTATATATCCTCTAAAGAGTCCTAGCGTTTCAAACGTAAAGTATCTTCAGCTGGCAAAATCACGCCCATACAAGAGCATGAGACAAATCATATTTATCTGCTAAGGACAATTGGAAGCAGCCCCATATCCCACATCTGGGATTAAAACAAAAATGTACTCCTATAACATGTCTCTTTTTACAGAAACCAAAATTCTCCCTACATGGGCGTGTGTACACGTTCTACAGAGCAAACATAGAGGTCAGAGGACAACTGTGGGACTCACGTCTCTCCTCTACCGTGTGGGTCCCAGGGATTGAAAGCAGATCACCAGGCTTAGTGGCGAGCACCTTTACTTGCTGAGTTATTTTGCTAGCCCCCAAATAGTTTTTGTCCTACGGTAACTGACATCTTCTATCAGCCCTCAGGATGTGAAGCAGATACCCACAACTGATCTGACCCTGAAGTTCCCTCGCCGAAGTCTTCCTCCACCCACACCCACCTGTCCAGGGGCTCAGGGTCCCAAGGCAGCGATTGGCAGAGCACCAAACATGACCAGAGGTAATCAGCAACATGTGTCAACAAGACAACAAAAACCACTAATTCTTTCATTCACCCATCGGTTCACTGAGCACTTCCTACTGGATGTTTAATCTTGTGTCCCCCAGACACACCATGAGTTGAAGCCTTGCTCCTCAGCGTGGGATCACGGGGTTCTGAAAACAGAGTGAAACCTGGTAGGAGATCTTCAGTTCACGGGTGGTGAGCTCCGGAAGGGGATTGTGGGACTCTCTTTTGTGTCCTAGACATGAAGTAAACTGGCTTGTTCCACTACATTCACTTGCAGTGATTTACTGCTCTGCTCAGAGCAATGGGCCCAGGCATTGCATAGAGAGACCCCCAAAACTATTGAGCAAAATAAGCCTTTTCTTTTTGTGATTTTGTCTTGATCGTTTGTCTCATTGCTGTGACCAAGGTATCTTGACAAAAGCAAGGAAGGAAAGATTCCTTTTGGCTGACAATTTGGGGCAGGTCTTCTAACGTGGTGAGGAAGGCGTGGAAGGACACACAGCCTCACAGTAGTGGGAGTGTGCATCCCAAGCCTTTCTTGTTCACATGACAGTAGATCACCGAGCAGAGTGTTCTAGCCTGAACCCAGCCAGAGGCTGATAAAACCTTAGGGTCCACCTCCAGTGACCTGTTTCTGCCAGGGCCACCACACATCCAGCAAGTGGCAACCTCTCAAGACAGTGCCACCCACTTGAGGACCAAGTGTTCGAGCATAGGAGCTCATAGGGAACACTCCATTCAAACTATGACAAAGTAGGTTTTCTCAAGGAGAGCTACCTAAGATAGTGTGTGCCAGCTAGCAATAATCACAGCAGATGCATCTAGAAAAATACCTCGTGGTTCTATCCTTCAGGAGTCTGTGTTCAATGCAGGAAAACTCAGCAAATAAGTAGAGGGAAAATTGGTACCATTTTTTTTTTTAAAGAATCACAGTCAAGTCTGCCCTCTCTAGCCAGGGCATATCTTGAGAAGCTTTGATGATGGTACGGCTTCTGAAGAGTCTGAGGGTCTCCAGAGGTGGAGCCAGGAGAAAAAGCCCCTTCAGATGAAACTGTGTTCAAAGGTTCCCTGGGCTGGGCCTGTACTCCAGGAAGCATGTTCACATAGACCATGAAGCGGTGGCACCTCCTGGAACTAGCCACCCAGCAGCCCCACTAGACAGCACAGGCGTGCCTAGTGATCTTGACCTCGCCATGGGAAGTTGTATGGAGCAGTAACATGAGACTGAGAAAAAGGTGAGGCCAAACCCAGAGTGAGGGCCGGCCCTCAGACGGCCCTGGGATTCCACTCCGCACCCAGAAGGCAATCACTAAGGGCATTTGAGCAGGCTTATACCAATGGGGAAAACTTTAGGAAACTGGACCTACCAATAGCAATGGAGTAAGGGGTGACCGAAATGGGGTAGGGCAGGGCAGAAGGCAAAGGAGTTGATAGAAATTACTGCTGCAGTAATGATGGGCCCACTGCAGGTGGAGGGGTGGGCATGGAGGAGAGACAGAGCAAGAGATTAGAATATCACAGGAAGCTGGCTGGTGAGAATGCCAGTGGTTAAGAACATTTTCTGTTCAACCCTGAGAACAAGGTTCAGATCCTAACTCATGTCCAGCAGTTCACTAACACCTGTAACTCCAACTTTAAGAGATCTGATGCCCTTTTCTGTCTGCCACACATACACACACACACACACACACACACACACACACACACACACACAAAATATTTGTTTAAAAATCACAAGAAAATAAGCTAAGTTTGATGGACATTGGATGGCAAGAATGAGAAGAGGCCAGCAGACCTGGGTGTAGGTGTCTGGGAATGCTGCAGGAATCTGTATCTGCTGGGGCCTCCTGAGCCTGCAGTTGGTGTGCAGGAAGTGTGACTTGGGTTGAGATGGCTTGAAACAATCAGTTTTAGGTACCATCCCTACCTTAGTGAGGCGTTCGGGGGGGGGGGCTCATGGAGGCCTTCAGATCACTGGGGGTATGCCCTGGAAGGGATTCTTTTACTTTGGAGCTTCTTGTCAAACTCCTCATGTTGTGGCAAGATGGTCTAGCACTGGGGAAAGGGTATTGGTTCCAGGGACATTACATGCCTTCCATCTGGCTTTCTTTTTTCTTCTCTCCTACCCAGGAAACACAGGACTCACGTATGAGAGCAAGCTCGAAATGAACTGTCCTTATGGTGCATGCCAACCTCAATGGAAAGAGCAAGAACGGGAATTCCCCTGTCCCTGTTTTCCAGCTGAGCCATGCCTGTCAGGACAAACACCGCCGAAAATAATCGCAGTTGCTTGCCACTTGCAATATTATTATCTGAACAGTTGGTGGATATGAACTGTTTTTAAAACAGGCTATCAAAATAAACCCAAAAGGAACATCTGTGGGGCCGTGGGCTGAAAGTCTGCCAAGGAAGGAAGCCACGAGCCTGTCAGTGTCCCTCTTGGGTATCTTCCCAGGCAAGGGGAAGTCCCAACCACTATCTGGGCTAGCTGGGGGTTAGGGGTGGCACCGAACTTGAGTGAAGAAAAGAACTGGTTTGCAGACAAACTCTGAGAAAGATACAGAAATCCACCTTTGAAAAACAATGATTTGAAGGAGGAACTCCAGACAGTTCTTATCCCACCAGCCCTCTGGCCTGGGCCAGTCTGGAGTAAAGGCATCAGGTGGAATTCATAGCCATGGGTTGAAATCCTTGCTGATTATGATTATCAAAATGAATCATAGGCAGCCTTCCCTTCCTTACTTGCTCAGCCCATTACATTACAGGGGTGTTGTGGTGTGTAACTTCTCCATTGGGCTTAACTTATCTCCCTCTTATAACACTTTCATGAGTGTGAGAATAACAAGTGTTTATTATTCAAAAACTTGAATGAGGCCGAGGGGAGCCAATAGAGCATCCTGAAAGGGAGAGAGGCAGCAGAACCATGTGGAGGGGTCCACTATGGGGGCTGGGCAACGCCACACTAACCCTGAAGCAGGGAACAGCTTTCAAAACAAATTCTTCAGAAGAGTGGGGTGGAGGTATTTGTGGTCTCTGTGTGTGGCAGAAAGAATATCTACAGGAGTGGCTTCCTTCCCTCTGCTCCACTTTCCTTATCCCCTAAATAAACTCAGAAGTCCTCTCCTTCCCTCTTCCTGGTCATTAGCTCTTTTTATTCTCAAGATCCAAACAGTGTGTCTGTTATTAATAAAATTTATCAGAGAACATGACCTAAGCTGTGAGGTCTAGAGGACTTCCAAATGCACTCCACTTGTTCATCACCCTACATTTCAAACCTGCCCTCTCATTCTTAAATCCTTATGTAAAATTAGTTTGTACACAAGAACCCTATACATCTTGGGTAACCAAGAAGCAATTCCCACAGAATAAATAATGCTATTTTTAAAAAATAATAAGAAATGAGCTTGCTTCCTCCACTTTCCCAACTCTAGCTAAATTAAAATTCTCCCATTTCTCCTACTAAACTGTTGTTTATTCTTTGAGAATTGCATACAATACATTTTGATTATATTCAGCCCCTTCCCTAACTCCTACCAGATCATCTCCTGCCTCCCTATCGCTAGAACATTTCTGTCCCAGTAATCCTACTGGTCAAGCCACTGTATCCCTAGGGTCTGTCTGTCCTGAGGCAGGCTATCTAAAGAGCCTCAGTTTCCCCAGCTGAGATCATCCTATCTACCAAAAGTTCCTATGCTCAGTACATTGGCAAGTGTTCTATCCTCATACCATCTCCTCTTTCCCTGCCTACCCTCAGTTGCCACACACACACTACACACAAACACCACACATACATATACCACACACACACATTCACACCACACACAGACACACTCACATCTTACACAGTATATGCACAACGCACATATACAGACATACAGACACACACACCACACATACTGCACACATACACTACACACACACACTATACACAGACACCACACACACATACAGATACATACACCACATACATACACACACCATACATACAAATACACACCGCAAATACACACTCACATGTAGTGAGAATTTTGTTATCTTTGAAAACCCAGCTATGTTATGTAACAGACAAAAGCAGCCCCAATCCCACACCTGGGATTAAAACAAAAATATGTTTACATAACATTATGGGGTTTTTGAAGACACAAAAATTCAGAAAAGATTGTCCACCGCAGCAGACTATTTGCCTCCTGCATGCTGTAGTCTGGTTCTGACTCTAGGGGCGTGATTCTGCCATCTGAAGACAGTTTAATTCTGGGAACTCTAGAGAGGGGATCAAAGACCAGACCCCAAGAAAGGGAGCCCAGCTGTTTCTCCTGCTGGTTCCTGCTCCTGCTGCTGCTATTGCTGGTTTGTGAAGTGGTCTTGAGAAAAGAGATGATAAGAAGAAATTGGAGATGTCCTGAGGAGATGAAGATTGGACTTGTCCTAAGAAACTCAACTCCACTAATCAGCAGGAAGTAGTCTAAAGAGATTTCAACAGCCCCTCTCCCCACTAATTTTCTGATTCTCCTACCTGGTGTTGGGGTGTTGGAAGGGATTGTGGTAAAGGGTGGTAGATATAAGAACCCAAATAACATTTTTTTACAATGCCAACACTCACACACACACAGAGAGAGAGAGAGACACACACACACACATGCATACCAGTCACAGCTCAACCTCCCCTTCTCCCTCTCTTCATTCAGTCTTAGATCCACACAGTTGCCTCCTGACTGGTCCTTTCCCCTCGTCCATGCATTCCTGAAAGTCCATGACCAGTGCTGGGCGCCATGGCAGAGGCCCAAGACCCCACACTCTGGAGGCAGAGGCACGAAGATCACAAGGTACGGCCCAGCTTAGGCTGCACAGTGAGACTGTGTCCCAAAATAAATAAACAAGCAAAAACCCAAGTATAATATTTCAGCCTGTAACTCTTAGGTACCTCCAGGCCTTAAGATGTTATTTTGGGGCTTTCTTTGGCCAACCAAACTTTCCTAGTCTGATTCCAACATAGTGTTATATTTCTTGAGTCAGGGTCTTGCTATATAACCCATGCTGGAGTAGAACTCATGGCCTCGTGCCTCAGTGTCTTGGGTGCAGGGAACATGGGTATGTGTTACCACACCCTGCCCACTCTTCCTTTTAAAGCTTTGCCTTGTGCTCCTCCAAGGACACATCCACAGGCATAAACACGGGTGCATATACATACGCACTGTACCCTAGCCTCCCTTGCTTCTTTCTTCATGCCTGCAGCTATCTATCTACAGAACACCAGGATCTGTGCTTGAGGGTGCCACCCCGGCAGCACCCACATGCCCACACACTTCCTCCTAGATTCCCTCGGTTGCAAATGGAGTCTTCCTTTTCAGCCTTCAAGCTTTCCTTTCTCTTCATGACCTGATACAACACTACCTGAATCCCACTCCTCTGACCGACGCATCCCCAGGCGTGTCTATTCTACAGATGGGACCCACTGCACATCCCAGGCTGTTATGGGGCCCAGTGTGCTGGTGACTGACTGGGTGAGGGGTCCAAGCATGCCAGGCTAAATGCCCCCTTAGGAAAGCCAAAACCCCAAGAGCCACCAAACCATGCAAGGCCAGAAAAGTGACAATATAGGTGTCCCAGGAAAACAGGAGTTACTTCCCTGCTGCCCGCTCTTGAAACTCACAACTCAAGGAAACCTGGCTTCCCTTCTAACCCTCTAACCTTCCTCCCACTCAGTCTAAGAGAAGAAGAAAAATCAGGCTGCCCTGGGCATGCCCCTGCCCTACCCTAAGACCACACTTATACCTCCCTGTGTCTGCCATTCCTTGAGGTGGGCTCAGGAAGGTAGTTCACTCCCCATAGATAACTAGACATCTCTCTGTCTCTAACCAAACTGGAGGGAGAAAAAATAAAACTGAGTATAAGGCATCCTCATTTCCGGTGTACCAATATGTGTGAGGTAGGGGGACAGGGGGTGCATCTCCCCTCCTTCCTCTTGATAGGACATTTGCGGGTCACAGATTTCTGTAAAAAGGCAACGCAGGACCACAGAAGCGGTACTATTTCTTAGAAGACTTCAGCCTGCTTAGAGACGTTTTTTTTCTCCCTTCCTCCCGTTTAAAGAGCCAAGTATTTGGGAAATTACCTCACAGAGCCAGGCACCCAACACCAAATGAGAGCCATCTGCACAGATAAGACAGGAGCTTTTGTGGTACAGCAGCGAGCTGTGTAGCTCATTCAGTCTCAGAGGGGCACTTTATTCCGGGGTTTCTCTTTTTTTCTTTAACACAGAAGAAGCCTCAGTCAGCATAGGAAACAGGAAGGAACCCGTTGTTTTAAATAGCAGCCAGAAGAGAATTGACCCATTATGGTCTGTTCATTCAGAGAGTGGCAGTCAGAAGGCAGCCTGGACGGCCCCACATTCCCCAGATGCAGGTCAAGGGGCACGCCAGGGTTTTCTGGGCCTGGAAGAATCCAGCTCAGGCCTTTTCAAAGGGAAGGGGTGAAGTCCTAGTTTATCTTACAAGAGACTTTACAGCACTGCTGTCTTTTTTGAAAAGATAAAAATAAAAGTTACGGAGACTTAGAATACCTGGAAGTCAGACAGCATCCTGTTTCCGTCCCTGCCCTGACTTACTCCGTAGTGTAAGGACTGCTTCCCGCCTCTTTGTTTGTCTTGGCAATGGTCTCTTTTCACTTTTCTGGGGTCTAGAACATTTGGCCCAGGGGTGTATCTGCTGGAGACCGAGGGTCCCACACAAAGGCAATTGCATCCAGGAAAAAGAAGAAAGGCCAGCTCCCCCACCCCCACCTACAGTGCTGGGGCCCCTGAGCCCAAGGGTTAATCTGTCGCAAATCCATCATTGAGACAGCCAGACTCGCAAATTAGTCCTGCCTAAAGCTACCCTGACCTCGCCATTTAATGTTTGGAAGGTGTTTTGTGTGGCATCTAATGCTCAGATTGGAGCCCCAATGTCATGATAGAGTCCCAGGGAGATTGAGGACAGGCCCAGGTGTCCTGCCCCTCGGCTCGCCCTCTGTACCCCGTCACCAACAGATGAACCGGAGGGGCTCAGAACTGACCCATAGAAGGCTCTGGTGCTGTGAGCCCACAGTCTCACACTCATGTGCCACCCTCAACAAGCTGGCCCTGCTCCAGACAACAGTTAAGCCCCAGAGATCAGCCTGAGAGCTCTACCCCCTCGCTAGGGGGTGTCTTCCAGGGCTCTGGCAGTCACTGGAAGGGTCTCTTACTTTGAAGTACCTTTGAAAATGACTCCTGTCACCAGGAGGTGCGGAAACCACCCTCTCTGTAGGACATTCCAGTGATCAGGACCCTGGGGACACTTGAAGGCTGAGTATACAGCGTGTTCAGGTGGGAATACTGCCCTGCCCTGCTTCATTCCCGGGCTTCAATGGATGCAGGTGAACCTGGAGATGCAGGTGGGAGGAGCCTCTCCCTCTGCATTTCCTCTAAACCATTTGTTGTCCACAGGCATCCTTACAGGCCGCTGTAGAATGAGCCTGTCACAGGTGAAGTGTTAGAGGACCTTTATGATCTGCTGTCTGGATCGATGGGTCACTGTTGAGAGAATGGGAAACTATGAATAACCATGCCAGAGCATCTGAACTGTGAGCTGGGAATTGGTGCAGTTTCCAGGGCTGGGCATTCATTTGGTTTATTTATAATACAATCCTAAAGGCCCTACATCCAACAGTGTCAGAGTGGCTCTGGGGGGAAGGACAGACTGGCAGCAAGCCTGCCTCTGAAGGGCACCATGTGATCCTGAAGGCCACTGTGTAGGTGGGATCGACTCACCCAAGAAAAGGATAGTTTTACTACAAATGGGGGAGCCCTACTTTGTGCCTCTGTTAGCAAAGAAGCTAAGTCCTCAGGCTGAAGCTGCAGGCCTGCTGTCTCCTCCAGCTTCTAGTCTAAGATACAAAACTGCAGCTCATTAATTAACACCTTCTCATCCTTGCCTTCTAGTCTACCATGCCTGCGATACCAACCATGGGCACGCCTGTAACCCCAGTCCTTGGGGAGAGTTTGAGTTCAAGCCTAGGTTGGGAGTTCTTTAACACCTTCTCATCCTTGCCTTCTAGTCTACCATTCCTGCGATGCCAACCACAGGCACACCTGTAACCCCAGTCCTTGGGAAGAGTTTGAGTTCAAGCCTAGGTTGGGCTGTACAATGAGACCCTGTCTCACCCAAAGAGTCCAGATATCAGGCATTCATACCATCTCGTATCCATGGCAGCTGCCTGCCCCACCCTGAGCAGTAAAGTTTTGTAACATTTTAAAGAAAAAAAAAAAACCTTAAATGTAGAGTTCTTGTTTCGCTTAAGAATTAGAATTTTTTTAAATTCTAGGATAGAAACTCTTGGCTGGTCTACAAAGGAACATGCTAAGTAGGGTATGGTGATGTCCACCTCAGCACTCAAGAAGCCGAGGCAGGAGGATCATGACTTTGAGGCCAGTCTGGATTACAAGCCAATACTCTGTTCAAAAACAAAAAGTGCAAACTGGTACAGGCACTATGAAAATCAGTGTGAAGGTTCTTCAAGAATCAGGGAACAGATCTGCCTCAAGATCAAACTATACCACTCTTAAGCATATACCCAAAGGCTGCTACATCTTATTACAGAGACACGTGCTCATTCATGTTCATTGTTGATCTATTCATAATAGCCAGAAATTGGAAACAACCAAATTTCCATCAACTGATGAATGAATAATAATAATGTGATACATTATACAATGAAATATTATTCAGGGGTTAAGAAAAATGAAATTTTCAGGTAAATGGGTGGAGCTAGAAACCACCATTCTGAGTGAGGGAACCCAGACCCAGAAAGATAAATGCCATGTTTTCTCTTACCTGTGGATGTCAGATATGTGTGATCCATTTAAAATACCCATAGAAGGTGTGCAGCTAGTAAGGAACCAGGGAAAGGAGATGGATAATGGGGAAGTTAGAGCAGGCGGGTTGAATGGGGCATGGATGTGAGGGCAGGCTAGAGGAGGGAATATGGGGAGGAATAAATAACACTGAAGGCCTTTTGAAAAGCACATGGAAACCTACTATTACAGAAGCTTCCTAAAATACATACATATATAAAAGAGTTTAAAAGGAATTACCTAATAGAGTTATAATACCCCAACTAGACATTATATTCTGCCAAACAAAACCCCTAGTACAAGGATTACATTTCTCATAGACCTACCCCCAAATACTATGGGCTATTGCCTATGCTATTGGTTACTCTCCACCACCTGATGGTAAGACCCTATTGCTGAAGATACCATCCACTTATATCATGGAACACTGAAAAATCTAGCTGGTACCCAACTAGGAGCTTCACCCCTACGGACTAGTGTCCATAGTGCTGGAAGGGTCTATATATGCTATCAGAGGAGAGCAGCAATCATCAATCTCACCCAACTACAATAGCAACCTGCCTGTAAGATATGCCCATTGGTGCAATAGAGCACAAATGTTATGGGAGTAACCAACCATGTTTTTTTTAAGACCTGCTCCATGAGACAGAGTCCATAGCTGACATTATTGAGGCCAAGAACCTGAGACTGGATAGGTCACGGGGAAACCTACTTATAATTTCTGTTAATGAATTGAACAAATTAAAAGTTGGTTATGGGGATAGAGAGCTTGCTCCGTGGTTAAGAGCACTTGCTGCTTCTGTACAGCCCTGGAGTTTGGTTCCCAGCACCTACATCACAACTGCTCTCAATTGAAGGTCCAGGGGATCTGGATCCCTCTTCTGGTGTCCTTGGGCACCACCCTCATTAGGGTTTCTATTGCTATGACAATGGACTAAACCTCTGAAACTGTGAGCAAGTCCCCACTTAAATGCTTTCTTTTATAGGAATTGCCTCAGTCGTGTCCTCTTCATAGTATTAGAACAGTAAGACAAGTGAGGAGAGGATGAGAGAGCATGGTGGAAGAGGGGTGAGGGGGAGAATGCCAACACTAAGTATGTTTAAAAGGCCACACAGAAACCTATTTATATAAGCTTCGTGTGTGTGTGTGTGTGTGTGTGTGTGTGTGTGTGTGTGTGTGTAATTTAGTTTAATTTATAGCCCATCATGGACTACAATACTTCTCCAGCAGACATAATCGCTAAATAAAAAGCCCAGGGCCAGGTTTGGGATATCTTCCATTGAGTTGTTACTCAGCACTGTCCCAGAGATCCCAAAGCAATACAGGCTATCCCCATTGCTCTCCGTTGTTCTCCACATTTGACGGTAAGACAGCATTGTTGAAGACACTGCACACATTGGTCACAGAACATGAAAAAACTCAAGTTAGTACTGACCAGAAATCTTCTTTGCTGCTGGCTGGCTGTCACAGTACTGGAAGGCAGTGCATAGGCTCTTGGGGAAAGAAAGCCATCAATGCTGTGAAGTATGAGCTTCAGTAATGACTGGCATGGCCAGATGTGCCTGTGGGTGAAATAGTGGCACAAATGTTATGGGATAACCAACCATTTCTTGATAGGACTTAAGGCCAGCTCCACGGGAGGGAAGGCACAAATGATACTGTAACTCTAGTCAAGAACCCATGGCTGGGGAGCTCACAGACCCTAGGGATGAATCTACCACTATTGTTTTGCTAAATAGATGTATTATCAAACTTCCCTCTAAATTTTTATCTCTATATCTGTAGATTCGTGCAGCTGTCAGACCTCCTCAGAAAAGTTTATGCAGTGGATGATGGCTAACACAGAAACTCATGACTTGCCAAAGTGCAAAGAATAAGTATCAGTGATATTCAATCAGACAGCTATATTACACTCTCTAGGGCTCAGAGACCACATCAAGAAAGAGGGGAAAGAAAGGCTATAAAAGTCAGAGGTCATGCAGAGACAGGCCCATAGGATTTGGAAAGATTTAAGTTTAAAAGCTACTTACAAAAGGCATGCTGAAATTCAAACAAATTGTCCTTTGAGGTCTCAAAATATATACACTAAAGGTTTGTTTAGCTCCAAAATATCAAAATAATTTCTTCTTTAATCCAGATTGAAAGGTAATACTTTATATATTGTCAAAAAACCAAATTTGCTCCAGGAAAAATATTACCTGACCCCCCCCCTCCAAAAAAAGGTAATTGTCCCAGAGTTAGGATTAGGGCAGGGCTCTGTTCTTATCTTTCCAGGAGATTTAAAGCATCCATCCAAGGAATCCAGGGACAACTGCACAACGGAAACCTCAGCAGAAAACAGATCAGACACCAAAGAAGACTAGTGGCCCAGACAATCCAGCCTTGCAGGCTTCCTCAATAGCTGTTTCCTCAAAAGTCTACAACCACAACAACTCAAAATCGCTAAGATCGTTCAGCTCCACACACTGCTCCAGCCAGAACTTCAGTAAAGCCCTGAAGATCAGCTTCTGTCTACAAACTTCTTAGGACATCTAAATAGCTGAGCACAAAAAGACTGAACATCAAATGATTCTATTAACATTTTTAACCATTTTTCCATTCTTATTTGGGCCCCAAACAGGTTTACTACATCCCAAATCAGCAGGAAGTCATTTTAAGAGAACAACGTCCCATCCCCAGAAGGTAGGGAGGGTGTTCCCTCCCACCTTTGGTTTATTTGATGGATAATAGAAAATTCTGTTATTTAGGGGAAGAGACTACAAGTTGTTAAATGGTCTTGTTAAATGGGTTTTGGAGGTTAGACCCAGGGACTTCTCTCTTTTTCTTTTCTGTATCCTTCTTTCTCTCCTATGTAGGAGTGAACAGACTTGAGAAAAATGGGACATAGACATAGCATAAGAAAGATCAAGGAAAAAGGACGGATTATTAAATATGGCCTTATACCTTTGTATATTGATACAAAATTAATATTATATTTGGCTAAATTGGTATTGAGCATTGTATATTAATGCAAAATTAAGATTGTATTGGACTACATCAGTATTGATCTTTGTATATTGATACAAAATTAAGATCATATTTGGCCACAATGGTATTGACCCTTGTATATTGATCCAAAATTAAGATTGTATTGGGCTACATAGGTATTGATCTTTGTATATTGATACAAAATTAAGATTATATTTGGCCACATTGGTATTGATCTTTGTATACTGATACAAAATTAAGGGTAATGCTTCTTAAAGGTATTGTACCTAGTAATGCTTAAAAATGAAATGTAAAGTTTCGGCCTCTTGTTACCAACCATCATAAACTGTTTAGGATAATTAAGAAATGGAAACTAATATTCATGCAAGTGTGTCATTTTGTTAGTTACTATGACAATCTATCACAGTTATTTTCTCAGCTACTCAGAAATCAAGTTGCTAAGATTGCGCAACATTTGCTTATCTAAATATAAGAGATAGATAGGGCATCTTCAAAAACCTCAAGTGATCTGCAGAATATGGCATTCAAAGATGTTTTCTTTTTTTTTTTTTTTGGTTTTTCGAGACAGGGTTTCTCTGAATATCTCTGGCTGTCCTGGACTCGCTTTGTAGACCAGGCTGGCCTCGAACTCACAAAGATCCGCCTGACTCTGCCTCCTAAGTGCTGGGATTAAAGGCGTGCGCCAACACCGCCCGGCTCAAAGATGTTTTCTTAACTTAAGATTTTTTGATATCGAGACATGTCAGCTCCTGACAGCACTCCCTATTCTACTCCAAGTAGAAGATGAGCATTGAAGAATCGTCAGTGGGAGATGGTTGAATTGGTGGTAAGCCTTTCTCTTGGCAAGAAAAACCCCTTGCTTCAACTGTAGACAGACTGCTGTCCAAAAAGGACAAAACTTGGAAGCAGGTAAGTCAACAGCCTAGCTCTGCCAAGACAGGGTAGGTAAGTCCTTCATAATTCCTGCTCTACAATCAATGTCTGTCAGAGAAACGGGGTCAAATGGCTGACGATTGATGCTGTAACATATGGAAAGAAAACGGGAACTGTCCAGGCAGCCACTGGTATGTCATTTCTTAGTTTTGGAAGCTGCGGGCCCTGTACTTTATATATAATCAGATATATTTATCCCTCTCAGGTCTCTGAGGTGGTTGAAGAATAGATAGCTAGAGTCTCATAGTTAAATTTTCTGTTGTTTAGGGATTAAGAGGGTGTTCTGGGTCTAAGAAGATGTTTTTAAAATTGTGATGCAAGTTAGTATGAAAGCTGAGTTAGATATAGAACTTTAAACTCATGGAGATGGTTAGATAGTAGAATGTTAAAGTCAGGTGCCAAATACATATGGACTGGACATTGGGAATGTATGCTAAGCCATATAACTCTCATAATTGTGGACTATTTATTTCTGTTGCTTTGTATTGTATTTATTATTATAATAGAAAGAACCATTTGTTGGACTGAAAGGGAGAGCTGTTGGGGGGAAAAAGAAATACCTTAAAGTAAAAAAAAAAAAGGTAGAGGATGGGGGGTTGAGGGGGAGGAGGGGGGCAGGGTGGGACTGGAGGGGGGAGTAGGGAGGGGATTGTGATTGAGATATAACTTGAAGAAATAAAAAATAAATTATTTTTTAAAAAAAGTTAGAGGTCAGGGAGAACCAGAACCTGTTCTGGATACAACAGGATCTCTATACTCATGAACTCACAGCAGCTGTGATTGCCTACCCAAGAACGAGCCAACTGAGAGCACTGCTCTCTTTCCTGCACATGCGATCTGCTCCTCCAGTCTGCCTAGGATAATGGCGACAGCTGAGGTACTGAACATCGGGAGAAAAACACTATGAGGGTAAAACAAAAGAAGTCTATGAACTGTTAGACAATCCAGGAAGAGTCCTCCTGCAGTCCAAGGACCAAATTACAGCGGGAAATGCAGCTAGAAAGAATCAGCTGGAAGGCAAAGCTGCAATATCCAATAAGACCACCAGCTGTATTTTTCAGTTGTTACAGGAAGCTGGTATCAAAACTGCTTTTACCAGGAAATTTGGGGAGATTGCTTTCATTGCGTCCCAGTGTGAAATGATTCCATCTGAATGGGTGTGCCGAAGAATAGCGACTGGATCTTTCCTCAAAAGGAACCCTGGTGTAAAGGAGGGGTATAAGTTCCACCCACCAAAGGTGGAGATGTTCTTCAAGGATGATGCCTAGAATGATCCTCAGTGGTCCGAGGAGCAGCTCGATGCTGCAGGAGTTTGTTTTGCTGGACTTGTCATAGGCCAGACTGAAGTGAACATCATGAGTCATGCCATGCAAGCTATTTTCGAAATCCTGGAGAAATCCTGGCTGCCCTAGAACTGTACACTGGTTGATATGAAGATTGAATTTGGTGTTGATGTAACCACCAAAGAGATTGTTCTTGCTGATGTTATTGATAATGATTACTGGAGACTTTGGCCATCGGGAGATCGGAGCCAGCAGAAAGACAGTCTTACCATGACCTCAAAGAAGTAACTCCGGAAGGACTCCAGATGGTAAAGAAAAATTTCGAGTGGGTTGCGGACCGGGTGGAATTGCTTCTGAAGTCAGACAGGCAGTGCAGAGTTGTAGTGCTGATTGGTTCAATTTCTGACCTTGATCACTGTGAAAAAATTAAGAAGGCTTGTGGAAATTTTGGGATTCCATGTAAACTTTGAGTAACATCTGCCCATAAAGGACCAGATGAAACTTTGAGGATTAAAGCAGAGTATGAAGGGGATGCCATACCTACTGTATTTATCACAGTGGCAGCCAGAAGCAATGGTCTGCGTCTGGTGATGTCTGGTAATACTGCATATCCAGTTATCAGCTGTCCGCCCATCACACCTGACTGGGGTGCTCAGGATGTGTGCTCATCTCTTCGACTGCCCAGTGGTCTGGCTGTTCAACTATACTTCTCCAGAAGGGTCAGCCCAGTTTGTTGCTCAGATATTTGGGTTAAACAACCATTTGGTGTGGGCCAAACTTCCAGCAAGCATATTGAACATGTGGATGTCCTTAAAGCAAGCTGACAAGAAAATCAGAGAATGCAATTTATAAAAAAAGCAATTTAATTTTTAGGAAGAAAGTTACATATTCCTAGTTTGGATTAAAAAAATCAGGCAAAATGATTTCACATGAGAGAAAACAATTCACTTTACTAGTGAACAAATGGTACTCTAGATTTATGGGTTAACAAATTATCAGTGAATATTTGTTACTAATATTTTAGTGATGTGTCCCTGTGACCTCAGCACTCCAGAGGCTGAGGCAGCAGGATCACTAAGTTCCAGGCCAGCCTGGACTATGTATTGAGATGCTGTATTGGAAAAAAAAAATCTTTATAGTTAGTAAAATTAGTATGATGCTGCTAGGGGCTCATGATCCCCACCCCTAACTGAGGAGCTTTTAAAATTTGATGTCCTCTGTGAGAGGGAGAGGCAGATTTCTGTAAAGCTGTGACTCCTTTGCAGAAAAATTCCTATGAGCTCCCCAGCCACATGCTCCAATAGATGTCCCCACACCCAGGAGTATATGGGCAGTCCAAATTGGACTTAGTGGGGTGTTAAGAAAAAAAAAGGACCCAAAGTTGGGAAGTAGGAGAATAGGGAGTGTATTTATGAGGAGTTGGGGGAGAGAATATGATCTAAACACATGTATACATGTATGAAATCCTCAAATTTAAGGATAGATAAGTGCAGCTCATTTAGGATGAACGTTTCTTGTTACCATCAAGATTGTACATATGAGCCACCTTGGTATACGCCATTGCTTTGTAAATTCTAATTGTAAAATCTGCTAGAAGTCCTTTCAGGAACCCTGTGCCTCATCTGGCCACAGGAATATCCTGTTTCTTAACCTCTCCTTCCCAGTCCCCTCCAAGATGCAAGGCCAGGTCGTGGTGGCTCAAATTTTAAGCTACTATTAAAGAAATGAGGGAGCCCTTTCTTCTTCCTTTCTCCTTCTTGCTGGCTGGATATTAGGTGTCATACTTAGCTTCAACTGTCAACGTGACCGAGGCTAGAAAGGAGACGCAACTGATGGGCTGCCTAGATCAGGTTGGCCTGAGGGCATGTCTGTGAGGGATTGCCTCAGCTATAGATGTAGGTTGTCACTGTGTGTGGTGGGGTACCATCCTTTGAACAGGTGGGTCTAGGATGTATAAGAAAGCTAGTTAACCCTGCCAGCAAGGCAGCAGTCCCCCATGGTTTCAGTTTCAAGTTCCTGCTTCAGTTCCTACCCTGACTTCCCTCAATGCTAGACGGTAGCCTGCAAGCTGAAATAAATCTGTTCTTCCCCTGAAGCAGCCATCTTTAACCATGTGGAAAACAAATAACAATAAAATACAAAGAGTGAGCTCAGGAGGTAGCCAGACTTCAGACACACAGCTTCTCCAAAGACTGTGAATCTGTCACCCAATCTAAAGTCACTAAAGAGAAGAGGTTGGAAGGTGTAGGCTCAACACCTCCATCCTCCATGGAAGACTCTGCCCTGCCCTCTGGGAAAGTTCAGTAGTCTGAGATTTAGGTCCTCACAGCAGAGGCTGACACTGAGCCCTCCAAAGAAGTAGCAGCTGTCACCCACTCGGTGTAGCCAAATGCCACTCTGCTTCTTTGTAGTAGCTAAGTGCCTGCCGGCTTTCAGTCACACAAAGATGCCAGAAAAATTGTGTTGGTGTTAAGCCAGGTAGAATTAACACTCTTTCTTGCCTTTATCCTGGATTACTTTAATAACTGTCTTTGTAAGTCTTGTTCAGTGTTTCTTACAATTGCTAGCAAATAACTTTGTTGGATGTGTGCACAGGAGGATTAAATAACAGCAAACGTCAGAAGCCTTCGTGGGAATAGTCAACATAGGCCAGATGTACCCTAAAACGCCTTTCAGACGAGGAGCCCTGCTCACTGAAAACACTGGCATAGGAACCCCTGCTGATGCCCAGGAACGTATACCCCAGCCTTGCAACCTTCACGGATGCTGCCCATTCTGAGACAAAGGAGATGACACTGTGTACACTCTCCCCAACTGGCTGCAGAAGACCTTGAAGGGCTGCAGCTGCAAAGGTCCTCACAAGTCCAGAGGATTCCAGGAACAAGAAGAATCCAAAGCTGAAAGGAACTTTACCAGCTTCCAAGACACCCCTAAGACACCTCTAACAATCCCCTCAAATTTGTTTTTCTCTATGTAGTGGTAAGAGGGTGGTGCCTCCCAATTCTCTCAGCCACCTAGTCATTTACTGCAAAGGAAGGGGGACTAAGACTTTTTTCCCATGTTCTGTGTATGTCCAAAGCAGGCTGAAGTGATCATGGTTGTCTGTACTCTACTCCTCATGTCTTAGGCTTACAATATGCTGACTAGGACACAAAAGTCATACCCTTCTTGGTTTGTATACACCCAGGATGGCATGGCATTAGGGATGCTTAGCTACCATGGCATGGGTGCTAAAATCAGGATAGACGCAAGTGCTGACGGAGTGAACCAGAGAACATGAGTTCTGCAAGTGGTCACCCACAGGCTCATACCCAAAAAGTCAGTAAGGAAGATAGCCTGTCTCACACAGTACCAAAGGAAGAGAGGAGAGGCCTGTGTGTGCATATACACTATAATAAGCTGTTTGACATTTTGAGTCTAAAAAATCATCAGGGCTTCCCTTCTCTGGTCCTACAGTCATGTCAAATGACACTAGTTATCAGACTAACAATTCATCTCCCACTGTTTCCCTGCTAGGGAAATTTCATCCTCATTCAAGCCCTCCTTCCTTGTTCTGCAAAAATAAACCCTCCCTGATGAGCCATGAGAGGTCTTCAACCATCTAAACTAACAGCAAGATTGGTTGCCTGCAATGTCCTTAATGTGCATCCTTCCCTTTCAAGACTATGGCAGATCAACAGGACACCAGCCTTCTGCACCATCAATCACTTCTTCCTCAAGACAGAGCTTGCCTCCTGCATGGAGTCGACCTGCCAGCATTCACCCACCTTCTTCTCTATCCCATTCACTTCTGAGTAAATCCCTTGCCTTGACCAGGTGCCCTGCATTTCTCGAGCCTTTTGGGAACAACTCAAGGGACTTAGGTCTGAAGATAAACAGCTTTTACCACCTCACTGTTTATCCTCCTCTCCTTCCCAAGCCAAGATAAGATTTTTTTTTTCATTTTCTCATGTACTGAAGTTTAAAGGGCTTTTTTTATTACTTGGTTCTCTGCCAAAACTATGCCTTTCATAGTCTCAATTTGAAGCCCAAAGAGCTTATTCAAGATATTTTCCTAAGGAGGGAAAAATCCCTCCTTGAGAATTTAGTGTTGCCTATGAATAGTTCTTCTTTTCTTTTTCTTTTCTCTTTTGTTTTTAAAGGTAAAATTCAAAACAGATTCCATTCATGGATCTAGCTCCAAGAGATAATAACTCTACAAATCATGGCTTATCTTCATCATCCTTTGTTGATTTCACTCTGGGACTCATATATGAGTCCCATCCTCCAATTCCTCCTGCACTCCCCACCAATTTTCCCTTTCAACTTCATGTGCTCTTTGTTTAAACCCACTGAATCCGCTAGTGCATGGGTACCGGGCCAGCCACTGAGCATGGGCAGCAGACAGGTGCTACATCCAAAGGGAGCTGCCCTTCCCTCCCTTTGGCAGCTCTCAGCTGCGAATAGCTCCTCCACAGGGGGTGTGGCTTTCGGAGCCTCTCCTCCACTCTATGCTGAAATTCTGTCTTAATTACTGTAGAACACGGAGGGACATCCCTAGGGGCTTGGTCTCCAATCTCTGGTGATTCTTTTAAGATATGGGCCTCTCAGTCCCTCTCCTGTCCTAGTTAGGGTTACTATTGGTGTGACACAATACCATTGATAAGTTATTCTCCGCAGACAAAATGAGCCAGTTCAAGTCAGATTAAAGCATATAAAGGCAGGTTTATTGGGAAGCACCTTTCGGGCAGGTTCACTGGTCCCAAGGAAAGAGGCCAGGGATGTTGCCATTGGGAGGGGGAAGAGAAAGAGGGAAAAAGAGAAAATGGAGAGAGAGAGACCAGAATATCTGGCTCATATAGGGAAGAGTTTCTAGGGGAGGAGAGGCCCAGCCCCTGGGCTGGAAAGCTCAGCATAGAGGGTGAGGTAGCCAGCCATGCCCTGTAACAGGTAGGGACTGAGAGATGCTGGGAGAACCTGGAGCCCAGGTCCACGTTGTTATGTTAAATATGTACCTCAGTTGCTTCTCCTGTGTCTGAACCCCAACAACCATGACAAAAAAAAAGTTGGGGAGGAAAGGTTTTATTAGGGCTTCCACTTCCACATCACTGTTCATCACCGAAGGAAGTCAGGACAGAAACTCAAACAGGGCAGGAATCTGGAGTCAGGGGCTGAGCCATGGAGGGGCGCTGCTTACTGGCTTGCTCCCCATGGCTTGCTCAGCCTGCTTTCTTATAGAACCCAGGGTCACCAGTCCACAGTGGGTTGGGCCCTCCCCCATCAGTCACTAATTAAGAAAATACCTTACAGGATTGCCTACAACCCAAGCTTATGGAGGCATTTTCTTAATGAGCTCCCTCCTCTGATGACTCTAGCTCGTACCTAGCTGACGTAAAACTAGCCAGCACATCTTCCATTCCAAACCCCTCTCCCAGCTGTCTTCTTCTGGTGCCTACTGACACATTCTCTGCCTCAGGCAGACACAATGCATAGCCCCTTCACTCAACCCCGTGTCTTTGTCACATCGGGTCTTTTTTCTTATCTTTTTCCTTCTCCTCCCCTCATGTCTTCATAGTCCACTCTAGGAGCTATCTGATGTGTGTTGGGCTAATTGTTATCCAGTTATCCACCAGGCACAGGGTCAGGCTGGTGAATATGAAGTGAAGAGTCATGCAGGGAAAACAAACACAAGCAAATCACTTCAAAAATAATTGGGCACAGTTACACAAATAGGTTACAGCTTTCCCTGAGAGAGGTGCGCACGCAGCCAGAGTGTCTTCAAGCTGTAACTCTGACTGTCTCCTTTGTGGATACAGGAACAAGTTACTTAACTTCTCCACACCCTGGTGTCCTCAGCTATGGAGTTGGGGGTGATAACACCTCCCCCACAGGACTGGTTCTCACACCCAGTTGGCACAGCAGTTAGGCGATTTCTATAGCAACAGGATGCCAAAATGGACATTTCACCATGAGATAGTAACCACTATGCCACACAGGAGACCCTAAAGCATTTGCAGAATTTAAGAGCAGACATGATCTTGAATTCCTGAGCTCACAGAAAGGAAATGAGCTAAGAGTGGGAGACTGAAGGGAGAACTTTGTGAAGAGGGTGTTTTAGACCCCTGAACCTGCCAGGGACCCTGCAAGTCTCACAGCCAGCAGAGAGACAATCCATGCAAGGTGAAAAATGAAACTCGAGCCAGTACCATCTTTGTAGGCACTGGGTCAAAACTTCCAGAGTCTAACCCTGTGGTTTATTCTTCTTACACATTAAGCATAGTAAAACTTTGTGCAAAGATTTCCACATGACAATTAACACAACAAAGCTTTAGGCAGAGCTACATAGACACTCTGTAGCACAGTGGCAAAGCACCTATGACATTTACAATAAGAATGAGTTCTATAGGCTGATAAACAGTTTGGGGCTAGGGCCCAGAGCAAAGATCTGTGATAAGTATAAGGATAGAATCTATCAGTGCAGGATGCAAAGTATGTGGACCTCTTTCATAAGGAAGGGTTCTGTTCACGGAGAGTCAAAGCTCAGCATTAGCGCCTACACACTGCTCAGGATCCTGGGGGCATTCCACTGGAGGCTGACTCCTAATAGGAGTCACCAAGTTTCCTGAACGCTTTCACTCTGGCTTTTCAGGTGACCAGGAGTCATTCATTTCCTTCCATTGCAGAAAACAGGCCCATATGATTGACAGTCCTGGCTTCTCCAATGCTTACTCTAAGCTGTGCTTCCTACATGCATCCTAGGCACATGTATGTGGTGGACACTCAAACACACATGCATACTCATAAATAAAAATGAATGTAGAAAACAGGTTCATATAACATACTACTTCAAAAGACATTTTCCTACTTGTAGCTGAATAACTATTAGCAGTTGACAGAAGCTAGGCTGAGGAGACTCTGCTTTCTTCAGGCACATGGTCCATGCTACAGTGAAAGGCCCAACATGCATGTATGTATGGGCAGCACTAATTGGGCTCAGTGGACAATCATTTAAAACAACAAGAAAAACATGAAGTAGAGGACGGTAGAGGGTCTCAGAAGAATTGGAGGGGAAACTGAGCAGTATGTATAATCAAAATATATTATATGCAAGTATGAAATAAAATTTACTCTCAAAGAATAAATATGTATTTTTTAAAAGAGATTGAGGACTAGGCAAAAAGGACTCAGTTGTTAAGGACTTGTTGCCCTTCCAGAGGACCCCAGGCCAGGTCCCAGCACCCACATGAGGTGGCTCACAACCTCCTGCAACTCTAATCCTGTCTTCTGGCCTCCTGAGGCACATGCATGCAGACATATATACATACATGCATACATACATACATATATACATACATACATACACACACATGCATGCATACATACATACATATATACATACATACATACACACATGCATGCATACATACATACATATATACATACACACATGCATACATACATATACATACATAAATACATATACACACACACCTTTTTTATTTTTTTTTTCAAAATAATCTGAACTCCTAATTTTTGCTTCACTCTTGAGTTTTAACCTGTTGCTTTCTGCATTGCACACTGCTTCAGTTAACATTTTGCTGCATGAAATTTTATAAAGCCACCCTTGTACCTTATGCTGGGGTTCAGTGTGATGCAGAAAAAAAGAAAATATCTTACTTAATTGTCCCACAATAAATATATTAATGAAATAAGTTGTGGTACATTCTTAAAGTGAAAACACTCTTAAAGTGAGTCATTACACAGCTAGTAAAAAATGTTTACAAAGAATTTTTAATGACTTGGGAAAATACAACAATGAAAAGACTAGCAGAAAGCACAATATAAAATTACATATAATGTGTGATCTAAAGTACGAAAAATGTGTTTAAAACCTGGAGCAAAACGCCGTATTGAAAACATCTGAATTGTGAGGCTTTTGGAATGGTTGCTTTACACTCATCTGTATTCTCATGAGTGTCTTCATTACCATTGTGCCCGTGACCAAACACCCAACACAAACAACTGAAGGGGACATCGTGGTTGCTAACCCCGTGCACTTGGACAGAGCCTAGAAGTGACATGAGGAGGTCTCATTTCACGGCAGAACGGAATCAGAGAGAGGGAGAGACCGAGGACAAGGTATAATGCAAACACACCTTGCTTTCTCCAGGTCGGGCCCCATCTCCTGATGCTTCCATCACCACCCAAGATAGCACTGCCAGCCAGGGAATCAGTGCTGAACACATGAGCCTGTTCATACTCAAAACATGGCAGCCAGTAAACACTGCTTCTATTTTCATGGGAAGAGAAGCACACTCCTGCCCTGGGGCGTTGTAGGCAGTGGGAAACCTTCAGGTCCAGCCCTGAGGGCAGGACCGTTTTCCACTCACAGCCTCTTCCCCCTAAGAAACATTTACACAGCACTGGGTTGATGGGTCTATTCAATTGGTAAGCAAATCAAATGCTTGCTAATGTAAACCATACAGAATTTTATCTTAAAATAATCCTCTAGTATACATATAATTTTACCAATTATTTAATAAATACAAAAGCAAATTTGCAAACTAAAAAGATGGGCTGCTTTAGTTTTTTTGGGGGGGGGGTGTTTTTGTTATTGTTTTTGTTTTAACATAAAGAATTAAATCTCAGGCCAGCAAGATCGCTTGGTAGAAAAAAATGCTTGCCACCAAGCCTGAGGACCTGAGTTCAATTCCCAAGACCTCACAAAGAAGGAGAGCGCTAACTCCTACAAGTTAACCTCTGACCTCCACATGTGTACACTCCATTCACACACACACAATAAATAAATAAATAAATAAATAAATAAATAAATAAATTGTTGTTAAAGAATTAACTCTTGGCAAATATTAAAAATACTACAGGACATAATGCATGTTCAACATTTTTTTGTTGGTTGATATTCTTTCTGGTTTGGTTTGGTTTTGAGTGGAGGCTCAAGTATCCTAGGGTGGTTTTGAATTCACTAAATAGCTGTGGAAATTTTTGAATGTCTGCTCCTCTGGTCTCTGCCTCCCCAGCAGTGGTGTGACAGACATAAGACACCACACCCAGCCTAGATCAATCCCAGATTTGTTGCATGGTCAGCAGCTCTTCAGCAGCTGAGCCAAATCCCAAGCACTTGATCCTTGTTGTTTTATTTGTTTTGAGACAGGGTCCATGCTGGCCTTGAACTTGTAAGTCATCCTCCTGCCTCAGCTTCCAAAGTGTTCGGATTACAGGCATGTACCGTACCTAGCTCTAGATAGCTTGATTTATAATGATCAATGGTGAGAACAGTTCTTTTCATAAAAGGAGAGCACAGAATGGCAGACATGTGTTTAATGTCACAGAAATTGTTAGAAATTCTGTCCTAATCCAAAGCCAAACTTCATTAAGCAATTTTTTAATGAAACTCAAGTCATTAACTCAGATGGCAACTTCTTTTTAACTCAAACAGTCTAACACAATATGATCCACTATCCACACACTACCAACTTGATACTTTCACTCTGAAGAGTGATAGAAAAATTAATATTAAAGTCTTTGTTTCCTGTAAGTAAAGCAATGTGGTTCATAGCAGAGCAGACCTCAGGCTGAGCTCTGTGCCCAGACAGCGTTCCTTGGTGACGCGTGGGCATAGCCTGCAAGTCCTGTGTTCAGAGTCGAGGCTGCAGTGAAGTCTCAGTGCCACCAGAAACCACCTCAGGTTCTGGATACGCTTCATTTTGAATTCATTTCCTATTATTTGTTCAGAAAGCTCTCATTCTTGCCAAATTCTTCACAACCCCACATTCAAATGGGGTCCCTCCCGCAGTTTAAGAAGCTGCGTTCTAGAACCCTCTCCCCTGTCCGCGTTTTGGTCCTGAGTCTGTGGCGCCCACAGAGCTGCCTGCATGACCGCTTCTGAACGTCAGTTCTTGGGCCTGCAATCATCTACCATGTTGTCTCTCTTCATCAGCCCAAACTGGTCTAGCTTTGATTGTTCATATGCCAAGCACTGATACAAACGTGACATGGGGAGGGGTGTTATTTGGCTCACAGCTCCGGGTGACAGTGCATAACTAGGGAGCCTATGAGTCTGCCCACCTGCCTGCAGCTCACTTTCTTTGCTTTTTCTACTCTTATCCAGTCCAGAGCCCAAAGACCGAGAATGGTCCCACCCACACCAATTACAGTAATCGAGACAGTCCCCCACGGATGTGCATATGGGCCAAGCTGATCCAGATAACGCCTCATTCATACTCTCTTCCCAGATGCTTTTAGGTTGTGACAAGCTAAAACTGACCACCACACAGAGGAAGAAACTAGGTCACAAAGGCCACAGAATTCCCGTGCTCTGTCCGGCCTGTGGCTCTGAGAACAGGGCCTCCCCACGCTGGTAGAAAAGCCTGGGAGTGTTGTTCTCTTCGTGTTAAATTTAGGTCAGTGTCTCATTCCAAATTCACTCTGCAGCTTGGATGAAGTTCAGACTAGCCTCTGTCTCTATCGATGGGGCAGAGAGCCAGCTGAAGAGACTGGTGTCCCTGAGTCAAGTCCTCCTTGAGGGGTCAGCACGGACTGGGAAGGAGACAGTGGAGTTCGACAGGTCCTTTCTAGCTGCACAAAGTCAGGTAAATCGAAAGGCAGAGGAGAGGGAGCACCGAAGGAACACAGTTCTGACAACCCCTCTGAGCTCAGGATTCCGATCCCCGGAGCTATACAATAACAAATCACTGTGGTTTGAGCCACTAAATTTGTAACAAGTTGTAACAGGAACAAATGGAAACTAATGCCCAAGGGCAGGTGTGGGTCCTCTCGCTGAATCACACCCAGAGTCATCCAATCCTTGCTCATCAATGTGTGTCATGAGCACTCAGTGTCCTGCGTCACTTTATGGGGAACAGGAGACAAAAGGAAATCAACCTAAGCAGAGAAGGTGGCTTTACATAAAGGCCACCTTACAGATGACACTGGGAACACTCGGGGAAGTCAGGCAAGTTGTTCTGGCTTACACAGCTGGCTGCCAGCAGACGGAACAAAAAAAAAACGCTCCACCCTTGACCGTCGGCTGGGTGGGTGGGTACTTTACCACACTCGTGATTCTGCAGTAGGGAGTCAGGTAAGTACTCGAAGGTGCCTGCTCTGCACCCCGATACAAGCAGGCGACGGCGGTACCCGCAAATCTGCCTCTTGCCAGACTGTCATTTTTGCCCAGGTTAGAGAAATGTTTCTGACTGCCGACAGCCGTCAATCTGTGGAACGCTCTCAGTCACTCCTACCTCTTTGACGAAACGGGAAGCCATAGTTACCCCTTTATGTGCTTAACTTTATATCTTGAAAAGGTTCACACAGAGAGAAAACAGCTCATCTGCCTCAGAACAGATAAGCAGTACTGGATCTCTGCTGCGTGCATATATCCTTTGAGAAGAGCCATTATAGACCTAATGCAGATACCGTGTCCTTGTTGAAACTGCCTAAAGGACACATTCCTTCCTCCAGTAATAAATTGTCACACACTTCATTTTTTTCAAGGTCATCTTGATCTTAAAATTTTTATTCAAAATTTTCTAATTTCCTCCAAAGGCCTTTATGGGTAGCAGCTTGCATATCTTTGAAATCAGGAGCTGCACTCACTCCATGTGCTACGATGTAGACTCTGGGCAGCTCTGGAGGGGTCTCAGAGTGAGGTGTCACTTCGGGGTCCCTAGCTTGGCCATATACCCTGGTGAGCTCAGGAACTAAGCACTGAGGTTAGTTTTCTAGGTTTTTCCCCTAAATCCCAGGCCTGTCAACACTACAGGCTCCAAGAGAAAACCCCACTTGTGTGAGTGGGGATATTACTGCCACAGCAATACCCCAGTTACAAGATCAGTAGGCAGGAGTGATCTGGTCCTAACTCAAAAACTGAAATTGATTCAGCAACCAAGACAGGAAAGAGCTCTGAAGCCTCATGGCTGGTGTGTCACATGTCACCCTTGTGTTCTAAAGCATTCCGTGCTCCTTACGGTCCGCAAGATGGAGCCTAAACTGTTCCCTGTGGCGTTCCAGATACTGCCTGCCTCCTATATACCCAGATGCTTAGGGAGGAATACAGGCAAGCAGCGATGGAAGAGGATAGAGACCAGCATTCGTGCGGTGTGAGGAGTTCTGAGCAGTCAGGTCCTGTAGATCAATGTGAGCAGCGAGTCCTACTCCAGAGCCTAAGGGAGGCAGAAGCGTGCAGGTAACCCGTGCTGGGGACTGCAGATCTCCAGTTGGGTGTGGGGGCGGGGCTTCAGAAGCGCCTCCCACAAAGAGGATACCAGAGCTCTAAGAGACTAGGATTTGACAGGCAGAAAAGAGAGCCTGTCCAAATGTAAAGAGCCAGCACGGAAAAGCAAAGTTTTACACTTATGCTAGTAATGGCGTCATGGCATGTGTGTGCTTGCATGTGTACGTGTACGTGTACGTGTGTGTGTGTGTGTGTGTGTGTGTGTGTGTGACTGAGGCACACAGAGCATGTGTTGAATTACAAAGCTCTCACTAGCTTAGGTTCTCTCAGGATGTCAGGCGCTACACACACAGGCCAATGACTCCAGCCTCCATCTCTAGTTCACATGTCCCGTCAGGCTGACTATCAAATTAACCAACACAGACCCTATATTAGCCCAACTGGCCTGAAACTCCCTATGGTACTCAGGTTAACCTTAAACACACAATCCTCCTGCTTCAGCCTCCCAAGTGCTGGGATTACAGGCATGAGCCATCATGTGAAATGCCAGACTGGCTTTCTTGACAGCCCTGAAAACCTTACACAGAAAAGGGACAGACGTAGGCTCCTCAGCAGCTAACGCGGAACAGGGGTGGGAAGGCAGGAAATCCTTGGTGGTGGCTGTTGCGGGGTTCTTTATCTTCTACAGAGCACCAGGAACTAACTCAAGCAGAACCATTAAAAAAAATCCCCACCCCACTAGATTTCTCATGCTTTCCAGAGGTTGCAAAAGGTGGGACCTTTGTTCATAGGTTGAGACATGAGACATGTAAGAAACCCCAGCTGAAGCCGGGTGGTGGTGGCGCACGCCTTTAATCCCAGCACTTGGGAGGCAGAGGCAGGCGAATCTTTGTGAGTTCAAGGCCAGCCTGGTCTACAAAGTGAGTCCAGGACAGCCAAGGATACACAGAGAAACCCTGTCTCGAAAAACCAAAAAAAAAAAAAAAAAGAAACCCCAGCTGTGGCTATCAAGGCACTTAGGACCCACTTTCACATTCCTTCTTATCCCAGACCCATGTTAACAGTTTTATTTAAGTATAAGCAAGATAAAGAGGAAGAGTGTGGGAGGAAAGAAAGTATACATCAAAAGACCGGAAAGGAGATCAGCAGGAGTCTGCAGAGCTGATGTGGAAGGGAGTTCTGAGCATGTTGGATGGAAGATGAAACAGGAAACTCCATCTGGGAGGGCTTAATGACATAGGAGGGCTCACTTCAGCTCTGGGACTTGATGTGCTGCTGGCGTGAGCATCTGGGAGGCATCACAGTGTTGTTGGTTAATGTTAGCCTGGACTCCACTGTGGTTGACAATTAGTGAGGAATGGTCTGCGATTCTGAAGCAAAGGAAACTAAAGGTTCAGGAAAATGGGGGTATTGGAGGGGATTTGTTCCATACAGCACAGTTAGCCATTCCTTAAGCACAGTCCCTTGAGGGCCCAGGGACACTCCTTTCCAAACACCATGAGATTGTCGTCAGTGTGGTGTGGCTGCCCTGGAAAAGCTCTTCCCAGCCGCTGGCTGTAAGCAGGAAACCGCCCTGGGGGAAGCTGCAAGGGAACTCGGCCCCTAATGTTGATCGTCTTGACATCATACAGACACTTAAGAGTATTTCATCATACATGCACTAACTGGAACTGGTGAGCAGGATGTAACATGTGCTCTACATGCCTTACCAAAACATGTGCTCTACATGCCTTACCAATACAGGTGCATTTTTGGTGTAAGGAAGTAAAATCTGGGACAGTTTAGGGTCACTCCATATTGTAAGGTTTCTAGACACTCGGGACTCAAAGGATGTCATGGATCAATGAAAAAACTATGACATCTTTTACTTCCAACTACAGAAAGGAGACAGTCTGTGGTAGACTATGGATGTTAGAGACATCGGCCACACCTAGGGATACAACGCTGAATCAGTGAAGCTCCCAGTTCCACTGGAAGCACCAGATCCAGAAAGCCTCTGGTTGTAGAGCAAGCAGTAAAAGAGACATTTCTATATAGCCTGTGTGGAATTCTCTCAATAGAGGACTCTGGGAATTTCATGGAGATCCCCAGAGTCTGCAGTAAAACCTCTGTTGCTGACAGCTATTCTCCAATAGAAAAGCATCCCGTGGCTCGACCCTAGGCTCTGGCAACCACTGGCTACCCTGTCAGTGGGCCCCAAATGAGAATGTACGCAGAACCGCCTGTGGTATTTCTCATCTACAAAATTAAACACAAGGAAACCTCATAAATAGTATGTTGCTTAATTTTATGTGTCAATTTGGATAGGCAACAGGATCTAGATAGCTGGTCGAATCTTATTCTAGAAGTAGGTTCCGAGGAATCAGATGAGAATCGCATTTTAACTGGTCACCTGAAAGAAGCAGATGGCCCTCCCCCCATATGGCTGAGCCTCATATGACTCTGTGAAGCCTTGAGCAGGACAAGTGACCTCCAAACAAGAGTTCCCCAGCAGTCTGCTTTTGGATTTGAACTCCAGCTCTCTCTTGAGTCACAGCCTGCCAACCTTCCCCATCACAGTTTGATCTCAACAAACCCTTCACAGTCAGAAGATCCAAACCTTAACACCTGGTATGTGCATCCCGTTCTCTGGAGGACCCTGAAAACACCAGCTTTCAGGGTGAGCTCTGTGCCTCTTGCCTCACTTCCTCTCCCACAGAACGTGTGCCCAGAATAATTTCCCTTGACTAATTAAGGGAGGAAAACAAAACAGCGGGGCTTGCTTAAGAACACACGACATCCACCGGAAGTAGAGGACCAGTATGATAGACTGTCTCCCAGTGGACACCACTTTGTACAGCTTATCCACAAATGGGAGAAAGAGCTGAAAAACAGATCTGCATTGATTCATACCCAAAAACTAAGAACTTCAACAATACCAGAGACACTGTTGACAAGGGGACCGGCTAAGGGGACACACAGACTTTGCTGAACAGGTGCAGACATAAGGATATCAAGAACCCACGTGAACACCTACCTGAGGGTGTGCCCAGCCTTGACCACAATGATGTAAGAAGAGGCAGCTTGTTGTCTTTACCCCACTTTGAGATTCTGTTGCAGGGTCAGCCATACACAGCTAACAGCAGAGGGCAGTGCTGAGCCCCATGGAAGGCTTGGTTCCTGCACTGATCAGTGCGCCCCCTGGTGGTGGGTTTATGGGGCATATTGTCTTATTCTGACCGGGTTTATATATTCTGTATGGTTTTGGTTTCCCAGCTCCTAGCTCTCTTCCCACACCGTCACTACCTATATGACACCTTTCCATCACTATCACCTGGACTGTTCATTGTAAGATACAGAAAGTGAAGTCCATGTGCCAGGACATCCAGAAGATGGTTTGGGGCCACAGTGGCATGATACCTGTTGGGAAACGACATGCTGTACTCTGGAATGTATCAACACCTTAAACCAGATGCTGTGCTAACAAATGTGGCTATACTGAGCCAGTAGCCAACACAGTGCTGTTATAGAGCAGGACCAGAATAGCCAAGTCTGAGAGCAGAGGGGGGATGCGGAAGTGGCCACTTACTCTTGCTTCCTCTCATGTCATTTGCTGCCTGTTGCCAACCTGGCTGCTGGGCCATTTGAGTGGCTGCATGTAGAACTGATCTTTGCTCTGACACTGGTTCCGATTCTTACTGTTCCTAGTTTCATACACTCTGAGTGTATGGATCACCTACCTGTACCCTGTGTAAAGGTCTTCAGCCCCACATGTATGCAGTCACCTTTCAAAAACCTTTTGTTTACAAACAGGACAATGGTTTGAAGAGGGTTTTCCTGTCTAGAGCCAGAACACTGGGTCTCAACACTAAACATCTTAGCAATAATATTCGAAGTGGTGGGGGCTGGGGAGATGGCTCGGTCAGTAAAGTGCTTGCTAGGCCATCCTGAGGACCTGAGTCCACACCCTGGAACTCATGGGAGAAGCTATTGTGGAGACACACACTTGCATTCCCAGGGCTGAGGAAGCGGGAACAGGAGGAGCTAGGAGGCTCACTGGCCAGGCAGTCTAGTCCTATCAATGAGCTCCAGGGCAATCTCAAAGGAGTTGGACAGTGTTCCTGAGGTTGATACCCAAGGTAGTCCTATGACTTCCACACATATGTTATACACACACACAAATAAATTTAAAACAATCAATAAAGCATTCCAAACAGTGAACAAACTGGAAAGTTACAATTAGTTCCAAGAATATTTCTGAGATGACCCAGGGTCCGCATGGCAGCTGAGCAGGGCCTGCTTCTGCTGGCGCAGAGTTGCCTAGGGTTTCTTGGAAGGCATCCAGGAACAATGGGGTCTGCTGGCATGGTCCACAGGCTTGTGGGCAGCATGCACAGTGAGCACTGTCCACACCTGTTGCTCTGCCTCCACCACCTGACCACGGGGACTTCAGCAGCCACAGTCTCCAGCTGCTGTCACAAGCAAGAGCCCATGAACTGCCAAGGGCTTTGTGCTCCATGTGGCCAAAAGCATGGCCCACAACCCAAGAGGGCCACATAGGGTGTGTTCTCTGAAGGCGTGTTGCTTCCACTGTCCCCCCACACCCTAGCACATCAGATATTTCTGTTTTGGGGTGCTGTTCCTATTTTTTGCTGCCCAACATAGCTGATGAAGCACTTCTCCAACAATGCATGATTGTCCTGGAAGCCACAACTTCTTTATTCCACAATAATAGATGTGAAATACCTTAACTTGAATTTAAAATTCTACTCATTGAAGTGAGGTGGCAGCAGGACATATTAACTCAAAGAGACTGGGTAGGCTGACACTGTCAGCACAGAAAACATCAGCAAAGGTCCTGGCAGCTAACCATTAACTCCATAAAATAATGAGTTTGTATTAGTAGAAACAGAAAAACAAGCTACCTTAACCCTGGGCTACAGCCAAGAATACACACGTGTGTTACTCACAGACATGAGGAAATAATTCTACACAATGTAGCAATTCAAGCCCTGATTAGGAATGGAGTAATTTCAATACTGTATAAAATATTCTAAAGACCAAAAGGGGTTCATGAGGAACAACAGAGATTGTGGGGAATAGGGTTGTCAAGATGGCTGACCAGGTTAAGGCACTTGCTGCCAAACTGGAGGAACCCTGAATCCACGTGATGGAAAGAAAGAACCAACTCCTGAAAGTTGTCCTCTGGCCTCCACACCCTACCATGGGATCTATATAATCAACCAATCAATCAATAAAATTTATTATTATAAATCACACAAATATATTATTTAATATTAACATATTTTATATAATGTATAATTATTAGATATACATAATAAAATAAACAAAGTGCTTTTTTTGAGACAGGGTCTCTCTCCATGTATCCCTAGCTATCTTGGAACTCACTCTGTAGACCAGATTGGCCTCAAACTCACAGAGATTCACCTGCCTCTGCCTCCCAAGTGCTGGGATTAAAGGTGTGTGCCACCACTGCCCAGCCATGAGGAACTTTTTTTAAAGGTAGGGAAATAGGTCCTCAAAGAACATTTAAAACAACAGTTTTTAAATGAGTGCTGGACCTTCTATAATCAAAAACAGTAAAATGACCTCCCTGCTTTTCCTCCACATCTTTGTCTTCTTGCCTTTATCAACAAGTGAACTTATAAAGACGAAATAACCCAGCTGGCATTAATTGATTAACTACGCTAAATGACACTTTAAAAGAAAAAAAGCTATTGGTCACTTAAAGCACTTACTAAAATAGTCGAGGTTGCTTTGGCTCAGTAATAGAAAACTTGACTGGCCTTAAAATAGCATAAGATTTTTGAGAAATCAGGTTGTTTTTCATTCTCCAGCCAACATGGAAGCAAATAATCTTATAAATGCTTTCAATGCAATGTCAGGAAGACTGGATGGATGAGCGACCAAAGGGCCTGGGAAGCATGCAGAACCACACTGTTTTGACCAGGCTGGCCCCTCTCTCTCTCTCTCTCTCTCTCTCTCTCTCTCTCTCTCTCTCTCTTTCTCTGTCAGATCTGTTTATTTATTTTGTATGTGTTTCTGTGTGCCTGAATGTGCCACCTGTGTGGGGGAATCAAAGGATAATTTGTAAACATCAGTTTAGTTCTCTTTCCATGTGGGTTCCAGGGATGGAACTCAGGTCCTTGGGCTTAGTAAGCAAGTGCTTTTATCCACTGAACTATCTCAATGGCCCTGTTCTTTCTTTCTAACAAGATGAATTTTACTGGCTTCCGAGTAATGAGTTCCATTTTATTTATGAGAACAAAAGCTTACACGTGTAACCAACCCCTCCACCGGCTCCTCCCGTGTGCTCTCTGCTCAGAGCGTGGTTTGAGTTGGTGCTGCCAGAGGGCACGGGTTGCTAACTGCAGCTCCAGGGCAGCTGGTGGGCAGGCTCTGACCTGCAGCCCCTCTGCATCCAACTAGCCTTCCAGGACCACACCAGGACGCAGGTGGAGAGTGTGGGCTGTCACCCATCACCATGGTGACTTCCCAACCTGCAGCTGCTCTGTCATCACAAGGTGTCTGAATGGCCTCCGAGGAAGGGCTGTGAGCGGTGGGCAGCTCCAGCTGGGTCCAAGCCTTTGGAAGTCTTGGCCACTGACTTAGCAAAGCCAATTGCCTCTCTCGGGGCTCCCAGCCGAAGTCGGGGTTCTCTAGAGAGCAAGCATGAGAAGCGTCTCCAGGCACCAATGTGCACTGCTCCCGGGAATCTCCGGGGCCTGGGATAAAGCCCACAGTTAGAGAATCAGAGCCAGACTTTTCTCTCCTGAATTAGGAAAACCTTAGGTTTAGCTCAAGCTTTATCTCCTTGTCCACCTGGCATCTAGTCCCCTCTGTAGCTGTTCCTATCAGGAGACCTTCCAAAGCCCTCCAAATACAAACCCAGAAGAGGTATCTGCCCTTGAACCTAGCGATGTCTACTAGTCCCTCCCCATCGAGGGCTTCTGTACCCCTGTCCTGCCCTTCCAGCCCTTTGCTACAAACTGCAGGGCCAGTAACCCACCTGGCACCTAGCACACACAAAGCCCAGCCAGGGTCAGCACCCAAGGGAGCTCAACAGCTGGCAGGCCTCTCAGCTAGGCATCAGAGAAGAGGGGAGGCCAGTGTGGGCACGGGGCTCCTAATGGGACGTCTCCAGCAAGACATCTGCTTCCCTGGCCAGGAGATCTGAAGGGCGGATGCGGGAGGTGGGGGTGGGGTGGCAGGGCAGCTTTGCCAAGCCCCACACTGTTCCCACTCTTTGGAGGTGGCTGCAGCCTGTCCTCTTTCAATGCCGGCTTCCCCTCCCCTCCCCCTTGTCAGCTGGCGTCTCAGCAAAAAGAAGTGTCACAGGAAAACAAAGCTGTCGGCTGGCAGCTGTCCCAGTCGGGCCTCTACTCCCCTTGTGAAGCCCACTGAGTACCACAGACCCTTCCCAATGTGCGAAGCTCACCCCAGGCAGCCCCTGGGACCTGGCCAGGTTACTATAGGACACCTCCCTGCTTCCGGGGTCTAGTGTGACACCCTGGCAGGTGCCGGAATTGATGGGCTTCGGGCTCTGTAGGCCAAGTAGCTGCCTCAGGAAATGGAAAGACGGGCAGAGGGAACCTGGGCTTGTGTCCTCACTAAATCATGAATCTGGAGCCTGACTGGCGGCCCAGAGAAAAGAGCCACTCCACCCCCGCTTTTGCTCTTGGGAGGCTGCTGGACGCTGGAATTCTAGCTCTGAGCTGAACTGAAGGAATTGGTCTGAGGTGAGCACTAATTTCAAGAACCTAAAGTTGTTTCTACAGGTTTGATGAGAAGCCTGTACTCACTGATTAGCATATGGATTTAAAAATAAACAAACAGTTCTGGCCTCACTGGTTTATGAACTGACAGAAGGCCACAGCCCTCAGGCAGCTTGCAATTTTCTCATCCACATAGGCTCTGTTGTCAAGACAGGAAAGCAACCAACTCATTTAGGGATAGTATTGGAGATGACCCCCCAGCTCAGTCAGAGAGGTGACATTGTCCCTAGTAACCAGTGGCCACCACGTCTACCAGGAAGTACTGTCCTGCTAGCATAAGCGGGCAAAGATGCTCCCTTTTGGATGTTCCCAACAGAGTGCAATAGCGCAGTGACAAAACCCTGGCTCTGTGATTCCAGTGCCCACAGCCTGGCACTGTCCCCTGTTTATCTTCACTGTCTGCTCGCTGACTTCCCGGCTCTGATCTTCCTTCCCACACTCCTGGGGACTCAGAAATGCTCCTAGGCATCAAGCTTGTCTTATAGGTGACCAGAGCTCAGCCTACACATGTCCTCCCCAGGGTCATCAGCCACTTACAGCACACTGGTGGCCAGTGATCCCCAGTGTGGGTGCAAATTCCGTGAGTCTCAGAGGGTTTGCTGTGGTGTGGGTTCCAGGGAATACAGACCGTTCAGGCCAGATAGGGACTGTGCATTTCGAAAGCTAGCACAAGTTTACGCATGCAAAATGAAGGCTGGTCTGGCTCAGAGATGACTCAATAGTCAACAGCACTTTTGCTTTTGCAGAGGACCCCGGTTCAGTTCCCATCATCCATGTCACATGCGCATACCCACACCCGCAATATACATAATTAAGAGTAAAAAATACATCTCAAAATAACAGACAACTACTGGCAGCTATTTCCTTACTAAGCTCAAGCCCCCTGCCCCCGCACTGTGCCCCTCTTCCCCAGGTTCACATCTCCAGTTCTATCTTCCTCTAGTTGCTGTCTCTTCCTGTGGTTCCTCAAAGTGGCAGCAGGGGCAGTATTCGGCCACCATTTAGGACAGCCAGCACTGGCCAAGCGATTGCAAAGTAAATTGAGTCCTCTGGGTCAGCCACTAGTTTCCAGCTCAGCTCTGACCCTCCAGGATCCTAAGTCACAGCTCACATGACCTCACCCAGTTTCCTGAACTGTGGGCCTTCTCACTGTCTGCACCAAAACAAAAGCAGTGCGGAGAAACGGGGAAGACCATTAGCCAAATACACCAGATGGGACTATTCTCCCAGTGGCTACAGAGTAGAATGTGCTCAAAGGAAAAAGTGGAGATATCTCTTGTGCATTACTCCCTTGGTAGCTTTTGCTGGTTTTGCATCCCAAGACTCAGGAAGACAAGGGAAAGACACTATGCATGGCAGAGCCCCTACATGGCTAGGAAAGAAACAGGAAATCTATGTGACCATCATGGTGTCCTCAGGAATGCTACTTGTAACTTATGAACCTCTAATTCCCAAAAGACAGCAATGAATCCCTGCCCTGTGTCAGAAGGCAGCTGTGAAGAGTGAGCAGTAAGAACCAGAACAGCTTTAGTGAACCAGGCCTCTGAGGCACAGTGGCTGTTCACCTCAGAGGTGACCAGGCAGAGAGAAGAACCTTGGAACAAATGAAAGGAAGTGACATTGGCCTGCCTCTCCCTTCAGCTGCTCCCATCCTGTGTACCTACAGTACCTACAATGGACTGAACTGTGTGCTGTTCTCCCCAACGTGTGAAATTCATTATTTTGAAATATCAACCCCCAGGTCTTCAGAATGTGACTACATGTTGGAGACAAGGCCTTCAAAGAGGTTATGAAATTAAAATGAAGTAATTAGGGTGTCTGCTCCATTGTAATCTTTATAAGAGATCAAAATACAGACCAAGCCAAAGGGGAGGACCACGTAAAGACACGGGGATGCCTAGGAGGAAATCAACTGTCTAGGTACCTTGACCTTTGACTTTCAGCCTCTAGAATTGTAAGGAAGCGAATGTCTGTGGCTGAGGTCCCCCAGAATTTGGTGCGCCCCTCTAACCTTTCCATGTCCCCCTTCACCTTAGCCAGGGCTCAGCTAGTGACTAGTTCTAGAAGGTTTCAGAAACTGCCCCAAAAGGAAGTCCTCAAAGTGAAGCACAGTCTTCCCACCAGACAGGCAGGGCTTGCCCATGGGAGGTCAGTTTCCATCTGGAGGCTCCCTCCACAGAAGCAACTTCCACTACCACCAAGACATCTGGGAAAGTGTGCTTCCTGTCCACCTTGAACCTTCCTACCAGCGACAAAGTACCTGCTCCAAGGTCCCAAGGTACGTGTCACCTATATCACCAATATGGACGGACTGGCTAAATACTGACTCCAGAGCTCACTTGGACACACTGAAGCAGACACTAACAGGTGGGTCTTTGCTTTCAGCACCTTAGGGACCAGAGCCCAGCCCCATTCAGGGATGGATAAGTGGCTTGCCATGGTGAGCGGTGTCCCCGTGCCTCAGTGAGCTGTAGGTGGGGATGATGCCGCCTAAGGAGCACTATTTATTAAAACACCCAGCTTGTCCTGAGACTGCCTCATGATGTGGGGTGAGCCCTTGCTTCAGCTTCCCTCTGCTTAACGAGCTCAATGGAAAATGGCCTCAGCCTGAGCGGCATACAATTCACAGGACAGTGAGGCTGAAAGGAAACATAGGGGTGCTGCAGGAAAGCCTCTCCATTTACCTGTAAGGAGAGAAAAGTGATGAGAGGTGGTCTAACCTGTGTCTTGGTTTGCTTCTCTGTTGCTATGATAAACATCAGGACCAAAAGCAACTTTGAGGTGGGGGGGGGGCACTTACCTGACTTACAAGTTAACAGTCTATCATTGAAGAAAGCTAGGGCAGGAACTCAAGGGGGAGCCTGGGACCAGAAACCGAAACAGAGACCCATTGAGGAAGATAGCCTACTACTGGCTTGCTTTTCATGGCTTGCTTAGCTTGCTTTCTTATAGAACCCAGGACCACAGGCCTAAAAATGGCACTGCCCACAGTGGTCTGGACCCTTCCATGTAATAACCAATGGAGAAAATGCCCCACAGATGTGCCCACCGGCCAATCTAATGGAGACAGTTCCACAGCTGAGGTTTTCCTCTTCCAAGTGACTCTAGTTTATGTCAAGTCAACAAACACTAACCAGCTTACCCTGTCTTGCCTACATAACCAGATGGAGCTGGTTCAGGCCCAGGCTTCTCCATTCCACGTTCCCTTCTTGCTTCCTGCATCTGTCTCTTATAACCAGTTTCTGAATGTGATTGACAGAAAAGAAAATAAGACTTGATCAGCCCTTCTGAGCAACCGCCTGCCAAGCCCTTTGTAAAGTCACCCTGTTCAGTCCGGGTGGTAGCCCTGACCTGTTCATCTTCCCTTTATGTCACGGAATCTGACTCAAGTCACACACCACACAAGAAAGGTGGAGCTAGAACTCAACTCAGCTCTGTTCAGCTTCAGGCCCATGATTGGGGCATGAGAATCCTATTCTGCTAGAGGTGCTGGGAGACTGAGTGAGACCGGGGCTGGCATCCTGTGTGGCCACAGCTGTGTAGCAAGGAGTCTGTCTACCGCACTCTGAGCTGCCCAGCTTTGCACACCCTCTGAGTGGGACTAGTGTGCCAGTAACCCCTTGGGTGTCTCATGAGAGCTCTCAGGTGATACTGTCTGGGGTGTCCAGGACTAGAACAGCTCTGACGGAGGAGGAGATGCCCCTGTCCTAGCACCTTTGCTTTCTCTTTGCCTCTGGTCACTTGAGATAAGGCCATTTCCCACTAGCCACGGTGATGGGCACCCTGTCCCACATGCTGAGGTCTTTGGCCTATCTAACTTTGCCACTGGACCTAAAGCCAGGTATTCTTAGGACTCCCCAGCAGGCAGCACAGAGCCATGAGCAAAAGATGTAGTAGGGTTCCTGTACCCATTGTATCCCTGCATAGGAGTCCTCTCCCTCCTCCACGTAGCCTCCTTAACTTCTTCAACAAACCTCCTACTCTCAGCTCTCCTGCCCTGTGAGAAAATTCTGGAGTCTTTCTACAACATGAGATGTATTGTGGGGCTTCATTCATACATCCATTTGCCCAACAAGTGTTTTCTAAATATGTGATATATGCCAGGTATGGCAGACAGGTGGCCAATAAACAACCCATACTAAAATCTCTGCCTATGTGGAGTTTTGTTCTAACTGAAGAGACAGAATACACATTTGAGCATAAAGTAAGTTAGTGAGCATTCCAGCAAGAAAACCAAAACAAAGCATGGAGTACAAAGAGACAAGGATGGTGTAAATCTCAAATAAAGGTGCCAGGGAGAGGCTGGAGAGATGGCTCAGAGGGTAAGAGCACTGACCGCTCTTTCAGAGGTCCTGAGTTCAATTCCCAGCAACCACATGGTGGCTCATAACGATCTATAATGAGATCTGGTGCCCTCTTCTGGCCTGCATGCATACATGCAGACAGAACACTGTATACATATTAAATGCAAATAAATCTTTTTTTAAAAAAGCGGGGGGGTGCCAGGGAGACCTTTTCCGGAAGGTGTTTTTGAGTAAAAACATGGGGGAGCAAGCAGGAGCACAGCAGATTTGGCCCTTCCTAAAAAGCAGACTGGAGAAGGAAGTGAATGTGGGTATGGTCAGGTCAGGTGAGTGAGTCAATGCAGACAGGGGCTGGGGGGCAGATACAGGCATGCCAAAGTTGGTCTCCCCACTGGACTCTGCTGCTGTGTGATTTGAAGTCTGAAGCAGGGAGAAGATGAGACAGGGGACCTGTCAGGAGGCTGAGGCAGTCCTGGGAAGGTTGAGTGGTGGCTGACCGAAGCACAAAAAGTGATAAAATGTGGATGAAAACATATTTTAGGAGTAGTGACAATATCGACTGTTGGCCAGCTGGAGGTGCGGCTGTCTGTCCCATTCTGTCCCCCTTACACTCATGTCGAGACACAGCCCATCACATTCCCACGCTCCTGCCAGACTTTTACCTTTTTGCTTCCACCGCCTTCTTCCCTGCACAGTAAATCAAGTCCAACTCTGATGCTTTCCAGCAAGGTGACCTTCAGATGACCTTGGGCAAGTTATTTTATTCCCATATGATATTCTTTTCAACTGCAAAATAAAATCACATTTACCCTCAAGGGAAATAAAAATGAAGCTCTCAGACCACACACCATGGCCATTCCATCATCGGAGACCTGCTCTTACCCATATCTGTACCCCTGTTAACTGGGTCCAGGCCACCCATGCCACCCTGGCTCATGGTGGTCAGCACCTAAGACCATAGAATCCAGGATCCACCCTCCAGCCTTCCAGGGAACACGTGCATAAGCCCAGAGAAAGGTCAACTGTGCAGCCTTCCTGGGGCTTTGGTGGGCAGGAAGCCAGAGGTAGCCAAGGTCTGGCTGCAGAAGAGAGAATGGGCAACAGCAGCCAGACCCCATGGCACAGTGGCAACAGGGAAGCCAGAGAATGCCCTGACCATAGGCCTTCTGGTGCCTCAGTCACCCAGAACCGGTGCTCCAGCCAGTCCCCATTAGTAGGCCTTCACGTCCTGTAGCTCCGGATGCCTGAACTGTTCTCCACACATTTTTGTCCTAGGCCTTCCTATCCTCAGACTCTGGGCTTTCTCACCTCTGCCTGCAAAGACCCTTTCAAGGGAGCTGGGTCTCTTCCCATCTGTGCCTGTGAACTGTAGGGTCAGACCCCTTCACTTTCAATCACTCGTGAGCCATGTGGCCTTTGGCAAATTACTTAACCCCTCTGTACCTCCAGTTCTTCCATGAACTGCTGTGGCACTAGGACTCGAGAGAGACAGCAGATGTGGGACACAATAAGACAGGCAATTCAAAGACCCTCCCCAGCTCTGCCTCCTGCTCAGAGCTCAGACTGGATGAATCACCAAACCCTGCAACATCGTCAAGACCCCGCTCCTACTCTCCTAAGGAGACCAGGATGAGAAGAGAAGGCACTCTGTTTTCTTTATGTGGTAAAGTGGTAAGAAGCCTGAGTCCTCTAACTTGTTCAGGGTTCCAGGCTTTAAAGAGCACACCTACTTTGGGGTAGTCAATGCCTTCCTGCAGAAAATGGGGCGGGGGCAGCTCTCAAGAACACCATGCATTACAGCCCATGGTCTACCTAGAGATCATGCCTTGTGTCATGGTTTGACTCTAAAATGTCCCCCATAGGCTCTCACTTTGAAACACCTGAACCCCAGCTGTTCGGGTACTAGAACTTTTAGGAGGTAAGGCCTGGGGTCAGGCCTTTCCGATCATACCCCTGCAACCAAACTTTGCTTTGTGGTTGTCTGGCACGGTACAGCCTCTGCTTCATGTTCCCAACACCACAGAGGGGGTCGATGCTGCCAGGCCTCTCCACTATAATACACTGAAACTCTGTAAATCATCAGCCCAGTAAATCTTTCCTTAGATCAGGAACTTTCAATCAAGAAGTTTAGCCACAGTGATGTAATGAACTCTGCCTTTGTGTTTATAGATACCTGCTGAGCCTATCTTCATCCTCCAAAGGCCTACCTTTGTTTCCTTTCCTTGCCAGCAGGTAAAGATGGCGCTAGTTCTCCTTCATACTGGCTGGGTATTTACAGGACTCTGAGCCAAGGGGCTGTCTCCAAGATGTCTGGATGGGAGCCAGGAGATAGGACAGACAATAGGGACATGCTCTGGGGCCATTTTCCTTTTTGAAAAGATCTTCATTTCCACACTAATTGCAATTTCAGATCTGCCCATTTCAGGCTCAGCCGCGAGTCTTCTGGCAAGTTGCTCCTGGCCTGATTCCTCCACCTTTTTCTAGGCCAGACACGGACAGTCCTAATTTAACAGAGAAAAACACAGGTCTCCAAATTATTTCTGTGCCATATGTGAGGTTATTGTGGCATTTGAGACAAATCCCAAACAGAGCTCAAGTGCTGCAGATGCTGACCTCAACTCTGTCTTCATTGGCTCAAAATCACTTCTGTGTTGAAGGCAGTTGATGGTGCTACTGGGAGATTCTGGAACTTTTCAGAGTGGGACCTTGGAATGGTTTATCTTCATTGCTTTTTTGTTTCATTTTGGTTTTTGTTCTCTTTTGGTTTTTCAAAACAGTGTTTCTCTGTGTATCCCTGGCTGTCCTGGACTCACTTTATAAACCAGGCTGGCCTTGAACTCACAGAGATCCACCTGCCTCTGCCTGGGATTAAACGTGTGTGCCACTATGCCTGGCTGTCTTCATTGTTAATCTGACTAGATTATAAATGACCTAGGAGATTGGTGACGTACATCTTGAGGCATGTGTGTTTCCAGAGTTAACTGATGGGGGAGGATCCACCCTGCCACGTTCTGCCTTCTCAGTCTCCCCAACAAAAACTGCTTTGCTCTGTTGGACTGAGCCTCTAAAACTTCGGACTAAAGAGAACCTTTCTGATCATTAGCTGTCCTGTCATATATTTGGTCAAAATGACGATAAAGTAACTAAATAGGCTCACTAAAAGGAAACTGAGGGGGAGCTAAGATGGCGGCGACCTACACTGACGCATTCTGAACGCGGGAGAAAAAAGAGCCATAAAAAACACAGAGTTACTGGGCACTGTGCAAAAACCGGAGGGGCTAGACCCCCCCCCCCCGGGAACGCTCACAGCTCCCAAGGGACTGTTAAAAGTCCCAGGGCAAGGCTCTCCCCATCTCTCACAGACACGGAGGCCACTAAACCGGGGACTCGGGAACTCCCATTTGGAGAGGCGCCTGGTAAGATCGATCCCAACTTACAGCAGACAGAATCAGGGTCCACTTGGCCTTAGATCGCTGACCTATTGGGCTCCCCACACATCAGGCTGAACTTATACCCACTTAGAAAAGGTTGCGAGATAGTGGAAGCCTTAGCAAGGAACAAACAGGGGGCTCAGCGGGTGGTCCGCAGCAGCCGCTTGTAAAGCGGAAAAGCGGAGGGCGGGAGGTTCCGAGAGAGCGCAGGAAGCAGGGAACACAAAAGCAGGCGGGAGGGGCCAAATCTCCCACACTCAGGATAGCGCAGCTGGGGAGAGAGCACTGCTGGCAGGGCCAAATTCCCGCCAGTCCACGGCAGGTCATCTAGGGAGAGAGACAGGCGTGGGTGGGACCAGGGGTCCGTGCACCCACGGCGGAGCTGCTGGGACGAGAGGTGCACTCAGGCAGCCGGAGGATCTGGGGCTTGGGGTACCCACGGGACCGTGGCGGCGCAGACAAGAAGGGAATTAGACACAGGGTCCAGCCCTGTGGCGAGAAGACTAGAGAGAAACCAGAAATCGGGACCATAGCTGTATCCTGGAAAATCCAGACATATCAGGTGTGGAGCCAGACCCTGTCAGCCTCCGGGAAGACAAACAAAGCCCACAGAATTTGTGCCTGGGAAAACAGGCCCATATCATCAGAACCATTACAGGCTGATAACTCAGAGTGCAACATAGAGAAGTCTGAATTGGGAGCAGTGAAACAATCCTGGTTCATTACTCACAACCTGGGAATACGCTGCACCAGATCACAGTGCCTCTGGCCATTAAAATCACAGTGACCTTGAAATCCCCCTGTAAGCAACGACAGATAGCCAAGTAACTCGTCCCCTGCACCAAATCATCCACTGTGGTTCCAAACACAGAAAACAGACAGCTAAATGCATCCAATGGTGAAAGGTCAAAAAAAAAAATAGAAATCAAGGAATTATGACTGCAACAAAGCAGAACCACCCTAGCTCATCCAATTCGGATGACCACACACCGACAGAAACACATGAAAACATTGACAACTCTGCAGTATGGAAAGTGATAGAGTCCCTGCAAGAAGAACTTAAATCTATGAAGGAATTCAAGGAAACCACAATTCTACAAATCAAAACAAGGAACAACACCATTAAAGAGCTCCAAGCCAAGGTGACAGAGCTTGAACAGGAAAAGGAAAAGGCCATGAAAGATTTTCATACAAAAACAAGCAAGCTGGAGAAGGAAATGTACAAAACGAACAAAACCATACAAGACATGAAAATAGAAATAGAAACAATAAAGAAAACACAGTCAGAGTTAAAAGAGGAAGTGGAGAACCAAGGAAAGAGAACAGGAACTACGGATGTGAGTATCAACAATAGGATGCAAGAGATGGAAGACAGGATCTCAGGCATGGAAGATTCAGTGGAAGAAATCAGTACATCATCCAAAGAAAATGAGAAGGCTAAAAAATCTCTCACCCACAACATCCAAGAAATCAAAGACTCATTGAAAAGACGGAACCTAAGAATTATAGGTATAGAGGAAAGAGAAGACTCCCGACTCCAAGGTCCAGGAAATATCTTCAACAAAATCATAGAGGAAAACTTCCCAAACCTGAAAAAAGAGATGCCAATAAAAATCCAAGAGGCATACAGAACACCAAACAGATTAGACCAGAAAAGAAACTCCTCTCGCCACATAATAATTGAAACCCCAAATGTACAGAACAAAGAAAGAATATTAAAAGCTGTAAGAGAAAAAGGTCAAGTCACATACAATGGCAGACCCATCAGAATTACACCTGACTTCTCCCCAGAAACGATAAAAGCTAGAAGGGCCTGGTCAGATATACTACAAGTCCTAAGAGATCACAGATGCCCAGCCAGACTACTTTACCCAGCAAAACTCTCTATCAACATAGATGGAGAAAACAAGATATTCCATGACAAAATTAAATTTAAACAATATCTACCCACAAACCCAGCCCTACAGAAAATCCTAGAAGGAAAATCCCAACCCAGAGAAGAAAACTCCACCCAAGAAAACAAAGGGAATAGAAAACCCATCAGCAACTAAACCAAAAGAGGCACAGGACCACCACCTATACCAAACTAATGGGAAATAACAACCCCAGGTCACTAATATCCATCAACATCAATGGACTCAACTCCCCAATAAAAAGACATAGGTTTACAGAGTGGATCCGCAAGCAAGACCCTTCCATATGCTGTATACAAGAGACACATCTAACTACAAAAGATAGACACTGCCTCAGAGTAAAGGGTTGGGAAAAGGTTTTCCAAGCAAATGGACCCAGGAAGCAAGCTGGAGTAGCCATCCTAATATCAAACAAAACAGACTTCCAACTGAAGTTAATGAAGAAAGACAAAGAAGGGCACTATATACTCATTAAAGGGAATATTCATCAAGAGGAAATTTCAATACTGAACATCTATGCCCCAAATACAAAGGCACCTACTTTCGTAAAAGAAACACTTCTAAAACTTAAAGCGCACGTCGATCACAACACATTAGTAGTGGGAGACTTCAACACCCCACTCACAACAAAGGACAGATCATCAAGACAGAAGACAAACAGAGAAATATTGAGTCTAACAGAGACCATGAAACAAATGGACCTAACAGATATCTACAGAACGTTTCACCCAAACACAAAGGAATACACCTTTTTCTCAGCACCCCACGGAACCTTCTCCAAAATCGACCACATAATTGGTCACAAAGATAGTCTCAGTAGATACAAGAAAATTGAAATAACACCTTGTATCTTATCAGACCACCACGGAATAAAGCTGGTCTTCAACAGTAAAAGAATCAACAGAAAGCCTACACACACATGGAAATTGAACAGCTCCTTACTGGATGACCACTGGGTCAGGGAAGAAATAAGGAAGGAAATCAAAGACTTCTTAAAATCCAACGACAATGAAGACACAACATACCCAAACCTATGGGATACATTGAAAGCTGTGCTACGAGGAAAGTTCATAGCACTAAGTGCTTTCAAAAAGAAAATTGTGACAGCTCATATTAGTGAACTAACAGCTAAGCTGGGTGAATTGGAAAAAAAAGAAGTAAACACTCCCAAGAAGAGCAGAAGACAGGAAATCATCAAACTTAGAGCTGAAATCAACAACTTAGAATCAAAAAGAACTATACAAAGAATCAACGAAACCAAGAGTTGGTTCTTTGAGAAAATCAACAAAATAGACAGACCCCTAGCCAAATTAACTAAAAGGCAAAGGGAAAGAACACAAATCAACAAAATCAGAAATGAAAAGGGAGAAATAACAACAGACATTGAGGAGATCCAGAAAATATTCGGACATTACTTTAAAAATCTATATTCCACTAAATTTGAAAACCTAAGCGAAATGGACAATTTCCTCGATAAATTCCACCTACCAAAACTAAATCAAAATCAGAATAACAGCTTAAACAGCCCAATAACACCTAAGGAAATAGAAACAGTCATTAATAATCTCCCAACCAAAAAAAGCCCAGGGCCAGATGGCTTTAGCACGGAATTCTACCGGACCTTCAAAGAGGAACTAACACCATTACTTTTCAAACTCTTCCACCACATAGAAACAGAAAGATCACTGCCAAACTCATTCTATGAGGCCACTGTCATTCTGATTCCTAAACCACACAAAGACCCAACAAAGAAAGAGAACTTCAGACCAATCTCCCTCATGAACATAGATGCAAAAATACTTAATAAAATACTAGCAAACCAAATTCAAGAACACATCAAAAGTATCATACACCATGATCAAGTAGGCT
>CAJQZJ010031998.1:3200744-3217891 GCA_907164525.1 Lophiomys imhausi | reverse complement strand
AAAAAAAAAAAAAAAAGAGGGCAATTGTCCTAGGGTTGGGATTGGGGCAGGGCTCTGTTCTTATCGTTCCAGGAGAATCGAAGTGTCCATTAGGGGAGCCTGGGGACGGCGGACAGCGGAATCCTCAGCAGAGAGCAGAATTAGGCACCAAGGAGGATGAGTGACCCAGTTGATTCTGCCTGGCAGACTTCCTCAATAGCTGTCTCCATCGGGGGCCTGCAACCACCACTGCAATCCAGTGTCGCTGGGACCGTTCAGCTCTACACAATGCCCCGGCCGGAACCTCAGTGAAGCCTGCAAGATCAGCTTCTGCCTACAAACCCCTTAGGTCATCTAAACAGCTGAGAACAGAAGGACTGAACATAAAAGGATTGTACTAACATTTTTAATCATTTTTCCCATTTGGGTTGGGGCCCCAAACAGGTCTACTACGACCCAAATCAGCAGGAAGTCACTTTAAGAGAGCGACGTCCCATGCCCAGAGGGTGGGGGAGGGTGTTTCTCCGCCCTTCTTTTTGGTTATTTGAAGGTTAACTGAAAACTCTGTTATGTAGGGGAAGAGACTACAAGCTGATAAATGATCCTGTCTTAATGGGTTTTGGAGATTAGCCCCAGGGAATTCCTACTTTTCCTTCTCTGTATCCTTCTTCCTCTCCTATGTAGGAGTGCATGGGCTTGAGAAAAATGAGATATAGTCATAGCACAGGAAGGTCCAAGAAGAAGGGGCAGATTATTGAATATGCCCTTATACCTTTGTATATTGATACAAAATTAGTAGGTTATTTGGCTAAAGTGGTATTGACCATTGTTTATTGTGCAAAAATAAGATTGTATTGGATTACATAGGTATTGATCTTTGTATATTGATACAAAATTAAGATTATAGTTGGCCACAATGGTATTGACCCTTGCATATGGACGTAATATTAAGATTATATTGGGCTACATAGGCATTGATCTTGGTATATTGACACATAATTAAGAGTATATTTAACCACAATTGAATAGATCTTTGTATATTGATACAAATTTAAAGATAATGCTTCCCAATGGTATCATACCTAGAGATACTTAAAAATAAAATGTGAAGCTCTGACCACTTGATACCAACCGTCTAAAACGGTCTAGGATAGTTAAAACATACTCCTAGTCATGCAAACATGTCTCTTTGTTAGCTACTATGACAGTCTATCACAGATATTCTTTAAACTACCCAGTAATCAAGTTGCTAAGAGACAAGCAACATTTGCTTATCTAAATACAAGAGATGGTTAGGGCATCTTCAAAAACCCCTAGAGATCTGCAGAATATGGCATTCAAAGATGTTATCTTAAATCAAGATTTTTTTTTTGATATCGAGACATATCAGCGCCTGACAGCACCCCCTATTCTACTCCAAGTAGAAGATAAGCATCGAAGAACCTCCACTGTAAGATGGTTGATTTAGGGGCAAGCCTTTTTCTTGGCATGAAAAAACCCCTTGCACCAACTGCAGACAGACTGCTGTCCAAAAAGGACAAAACTTGGTAGCAGGGAAGTCGACAGCCTAACTCTGCCAAGACAGGGTAGGTAAGTCCTTCATAATCCCTGCTCTACAACAAATGTCTGTCAGAGAAACAGGACCCAAAGGCTGAAGATTGATGCTGGAATGTATGGAGAGAGAATGGGAACTGTCCAGGCAGTTACTGGTATGTTCTTTCTTAGTTTTGGAAGCTGCAGGCTCTGCACTTCCTATACAAGCAAATATATTTATCCCTCTCAGGTCTCTGAGGTGGTTGAAGAATAGACAGATAGAATCTTATAGTTAAATTTTGAACTGTTTAGGAATCAAGAGGGTGTTATAGATCTAAGAAGATACTCTTAAAAGTGTGTTGCAAGATAGTATGAATGTTGAGTCACATATAGACCTTTAAACTCATGGAGTTGGGTAGATAGTAGAATGTTAAGGTCAGGGGCCAAATAGGTATAAACTGAACATTGGGAAGGTATACTGGGCCAATTTAATCTCATAAATGTGGCATAATTATATCTATTGTTTTGTATAATACTTACTGTTATAAGAGAAGGAACCAGCTGTTGGACTGAAAGGGGAAACCTCTGGAGGGAAGAGGGTGGAAGGGCGGGTTGGGAAGGGGGAATAGGGAGGGGTTTGTTACTGAGATGTAACTTGAAGAAAAAAAAAATAAAGTATTTATAAAAAAAAAAAAAAAAAGGAAACTGAGTCACAGCAGATGGGCCCTTAAAGGGATATTGGAACCCTGGCTTCCTCCCTCTCACTTTCCAGAAGCCAGCAACAGCTTTGGTCCTCCAGATGATTCCTGCCATAATGTTCTGCTTCACCATCGGCCCAAAGTAGTGAAGTCAAGGCACCATGGCCTGAAACCCTGGGCCCAGATAGAGCTTTCCTCTTGGAAGTTTAGCTGTTTTGGATATTTTGTTACAGCAGCAGAAGTACACACACCTTCACTACAAATGAACTCCATTTCTTGAAGACTTTTCCAGATCTTCCACAAAGCACATGAAGTCCAAAACCAGGCTGGATCTTCTAAACAGACAGACACAGAGGGAAATGGAGACCTTTCTCCAAGAACTGGACTAATCCTTTCATCTAAAAGACTTTCTTCATTCTCAAGTTTTCTGAGGCCAGAGCACTCAAGGAATGGCCTTCAGGATACCTGAGTGAAGAATGGAGCATTTGCAGGTGGGGACCCCTCCTTCAACAGATAAATGGTGGGTGTGTGGGGCAGGACTCAATGGCTGCAGAAGCCACACTGCATGTGTGACAAACCCATCCATCAGAGCCTGCTGAACACTTCAGATTATACAGTCAGGAACCTTGTGACTGGAACTTCAGGGTGAAAACAGGAACCAGGAGTTTTGAGAACACAAATATTTAAGAGAACATATTGTTCTTCAAGTGTGGAAACAGAGAAGGTTTTTCAAGTGTTTTCAATAGAGGAGGTTTAGTTTGATTAAAAGTTCACAAGCCTAGCCTGAAAGAGACACCTTTTTGGTGGCATTCCTGTTCCTTCATACTCAACCCCTTAAGACTGCAAAATAAAGGTACTTCAAATAGGTCCTCTTTCTGCTTGATGAAATTTATAGTCACCCTGCATGACCGCTAAAGATGGGCAAGGATAAAGGGGGGAATAATTGTGGAATCCAAGGACCCAGACTACTTCCTTTTATGGAGGGGCTATGACTGGAGGCAAGTCCTGGGTAGGAATATTGTATTCACTTTAAGAGAAAGAGGACTTTAACCTCTGCACGACATGTGGTATACTTGTACGTCATCCTCATTCTCCACACTGTGGAGTCTGCAGGTACCAGAAGGAAGATGCTGTCGGCAGCCTGAGTCCAGGACAGGCTACAGCAGCAGGGTTATGAAGTCTGCCAATGGTCCTGGGGGTCAGAAGGGTCATAAATATAAAGCAAAGCAAGAGGGAAGGGTAGCACTTGTCGCTTGCTTTGAGCCCCTGGGGCCCCGCTGGAGGGTGCAGGAGCAGGTGTCGTCAGGGGGCGTGGGGGTCGCTACGGCCGCCTGTGGAGCTTCCTACGTTCTAAGACAGGCGGGGCTTGGGTTAGAGGGTGGAGGGCGGGGCCGCGGAAGGACCGCCCGCGGCTCCGGATCCAGCGCCGGCCCTTATGTAACAGGTGCGCCTGCGTGGCCCTCTTGGTGGACGGTGACTGGTCCTCATCCAGGTTAGGGTGTCTCTGCTCTGCCAGGACAGGTCCAACCCGCTGCCGACAGGCAGACAGGACGCAGCGCCCGTCCCTCCTGGGCCTCTTCCCGGGTAGCCTGCAGTACCCACACCGAACGCCAGCCTAGCCGCGGCTCGCACCTAGGGCGGGCCATCCATCCGGCCGCTCACTGATTCGCGAGTTCTGGCTCCTCCCACCAAGAAGCTCCGCCTCCCTCCCAAAGGTCCCCATTGGCCGCCGGCCCCGGCGCTCCACGAGGCCACCAATCCTCTTGCACTTCGCCTTACAAAGGGTGGAGAGACGCCTCGTGGCCAAAGTGGTGCTCTGCTTGAGAAACCAGTCCTCCTTATCTAAGGTTAACGCAAGCCAGAGAGGCCAAAAGTGAAAGCATTACGTAGCCACGGAGGCCGCGGGAGCATTGTGAGTGCCCGGGCCCCAATAACCAACCCTGACCAGTAGTGCCGGTGGCAAAGAGCCGTCAAACTGAGCCTCCAGCACTAGCCCATCCAGAGGGCTATGCTCTAATTGGAAGAATCAAGCCGTTAATATGAACTCTGAGAGGCACAGGCAGGCTTGATCTCTACGTTCGAGGCTACGTTCGAGGCCAGCCTGGTCTACAAAGTGAGTTCCAAGACAGGGCTACGCAGAGAAATTCTGTCTCGAAAAACCATATTTATAAACCAACTCCAGATCTCTAAAACAGGGCTGCTTAGCATTCAGGCCTGAACTGAAAAGCACCTGATGGAAACTGAACTATTTATTTACTTATTTTTCTGCCTCTGCTAGGAGAAAAATCGCTGTCTCATTCCCCTTTGCCAAAGAGGGAAAATCAATAGGTTTTTAATCAGCAAGGGAGATGAATTTCCCATCCAAGCCGAGGAGTTGTGAAACAGCTCTGGGCTGAGGGTTGATGGGACTGTCAGATGTCAGCCCGCAAGGCCATAAGTAATATAGTCCAACCCCTAGGCTTTACAGCGGAGTTGGAGGCTCAGAGACTTGAGAAGACATGTGCAAGGCCACCCAGCTGTCAAGTGCCCAGCAGAGTACCTGTGAGATGGCTCAGCTGGAAGGCACTGGCTGGCTTAGCCTGCCAATTTGAGTTTGGCTCCTGAATCTGACATGGTAGAAGAGAACTGACTCCTGTAAGCTGTTCTCTGATGGCATGCACGTGTGTGCCTCCCTCAAATAAGTTAAAATGTAGCTTTAAAAAAAGTTTTAAGAGCCTTGATAGAAGTCGATGCCTTTTCCTCTATTACATCGTTTCAAAGCCTCTAGGAGCAAAGCTATAAAGCTTTAGGCTGGCAGATTCATGACTGATGGCCAGAGTCTCTTATTTCCCAAATGACACAGAATCTGCCAGGTTTGGTGTCTGTAAAGTCTGGCAGCCATCCAGGAACAAATTTCTGTGTCTCACTAAGCCTAGTCAATTCCCTGTCCCTCCATCTTGGGCAGCCTCCTCTAGCCCAGCACCAAGCGTTAATAGAACTTCCACACCCTCCTCAAATGATGCAGACATTTGCCACTTTCACAAAAAATATTTGCCCTCGGAGATCTGCTGGCTTGGTGAGACAGTGCATCAGCATTTAACAACCAGGATGAACCTACCTGGAAGCTTCGAACACATGGTCTGAGGGTACAGATGAGGTTTCTCAATATTAGTGCTTAAGTTTTAATGACTCAAGAGCCCACCGACAAATAGGACTTTGGCTGCTTCTCTTCTCCTTAGGGAGGGGGTGTCTCAGACTCTCTCTCGTCTGTGCTCATTAGCAGTGCCTATTTGTTTAACCACCTGTGATTCAGGGACCTGAAACACCTTTGGAAGCTGGAAGCAGAAGCTCTAATGTTCATGGATAACAGCTGCTTTGTGGTCAGTGGTTACTGTTATGGGTCTGGGGTCGTTCAAAGATTCACCAGGCTGACCATTGATAAGTTTTAACAAAGAAGAGGCTTTTCTTCACATATTGGTCTACACCTGGGACTAGGGATTCCTGGATACAGTGCCCAGCCTGACCTCAGGAGCTTTTAAAAGCAAAGAAAACCCTGAACCTAGAGGCATTGCAAATGTGGCTTCTATGTCACATGTGCATCAGTAGGTGGCAGAGAGGAGAGAGGCTATATCTACATTCAGTGTTCTGACCTATGAACATATGAATGAATAGTACTCTAACGTTCCTGGAAAAAAAAAACCAATCTGGATACCAACACCATTTTGGCACCATGGGGTAGCCTGTGATGAGTACCAGAGCAGTACCAGGCAAGCACCAGATGGGATCCCAGGACAGGAAACAATCCAGAAACTAGAAGAACTCTGCCTGGCCCTGGATGTGGGGGTTGTGGTGACCCCACCCTGGGGTGTGAGTATAGGAGAGCTAGCCCTGCCTTTTGTCTGCATTGTGGTGGTGTTGACAAGTGAGAGATCCCCGCCCCTCCCTTTTTCCCTCAATATAATTAGCTGACAGGAGATCTGGCCCTGCCCCTCATATGCTGCAGCACTCAGGAGAGCATGCCCTGCACCTTGTCTGGGTAGCACACTACAGCTGATCCTGGATATAGGGGTTGTGGGTGAGCCAGCCCTGCCTTCTGTCTGCTGTGTGGTGGTGTTGACTAGGGAGAGATCCCCTCCTTTCCCTTTTGCCCTCACCACCATTGGCCGAAAGGAGGAGCTGGTGCAGAAGCCACGGAGGGGTGCTGCTTAGTGGCTTGTTTCCCCTGGCTTGTTCAGCGTGCTTTTTTATAGAACTCAGAACCGCCAGCCCAGGGGTAGAAATACCCACTATGGGGTGGCCCTCCTGTAGGAGTCACTAGTTCAGAAAATGCCTTACACTTGCATCTTATGGAGGCATTTTCTCAATTGAGGTTCTCTCCTTTCGGATAACTTAGTTTGTGTGTCAAGTTCTCATAAGACTTGCCTGTTTATATTGGTACCCAGTAGCTCCAAAGTGGGCATTTATATTTCTGGTTAAGGCATTGATGATTCAGGGTCCAACAGAATTGAGGTTCTCTCCTTTCAGATAACTTAGTTTGTGTGTCAAGTTCTCATAAGACTTGCCAAAACACAATTCAAGAGTTGGGTATAGGAATCCAAGATGGCAGCAGCCTGTACGGACACATTTTGATCGTGGGGAAAACAGCTATATAGCCACAGAGTTTGAAAAATAATCTGAGTACCGCCAACCCACTGGGTTTCACCCAGCGACCCAGGGACCAATAAAAGTCCCTGGGCAGGACTCTCCTCCCCTCTCTCTGAAACTAAGAAAAAAAAAAAAACAGACCATCAGGATCTGCGCGGAAGCCAGAAATCAGAACCCGGGAATCAGGAATTGTCACCAGGAGAGCATCAGGGCAAGAACCACTCCATTACCCAGCAGGCAGCTCTGAGCCCCCAGACAGAGTTACTCACCAGCCTCCTGGGCTCTCAGATCCCACCCAGGCTCTAAGGTTATTTAGCAAAGAGTTGGCGGAGCCAGAGCAGAGCCGTGGGAGCTGGATGCTGTCTGGATGGTCCCACAGTGATCTGAGCAGCTGTGGCGCAGAGGCCAGTGAGTCCACACTGGCATTTTGGAAAGTGCAGGCATATTTGTGCTTCCCCAGAGGGGTGTTGGACATACATGCAGGCCCTTCTATTGGATTTACAGTCACTGGGAAGAATTATGCAGCTAGACAGAGTAGTGGGATACACTTCCTGCAGCAGGTTACCCTGCACCTACACTACAGTGTTCCAGAACTTGGAAGAGAGTGGCCCCAATAGCCAGTCAGCTCCAGACTCACATAGGTGGAGCAGGGAGAGTGGCAGAAAGGTGGGCAGCCAGGGTAGAAGGCAGATTTGTTCTCCACAGGGTCCAAGCCCTGGGCAGACTGTGGGGTTTGTATCAGACTCTTTTGCTAGTGCTGGCCCTTCTGGTGGGAGGCCAGATCTAGAGCATAACAGTGAGGTTTTGATTTGGGGGACGCTGCTGTACTCCTTCCCCGTCGGAATCGGGTCCTTTCAGGACTCCAGCTGGCTGACCCAACCCCCAAACTTGGGACCTCTAGAGTCCACAGCATCTGTACCTGGACACACAGGACCATACCAGCAGAGCCGATACATGCTGAATACTTGGTGTGCAACATAGAGAGCTCTGACTTGTGAGCAGTGCCTGGGCCATTCCTCATTGCCTGAGAGTGGGCTGCGCCAGCTCACAGTGCTTCTAGCTATTAGATGCACATTGACCCTGAGAACCCCCTGAGAGCAGCTGGGGAGGACCACAAACACGGTCCTGACACGTATGCTGCAGGGGAGCTACAACCCCACCAAACAGTCTGCGGCCTGCCAACCTGCACTGTCATCTATACGAAGACCAGTTGGATCCCAGGAACCTACAGGAACACATCCCACCATATCCCTCACCTGAGTCCTCAATTGGGACAAAACAGGAAGGGATGAGCTCTGGGAGAAACTGAGAACCTCCACGCAAGGCCCCTTCCAGCCTGTGGAAAGCTACAGATCACCAAGCGATATGACTGCTACACCAAAGCGCCCCCCTTTGGCACCAAACCCAGAAGGCACCAGGAACAAACAGCTAAGAACAACCAAATGGCTAAAGGTCAGCAAAAAAACAGAAACAACAAAAGTCAGGGAGATATGATTCCAACAAAATGCAACTATGGTACTACAGCAAGCCCTGACCACTTCACCACAGCTGAAACACATGAAAACAATGACAATTCTACATTCTGAAAAGTGATAGAGTCCTTTCAAGAAGAATTTAAATCTATGAAGGAATTCAAAGAGTCCACAATTTTACAAGTGAAAGCAACAGAGAATACCTTTAGAGAGCTCCAAGCCAAAGTGGCTCAACTTGAACAGGAAAGAGACAAGGCAATGAAGGATTTAAAAGATATGAAAGATTTCCAGGCAAAGACAAGCAAATTGGAGCAGGAAATGTATAAAATGAATAAAATCTTTCAAGATATGAAACTGGAAATTGATGCAATAAAGAAAACACAATCAGAGATAAGAGTAGAAGTGGAGAAGCAAGGGATGAGAACAGGAACAACAGACGTGAGTATCAAAAATAGGATACAAGAGATGGAAGACAGGATCTCAGGCATGGAAGATTCGATAGAAGAAATCAGTACAACAACCAAAGAAAATGACAAAACTAAAAAAGCTCTCACCCATAACACCCAAGAAATCAAGGACTCAATGAAAAGACAGAACCTAAGAATTATAGGCACAGAGGAAAGAGAAGACTCCTGACTCCAAGGTCCAGGAAACATCTTTAACAAAATCATAGACGAAAACTTCCCAAACCTAAAGAAAGAGATGTCAATAAAATTCCAAGAGGCTTACAGAACACCAGAAAAGACACTCCCTTGTCACATAATAATTGAAACTCCAAATGTACAGAACAAAGAAAGAATACTAAAAGCTGTAAGAGAAAAAGATCAAGTAACATATAATGGAAAACCCATCAGAATTACACCTGACTTCTCCCCAGAAACTTTAAAAGCCAGAAGGGCATGGACACATGTACTACAAGCTCTGAGAGAACATAGGTGCCCAGACAGACTACTATACCCAGCAAAACTCTCTATCAACATAGATGGAGAAAACAAGATATTCCATGACAAAATCAAATTTAAACAATATCTACCCACAAATCCAGCCCTACAGAAGATCCTAAAAGGAAAATTCCAACCCAGAGAAGATGACTTCACCCAAGAAAACAGAGGAAACAGAAAACTCCACAGCAACTAAACCAAAAGAAACACAGAACCGGGGATCCAAGATGGCAGCGGCCGGCGCAGATGTATTTTGATTTCGGGATCAACAATCACAAGGTGGCAAGTGTTCCAGGACACTGTAAAAAGGGCACGACCCCTTCTAAATCTCACCCAGCTACACAGGGACCACGGAACATGCCTGGGCAGGACGCCCCTTCCAATATTTGGACACGCTAGGAAGCCTCTGGACCCAGGAATCGGGATAACCCATCCCCCCAAAAGGAGAAATCCCCGGTAAGTTCCAACCTAATACCCAGCCTGCAGATTCAGAAACCATGCAGAAATAATCCCCACCCTGCTGGGCACTCCCAGGTCTCACACAGACTATCCAATTATCTAGCGAAAGGTTGGGACCCTTGGAAGTGAGTGGGAGATCCCCTGAAAAGTGCCTTCAGACCACAGATCGCAGTCTGTGACATCACTGGCCAGTTTCCAAGCCGCAGGAGCAGCAAGGCTACTGCAGCTGAACTGCAGACTTACCCGCTACAGGAACCAACCCCGGGCAAACTGCGAGATATTTGAAACAGTCGTATATCGGTCTTATGTACTAGTACAGGCCCTTCCAGCGGGGAATCAGAGCTTACTTGTAAACAGCTCCACCACCTGAATTAATTAGGTCCCCACCTGGGAGGCAGGACTGAATGACTCACCTTATAGGGGTGGAATAAGGCAACTCGAATCCTACACCACAGTGCCCCCTTTGGACCCAAGTCCAGAAGACAGCAAATTCCACATGGCCAGAGGCCCCAGACAAAAAGAAAACAGAGCGAAATGTCTCCAACAAAAGAAAATGCTATTCCGTCCAGCCCGAACCACCTCACCACAACTGAAACACATGAAAACGATGACAATTCTACAGTATGGAAAGTGATAAAGTCCCTTCAAGAAGAACTTAAAACTATGAAGGAATTCAAAGAAGCCACAATCTTACAAGTCAAAACAACGGATAACATCATTAAAGAGCTCCAAGCCAAGGTGACCCAGCTTGAACAGGAAAAGGATAAAGCAATGAAAGATCTCCAGACAAAAACAAGCAAACTGGAGAAGGAAATGTACAAAACGAACACTACCATTCAAGACATGAAAATAGAAATGGAAACAATAAAGAAAACACAGTCAGAGTTAAAAGAGGAAATGGAGAATCAAGAGAAGAGAACAGGAACTACGGATGTGAGTATGAAAAATAGAATGCAAGAGATGGAAGACAGGATCTCAGGCATGGAAGATTCGATGGAAGAAATCAGTACAACATCCAAAGAAAATGAGAAGGCTAAAAAATCTCTCACCCACAACATCCAAGAAATCAAGGACTCAATGAAAAGATGGAACCTAAGAATTATAGGCATAGAGGAAAGAGAAGACTCCCGACACCATGGTCCAGGAAATATCTTCAACAAAATCATAGAAGAAAACTTCCCAAACCTAAAGAAAGAGATACCAGTAAAAATCCAAGAGGCTTACAGAACACCAAACAGATTAGATCAGAAAACAAACTCCTCTCGCCACATAATAATAGAAACTCCAAATGTAGAGAACAAAGAAAGGATATTAAAAGCTGTAAGAGAAAAAGGCCAAGTCACATACAATGGCAGACCCATCAGAATCACACCTGACTTCTCCTCAGAAACTTTAAAAGCTAGAAGGACCTGGACAGATGTCCTACAAGCCCTGAGAGAACATAGGTGCCCAGCCAGACTACTATATCCAGCAAAACTCTCTATCAACATAGAAGGAGAAAACAAGATATTCCATGACAAAATCAAATTCAAACAATATCTCCTCACAAACCCAGCCCTACAGAAGATCCTAGAAGGAAAATTCCAACAGAGAAGATAACTACACCCAAGAAAACAGAGGAAATAGAAACCTCCACAGCAACTAAACAAAAGAGAAACACAAGACAGCCAGCTAAACCAAAATAATGGGAAATAACAACCCCTGGTCACTAATATCCATCAACATCAATGGACTCAACTCGCCAATAAAAAGACACAGACTTACAGACTGGATCCGTAAACAAGACCCATCTTTTTACTGCATACAAGAAACACACCTCACTATTGAAGATAAACACTACCTCAGAGTAAAGGGCTGGGAAAAGGTTTTCCAACCAAATGGACCCAGGAAACAAGCTGGAGTAGCCACCCTAATATCAAATAAAATAGACTTCCAATTGAAGTTAATAAAAAAAGACAGAGAAGGGCATTACATACTCATTAAAGGAAATATACACCAAGAGGTCATCTCAATATTGAACATCTATGCCCCAAATACAAAGGCACCTACATTTATAAAAGAAACGCTTCTAAAACTTAAATCGCACATCGATCCAAACACTTTAATAGTGGGAGACTTCAACACCCCACTCACAACTATGGACAGATCATCAAGACAGAAGCCAAACAGAGAAATAATGAGTCATGATCTAATGATCATGAACCAAATGGACCTAACAGATATCTAGAGAACGTTTCACCCAAACACAAAAGAATACACCTTCTTCTCAGCACCTCACAGAACCTTCTCCAAAATCGACCATATATTTGGACACAAAGATAGCCTAAACAGATACAAGAAAATTGAAATAACCCCTTGTATCTTATCAGACCACCATGGAATAAAGCTGGACTTCAATAGCAAAAGAATCAACAGAAAGTCTACACTCACATGGAAACTGAACAACTCTTTACTAGAAGACCACTGGGTCAGGGAAGAAATAAAGAAGGAAATCAAAGACTTCTTAAAATCCAACAAAAATGAAGACACAACATACCCAAACCTATGGGACACAATGAAAGCTGTGCTACGAGGAAAGTTCATAGCACTAAGTGCCTTCAAAAAGAAAATTGTGACAGCTCATATTAGCAAATTAACAGCTAAACTGGGTGAATTGGAAAAAAAAGAAGCAAACACTCCCAAGAGGAGCAGAAGGCAGGAGATCATCAAACTTAGGGCTGAAATCAACAACTTAGAAACAAAAAGAACTATACAAAGAATCAATGAAACCAAGAGTTGGTTCTTCAAGAAAATCAACAAAATAGACAGACCCTTAGCCAAATTAACTAAAAGACAGAAGGAGAAAACACAAATCAACAAAATCAGAAATGAAAAGGGAGAAATAACAACAGACATTGAGGAAATCCAGAGAAAATTTGGATCCTACTTTAAAAATCTATACTCCACCAAATTTGAAAACTTAACTGAAATGGACAATTTTCTTGATAGATTCCACCTACCGAAGCTAAATCAAGATCAGATAAACAGATTAAACAGCCCTATAACCCATAAGGAAGTAGAAACAGTCATTAAAAATCTCCCAACCAAAAAAAGCCCAGGGCCAGATGGCTTTAGCATGGAATTCTACCGGACCTTCAAAGAGGAGCTAACACCAATACTTTTCAAACTCTTTCGCCAAATAGAATCTGAAAGAACATTGCCAAACTCATCCTACGAGTCCACAATCACCCTGATTCCTAAACCACACAAAGACCCAACAAAGAAAGAGAACTTCAGACCAATCTCCCTCATGAACATAGATGCAAAAATACTTAATAAAATACTAGCAAACCAAATTCAAGAACACATCAAAAGTATCATACACCATGATCAAGTAGGCTTCATCCCAGGGATGCAGGGATGGTTCAACATACGAAAATCTATCAACGTCATTCACCATATAAACAAGATGAAAGAAAAAAACCACATGATAATCTCGCTAGATGCAGAAAAAGCATTTGACAAAATCCAACACCCCTTCATGCTAAAAGTTCTGGAGAGAACGGGCATACAAGGGCCATACCTAGAAATAATAAAGGCAATATACAGCAGGCCAGTGGCCAACATCAAAATAAATGGAGAGAAACTTGAAGCATTTCCTGTAAACTCAGGGACAAGACAAGGATGTCCACTTTTACCATATCTCTTCAATATAGTACTTGAAGTTCTTGCTAGAGCAATAAAACAACTAAAGGACATCAAGGGGGTAAACATGGGAAACGAAGAAGTCAAATTATCTCTATTTGCAGATGATATGATAATATACATAAGCGACCCCAAAAATTCCACCAAAGAACTCTTACAGCTGATAAACACCTTCAGCAAAGTGACTGGATACAAAATTAATTCAAAAAAATCAGAAGCCCTTCTTTATACAACAAACAAATGGGCTGAGGAAGAAATAAGGGAAACAACCCCCTTCACAATAGCCGCAAACAACATAAAATACCTGGGGGTAACTCTAACCAAGCAAGTAAAGGACCTGTACAAAAGAACTTCAAGCCCTTGAAGAAAGAAATGGAAGAGGTCTTTAGAAGATGGAAAGATCTTCCATGCTCATGGATAGTTAGCATCAACATAATAAAAATGGCCATCCTACCAAAAGCAATATATAGATTCAATGCAATTCCTATCAAAATACCAACACAATTTTTTATAGACTTGGAAAGAGCTAGCCTCAATTTCATATGGAACAACAAAAAGCCCAGAAGAGCTAAATCAATCCTGTACAACAAAAAAACATCTGGAGGTATTACCATCCCAGATTTCAAGCTGTACTACAGAGCAATAGTTGTAAAAACAGCATGGTATTGGTATAGAAACAGACCAGTAGATCAATGGAATCGAATTGAAGATCCAGAAATAGACCCACACACTTATGGCCACCTAATTTTTGACAAAGAAACCAAACGGCACAATGGAAGAAGGACAGCATCTTCAACAAATGGTGCTGGTCCAGCTGGATGTCCATTTGTAAAAGAATGAAGTTAGACCCATACTTATCACCTTGTACAAAACTTAAGTCCAAGTGGATCAAAGACCTTAACATAAGGCTGGTCACACTAAATCTACTAGAAGATAAAGTGGTAGAAACCCTCAAACTAATTGGCACAGGCAACAACTTCCTGAACAGAACACCAACAGCTCAGGACTTGAGATCAACAATCAATAAATGGGACCTCATGAAACTGAAAAGCTTCTGTAAGGCAAAGGACACTGTCATTCGAACAAAACGACAGCCTACAGACTGGGAGAAAATCTTCACCAACCCCACATCTGACAGAGGGCTAATATCCAAAATCTACAAAGAACTCAAGAAATTAAATGCCAAGAAACCAAATAATCCAATCAAAAAATGGGGGACAGAGCTAAATAGAGAATTCACAAAGGAGGAATTCCTAATGGCTGAGAGACACTTGAAGAAATGCTCAACATCCTTAATCATCAGAGAAATGCAACTCAAGGCGACTCTGAGGTTCCATCTCACACCTGTCAGAATGGCTAAGATCAAAAACTCAAATGACAGCACATGCTGGTGAGGGTGTGGAGAATGGGGTACCCTACTCCATTGCTGGTGGGAATGCAGGCTTGTGCAACCACTATGGAGGTCAGTCTGGCGATATCTCAAAAAACTTGGAATAGCTCTGCCTCAGGACCCAGCCATACCACTTCTGGGTATACACCCAAATGCCTCTTCACGGAATCATAAGGAAGTTTCCTCATCTATGTTTATAACAGCCTTATTTGTAATAGCTAGAAACTGGAAACAACCCAGATGTCCCTCAACCAAAGAATGGGTCAAAAAACTGTGGTATATCTATACAATGGAATATTATTCAGCTATCAGGAACAATGAAATTATGCAATTTGCAGCCAAATGGATGGAACTAGAAAAGCTCATCCTGAGTGAACTAACCCAGACTCAGAAGGACACATATGGCATCTATTCACTTATAGTAGGATTTTAGCTATATAGTAGAAGGTATCGATACTACAACTAACACACCAAAGGGAACTTGGACATAGACTTCTTATTTTTAATTTTTATTTTTTATTTATTTTTTTATATATTAGTTATATTTTTTCTATTTTTTAGTCTTTTTTATCTATTATATGCTTATTGATATGTTTGTTTAGTAGTTCTCTCTCCCAGGCAACAAGACACTTTTCACTGATGGTACTGCTTCGTAGATCCCCAATGAATGAAGAGGCTCTTGGCCCTCACACGACCTCTCAACTGAGATGAGGGACTGTTATATAAGGACACCCCACCCCAGGGAAATGGGATGGAAGGGTTAGGTTGTAAAGAAAAAAAATGAAATGTGATGTTTCGGCCTTTTACTACTAATTGTCATAAACTGTTTAGGATAATTAAGAAATGCAAACTAATGGTTATGTAAGCCGGTCATTCAGTTAGGTACTATGACAGCCTATTATAGTTACTTTCTAAGCTAATCAGAAATAAACCGGCAAGAGACAAGCAGCATCTGCTTACCCTAATATAAGAGATAGATAGGGCCTCTTCAAAAACCTCAAGAGATCTGCAGAATATGGCATTCAAAGATGTTTTCGTAACTTTAGATTTTTTTATATCAAGACATATCAACTCCTGACAGCACCCCCATTCTCCTCCAATTAGAACATGAGCATCGAAGAATCTCCAGTGGGAGATGATTGAATTAGTCACAAGCCTATCTCTTGGTAGGAAAAGCCCCTTGCTTCAACTGTAGACAGAATGCTGTCCAAAAAAAACAAAACCTGGAAGCAGGTAAGTCGACAGCCTAGCTCTGCCAAGACAGGGTAGGTAAGTCCTTCATAACCCCTGCTCTACAATCAATGTCTGTCAGAGAAACGGGGCCAAATGACTGAAGATCGATGCTGTAATGTATGGAGAGAAAATGGGAACTGTCCAGGCAGCCACAGGTATGTCATTTCTTAGTTTGGGAAGCTGCAGGCCCTGTACTTCCTATAAAATCAGATATACTTATCCCTCTCAGGTCTCTGAGGTGATTGAAGAACAGATAGCTAGAGTCTCATAATTTAATTTTGAGTTGTTTAGGAGTCAAGAGAGTGTTATAGATCTAAGAAGATACTTTTAAAATTGTGTTGCAAGTTAGTATGAATGTTGAGTCAGATAAAGACCTTTAAACTCATGGAGATGGTTAGATAGTAGAATGTTAAAGTCAGGTACCAAATACATATGGACTGGTCATTGGGAATGTACGTTAAGCCATATAAACCTCATAACTGAGGCCTAATTACTTCTGTTGTACTGTATTGTATTTGTTAATATAAGAGAAAGAGCCATTTGTTGGACTGAAAGGGGAAACTGTAGGGGGAAATAAGATATACCTTAAACTTAAAAGAAAAAAAAAGGGAAGAGGATGGGGGATTGAGGGTGGGAGGGTGGGACTGGAGGGGGAATAGGGAGGGGACTGCGATTGAGATGTAACTTGAAGAAAAAAAATAAAGGAAAAAAATAAATAAATATATATAAAAAATAATAAAAACAAATGAAAAACTTTAAAAAAATCTTACATTTAGAACTTCCTCCTCAGGAATAAGCAGCAAGTGGGAAGATTAGGCTGTTGACTGACCCAAGTACTTCTCTGGAGTCCATCTGACCTGTGACAGATGAATCCAAGTCTCAACTCCCTGGAGCTTACACAAACTAAAGTTTACAAAAAGAGGTTTTAGATATATTAACATTACCAAATGTTTGTAATCTGTATAGAAATCTACATTGTAGAAAAGGCAGTAGACCCCTGCCTTTGGGTCATAGTAAAAGTTTTGGGACCAAAAAAATGAAAGTTTGAGTTAAAAGCATTAACACATTTTCCTCTGTCCTGAGGGATGGATAGATAGATAGATAGATAGATAGATAGATAGATAGATAGATAGAT
>CAJQZJ010031998.1:3181364-3200734 GCA_907164525.1 Lophiomys imhausi | reverse complement strand
GATAGATAGATAGATAGATAGATAGATAGATAGATAGATAGATAGATAGATAGGTCAGAGATGTTTTTTCTTTTTTAAATTATTTTTTATTTCTTCAAGTTACATCTCAATTGAAATCCCCTACTCCCCCCTCCAGTCCCACCCTCCCACCCTCTTCCACCTTAATCCCCCATCCCCTTTCTTCAGTTTAAGGTATATCTTTCCCCCCACCAACAGCTCCCCCTTTCAGTCCAACAAATGGCTCTTTCTCTTATAACAATAAATACAATACAAAACAACTGAAATAATTAGACCACAATATGAGAGTTATAGTCAGAGATGTTTTTAACACAAGAAATACCTTTTAGTCTATACTTAGAAAACAACCAAAGGAAAATTTAAAATTAGAGCTTGTGACTAAAATAGTAGCCAGTGCTTTTCCAGAGCAAGATTAAGAACTTCTCAGAACTGCATTGATTACTGATGGGGTGATGTTAAGCATTCTAAATATTAATTGGCCCTTTGCTGTCTGTTATTTACATTGTCTCTGATTGGTTAAATAAATGCTGAGACCTGGAGATTGGGCAAAGATGGAGGTAAGCAGGACTAAGGTGCCTACCTAAGGCACTAAGGACAGAGAGCATCTTGGGAAGAGGAAACCTCCACAGAAGCCAGGAGCAGGAAGGAGGAGGACAATGCCATGGGGTAGATTAAAGAAGATCATTCCACATGGCCTGGAACATTGGCAAAGCATGGAAAATAACAGTCCAAAGGGACGTATGTATATATGGGGTCATATTTGGGTAATAGAATTATGAGCTAGCTTAGATGGGCTAGGATTGCACAATTCAGGCCAAGGCTTGTTAAAATCCATCCAGTGTCTATGTGTATTCATTTATAATGGTGGGTTAAGGATTAACAATGCCGACCAATTAATGATAATATAAATACTAGTAAATAATTTAATTAGCCATTTTTTTCTACAGATTACTATATTAAAACTCTGAAACTTTGAAGTCTTAACATTATATATCATCTTTAAGTACCATTTTCTTAAAATTTTCAAATTATTTTCTCATACCCTTACAGCATATATAACCCTCAAACCTTTTTCCATTCAATCATTTACTTTGGAACACAGTGGTTGATTACTGAGAGCAGTCATTGCAAAGCAAGTTCTTTTAAATAGAGAAATAGTAAAAAGTTATATTGAAGCTTGTTTTATGAGTTTCTCACCAGAAGGCCTGATAGCTCTAGAAAAAGCAAGGCCTGGTTTTCATATATGAAATGGACTGACCAGCCAGCTGTTTTAAACTGACAAAGCTACAGTTAGCTATCAACACCACCAGAGATCTGAGAAGGATATTTTTCTTTATTTTGATTTGAGCAGGAATTATAAACCAATGGCAGACTTACCAGCTTACCAGAGAGAGACTTATTGGCTTCCTGGACAGCTGCCCTCCTTTCCACCTCAGCAATCCCAAAGTGGGCTCCCTGGAGGAGAGAGGCTTCAATCTCCAGCAGTTGCCACCCAGGGCAGTGTGACCAGACTTTTACTACTTTGTAGATTCTTCTTTCTTCCACCCTTCTCCACCCCTTTTCTTCTTCCCTTGAAACTCCTAACACTAGATATGAGAGAAAAAAAGGACAGAGAGGAAAGGAAAGAGATCCCTGAATATATCAGGGGTCAGAAAGGGGCAGGCAACCTTATGGTTAATCTACTTCCTACTGATTGGGGCAATCTCCTTGGGGCAAGTTTGATATTTGCCATCAGAATATCTAATGTCTTCTTCTTCGTGAGGATATCTAATTTTTTCTTCTTCCCATTTCTTCTTTACACACAACTGCTTAACAAAACACAACCAACAGCAACCAAAAACCAACCAACAATCCACACCACCTCTCAGGGCTCTAGCATTTATATTCCTTCTGAAAAGTCGCCAGAATTCCAAATGTCACACAATTGCAGAAACTGTTGCTGGCAAAATTATGCCTCTGCTAGAGCACAAGGCAAATCATAGTCAGCTGCTGCAAAGCAGCTCCAAGTCCCCACACTTGGAATTAAAACGAAAACATATTCTTATGATACTTCAGTGTTTTTTAAACAAACCAAAATTCCAAAATTCTCACTACAGGACAGCATCAGTCTTCAGCTGCCAGACCTAAAAGATCTGAGTTTCTTTTCTGCAGATAAAGAAACTTAACACTGGCCCAACTTGGCAGGGCAAAGAGGGGCAGACAATTCTCTAGTGTTCTGCTTGTCCACACTCTTGGTGGGGTCCTGGTGGCTAGTGACGTACCGGGCAGTTTTGTGTGGTGGATATTGTTACCACAACCCAGGTGGCCGTCATCTTCTTTGGAGGAGACCTTAATGCTGCTGCTAGGAGCTGGCATTTTTGTCTATCATGGGAATCCTTTTTTATTAAATGTTTTAAATGCCATATTCAGCAGATCTCTGGAAGAGTTTTTTGAAGGCCATCTATTAAGCAAATCTGACTTTAAATAAACTTTACTTGTTCTTAGTTTCTTGTTTTAGGCTTACCCTTGAAAACATGTAAAGAAGCTTAAATAAGGCTTAACCTGTCAATGAATTACGTTTGTTCTTAGCCTGACTATAAGCATAGTTCTGAGGATGCTGAAGAATTTGCTCATTTATAAGGTGACTGACTATTAATATGCATTACTAATTATAGCCTTTAAAATGATAATTCTTCAAGTGATGCTCTATTAGTACCAAAATAAGACTTCAAATCACAAATGCAACCCACAGACAGACTGAGAATCTTACTTTTTAATATCCTCTGATAGTCAATCATTATAGAATACCACACTTTCTTGTATGGCTCGGTTTACCCCAATAGCTAAAGCTTCACAAAGTTTGCAAAGACAAAGAGGCCAGATATGCGTTTTTGAGTCAGTTTTCTGTTGGCATTCCATAGGCTCTTTGTCAAACTGCTTAGGCCATTGTCTTGCATCATAAGATAGGAATATCTTAGTTCATAGTGCTCATGGCTGTGGTTCCAACTACTTAGCTTCTTATCTCCTTCTTCATATCTTTTTCTTTTATCCCTTTTCATTCTAGTCCACCCTGTTTCTTGAGCCTCTGTTATTCTTTGTGTAGAATAATATAGCTTTCTGCCATCTTTGCCTGTCCAAAACTCTGGTCAGATCTTATCTCATGTCATCAAACCTCTGCTGGTCTTTTTTAAGTCATACTTTTAAACAGAAGATCCAACTAGGGATACCAATCTCTGGGAGTGACTGTCAGGTTGGCATCAAAACCTGGCAAGTAGCCCTAAACCTGGAGATGGAGTTTTTTTGTTTGTTTGTTTGTTTTGTTTTTTAATAGCTTCCTTTCTGGAGCTTTCCTACTTGGTTCTGCTTTTCTGGCAGCATTTTCTGCCCTGACTCTTTTAAATGATTTCTCAGGCCTAGTCCTTCAGATCCTGAGCTGCTGTATTCTGTTAGCTCAAGTACGGATCTGGCCATAACCCTCTATTTAAATTGGCAAAATTCTAAAAATACAAAAGAAGTCTCTTTGCATATATCCAACCTCTGATGCTTACAAATGATGAATCTGGAGAACATGCAAGGACAAACGTGTTTCCTTAATCCATGTCATTATTCTGAGATAAAGCTAACATCCTGAAGACAAGTTGTTTGGCACATTTTTTAAAAGCAAAGAGTTACTGAAAACAATAAACAAAACCCCATTTATGCTGCCTTGATTGAGGAATAAATGGGGTTTTGTTTATTCCTTTTCAGTGTTGTTTCCCAATTTTTTATAAACATTGTTTTTATGGGTTTTTTTTTTTTTTTTTTTTTTTTTTTTTGCTCATCTGTTAGTCTCAGAACACAAAAACCCATCCCAGTCCAATTGGAGACCCACTGTTATTTAAAAACATGCATTTGTTTTAAAACAAGAGTTGAATCCAAGTTACACATACAGTATACTTTAGTAAATTAAGATTGCCTATGACTTTGTTATCTTTTAGTGGGACACTTTACCTTAACTGAGTTGCATGTCAGGCCCCAGAACAAGAAGCTCTTAGTCCTCGTGTGACTAATGAACTGAGGGGGGCTGATATGTGGGAGCCCCCACACTGGAGGAGGGTAGATAAGAGAGGAAGTAGAGGGTGGGAGGGGAGGAGAGAGGGAACTACAATCAAAGATGTAACTTGAATTAATAAATAAATGTTTTAAAAAAAGAAAATACAGAAGAATTAGAGGTTTAGAAATTAGAAAATTCTAATTCTAGGTATATAAATCTAGGTAAATGCTTGGATCTTAAGTCTAACACCCTGGTTAGACATACGTTATATTATTTCCTAGGTTTGCTACTTGAGTTATTCAACATCTACAAACCTCAAACACCCTAGCAATAATTAGAATCGCATGTCCCAGACAGCTACCAGGCTGAAGATGAAATGGTAAATATGCAATTGTTAGCATAGTTGCTGACAAAAAAAAAAAAAAAGATTACCTGTGTATAGATTTTCAACCATCAACCCTGTTGCTCTAAATTTTAAGTTAACTTTTTGTTACATATTTTACAAACCTTTAACCATACCAATAAACTTATAAACCTTGAGGTACAGAAAGTTTACATAATAGTCTTACAAATCTTAGGATAAGGTTCCTAACTTTAGCAAAAGTTTTATAGAATTAAATGAAACTTTAAAAACAGTACAAGATGATGCCAATACCCCCACTGGGAATATTCTGTTCTTTTGTTTTGTTTTTTTCCTCTCCTTTTTCTGTCACATAGTCACCTGACACAGGAAACTTTTGGAGGAGTATACTTGGATCTGGAGGAGGGAGAGCCATAACCCAACTTCAAAGCCAGCTTTTCATTGAAGTAGAACATCATAAAACAACATTTTAATATTATCCACACCTAAAAGACCAGAATCCCTATAAAACTGAATCCAATGATTAGGGGGGAGGGACCAGAGTAAGCTGAGAACTAAGGCAGCTTAAAGATAAGGAAACTGTTATTGCCTGCCTAGAGGCATTGCAGATATGACAGCTTTGTCACATGTGCATCAGTAGGTGGCAGAGAGGAGAGAGGGTATGTCTACATTCAGTGTTCTGACCTATGAACATGTGAATGAATAGTAGCCTAACATTCTTGGGGGGGAGCAAACTGGGTACCAACACCACTTCGGTACCTTGGGCCCAGGAAGGGGAGCTAGCCTGTGTCAACCACCAGTCCAATACCAGGCAAGCACCAGATGGTCTCCTAGGACAGACAGGAAGCAAGCCAGAGACTATGGAAGCCATGCTGGCCCTGGATGAGAGAGTGGTGGGTGAGCCAGCCCCAAGGGTGTGAGTGTGGAAGAGCCAGCCCTGCCTTTTGTCTGCTTTGTGACATTGGCAATGTAGAGCTCACCTCCCTTTAGCCCTCACCACCTGTAGCAGACAGGATATCTGGCCCTAATGGGGTCACAGGAGCAGGAGAGCTGTTCCTGCCCCTCACATGCTACAGCACTCAGAGAAGAAGGCCCTGCACCTTGCCTGGACAGCACACTACAGCTGGCCCTGAATGTGGGGGTTGTGGGTAAGCCAGCCCTGAGGGAGGGAGTGTGCGAGAGTCGGCCCTGCCTTCTGTCTGCTTTGTGGCATTGGTGAGGGAGAGATCCCATTTACTCTCTTGACCTTGCCACAGATACCAAGTGGGAGAATTGGCCCTGATGGGGTCATGAAATCAGGAGATCTGGTCCAACCCCTTACCTGCTGCAGCACTCAGGAGAGCAAGCCCTGCAAGTGAGGGTTGAAGGCCCAGATCCAAGGATTTGAGTTGACCCATCCCAACATATACCACATGGATTAACTGCTAGAGTGCATGAAGAGGCTAGTTCCACAAATCCAAAACTGTAGGATCGCCAAGACACAGGACAGGACAATATCAGCATATCTTTAAGGAGTCCCATTGATATTCCAGTATTGACAAAGTAGCAGAAGCCAGAGGCCTCATACCAGACCAAGGAATCACAATGAACATTTGTGAGCAAAAACATGTGGACAAAAGGGAATATTGTGGGACACTGAGACACACTACAGCTTCCACAATGAGATTTTATTTTTATGTAAGGGGAAGTTTTAAGGGTGGAAGGTGGGTCTGAGGGGAAGTGGGAGATGAAAGGGAACAGGGTGCATGATGTGAAATTCACAAAATAATGAAACAATAAAAAGAAAAAAATTTAAAGTGTTATTTATTTATTTATTTATTTGTTTGTTTATTTGTTTATTTATTTATTTATTAGTGTTTTGTTTTATTTGAACCCTGGCTATAGACAGAGGACACTGCAGGAGGGAACTTCACCAGCCAGTGAGCTTATGCACTCTGTAGCTAGCTGTACCTACTCCTTCACTCAGTCTGGCTTCTGGCTCCCACATCTGCAACAAACTTATAAACACACCAGAAATCACAGATTCACCAAACAGTAAATTAAAAAGACAGGAAAACAAACTTTTGGCGGTCACCTTTATTCATATTCCCATCTCAGCTTTCCCAACAAGGATCAGAGACCTCGTAGTGGTCCCTTCTACTAAGAAGTTAATGCTTCATCCAGCTCCTCCAAAATGTGCACTCTCTTCTCATAGTCTAGGCATTGAGAGAACCTGCCAGTGGCTCCCTCCAAATTTTCCAATTTCTAGGCTTCTCCGATTTCTTGGTTCCTAGTACACCAGGGGCTTACAGGGTTCCAAGGCTATCCAGAGAAAGATGGTGGATCTGGATGAACACCCAAATCCCAGATGAGCTCCCAAATGGTAAGAGTCTGGGGTCGTTCAGAGATTCACCAGCCTGACCACTAATAAACTTTAACAAAGAAGAGGCTTTTATTCTTACACTGGCTCCAGGTCTACACCTAGGACTTGGGACTCCCCAGTCCAGTGCCCAGCCACCTCAGTCACTGGCTTTTGAAGACAGAGGACACAAAGTTACATCCTGTCCAACAAGCAGAAAGGTCATCTCTGGCAAAGCAAACTTTTGTTTATGGAAGCAGAAACAGCGGTTTTGTTAAAGTTGTACAGCAGGCAGTTATAAAATCTAACCCTAAGCAGCCCTTAGCATTAGGAGCTCTAATTTCACTTTACAGTTCTCTAAAGCACAGTGATTTTAAACATTTAAACATGAAGTTTCCCATCAATCACAAGCATGACCTACATGGGGCTCCTAAGGCAGGAGGAGGACAAGCCCCTCAGTGAGCTTGAGGAGACATTCTCTTCTGGCCTTTAATCTTCCCCAGGAGGTATCACCCGGTCAAGCCTGGGGCATAATTAGTCTTTGGCCTTCAGTGTCTTATGACCCAATAGAATGAATCTGGGTGAATAAATAAAATTGACTTTCTAGACCTACAAAGCAGTGTGAACTGGATTCTGACCCAAGTTCTGCACACCTGTAAGGTCACAGAAGTGTTAACTCAGATCTCTCTCCAACGCAGGCCCCACCACCACCAGGTACAGCTAGCCATCTGCATTAATGCATTTTCATGTTTCTTGGGGGACACAAAGAGAATGAGACCTGTGATGGCCTGAAGCAGTCTCTCCAAGCCCTTTGCCCTTGACACTCCTCAGCCCTGCACACCTTTCCCTGAGAGCCTGGGGTGGAGACAGCCGCTCTCCCTAACCACAATGTCTCACCCTGCACAGAAGTAGGGCTGTGTAGTAGACAGTGTTAGACAGCAGCAGCAAACATGGCCTTTTGACCAAGATATTGTCCCTAAATCCCCACCATGTCCCTTGGCTGCTGCCATGTTGTTTGGACACCAAAGACAGTGGGCAACTGTTAGCTTGTTGATTGCTAACCATCACCAGAGGTAAAAAGTAAGAGAGGTTAGCACCTATAACAAGTAAAGAGAGACTGGAGGGATTTCCCAAAATGGTGCCTTTCAAAGCAAAGGGCTTTTGTTGGGAGAAACTCATACATCTTCTTACAGGAAAAGAGCCATCATTATATACAGAGCTGGCACACTCCTGAGCTTGCTCAGCTTCAGGGCATCCAACACATGTTTTAAAAAAAAGAAAAGAAAAGAAATGGCAGGCAGAAACAACTTCTAGATGGAGAATTTAATGACTACCAGAAAAGTCTAAGAGATTTTTGGACCCAGGTGTTGTGGCACATGCCTTTAGTCCTAATACTCAGGAGGCAGAGTCTCTGAGTTCAAAGCTAGTCAAGACTGTATGGTGAGACCATATATAGAGGCTGTGGCAGGATTGTAGGGGTGTGATTTGGACGGGTTCCCATAAGTTTCTCTGGAGGTCTTTATCTGAAACAAACAGAAAATAATTTGGGAAGAGTACTAACAGTCATTTAAAGGGGCAACAATAACTACAACAACAGCCACACAGAGACACATCCGCTAAACGGATACATAGTAGCAATGTGCTTTCTTGAACAGAGCAAACCAAACCTGGGTAGAGGCTGGTGAGCCGGACTACGTGTGAAATCTGGCTTCCCTGAACGCAGGAAGCCCCATTCCACTCTCTTAGCAAAGGCAGAGAGATGCAGCCCTGAAAGGATCCCACTTGAACTTGTTTTCCTTCCTTTGCAGGGTTTCCAAAAGAGTCAAATGCTTCCCACATGACAAAGGAGGGAGCTCTTCCCACTCGCCTTTGATCCTCAGACACAACAGAACTTGAACAATCACCATCCCACAGACAGTGGGAGAGTCTGCTAAACACGTGGCCACTTCCCCACCCCACCCTGGAAGACCACCTTCACGAAAAACAGAGGGCCAGCCACTGAGTCTCCAGGGAGCTTAGTCTCACAGAGGAAGAGCCTGAAGCAGAGGCTGCCCCTGTGGTCTTCACCTGTGGTCATGATGCTTCCACATAAAACCCTATTCTTCAGAGCCCTGGGGCACAGCTGCTCCCCAACAGGCACATCAGGTCAGCCAGTGGAGAGTCAGGTTAAAACAAAACCAAGGGCTGAGGGACATTCTGTCTCTGCTGTTGGTGGTCATGTGCCGTGGTTTGAAATCTGGAATGGCCCCTACAAGCTTGTGTCTCGAGTCCGCTCGGTCCTCAGCTGGTGGATGGGAAAGACGGCAGCCATTTGAAGGCAGGCACTGTTTGGAGGAAGAAGCTTGCTTAGATCCCAGAAGTCCCCACTTCCAGAAGTCTGCCCCTGGGAAAGAAGCAGGCCTGTGCCAACTCTCCCACCTGCTATCTGTGTCGAGGGCATCAGAGAGTGGAGGTGATCTTTCTCTGGACAGCACCACCAAAAATCAGACAAAAGGCAGGGCTGGCTCTCCCTCACTCACACCCTTGAGGCCAGCTCACCCACATCCCCCACGTCCAGGCCCAGCTCTACTGTGCTGTCTGGGCAAGGTTCAGTGTCGGCTCTCCTGAGTGCTGCAGCATGTGAGGGGCAGGAACAGCTCTCCTGCTCCTGTGACCCCATCAGGGCCAGATCTCCTGTCTGCCACTGGTGCTGGACTGGTAGTTGTCACAGGCTAGCTTCCTGTCTGGGTCCCATGGCACTGAACTGGTGTTGGTCTCCAGCTTGATTCCCCCGCCCCCCCAGGGGTATGTTAGGCTACTATTCATTCCAATGTTCATAGGTCAGAACACTGAATGCAGACACAGCCTCTCTCCTCTCTGCCACCTGCTGGTGCACATGGGACACAGCAGCCGCATCTGCAGTCATGTCATTAATAGAATCTGGCGTTTCCAGCTCCTAGTTCTTTGCTATAGCTATTTGTTGGTGGCCAGTATTCGTTGAGCATTTTCTGGGCACTGACCCCAGTTTGAACACTTAGGAAGATAAATTCGTCTACTGTCTGCAAGCACCCTTCATGTCTAGAATTCATAGGCAAGGAAACTGAGGCACTGGACAAGCAGATGCTGTGCTTGGGTTTGGTATGAGTGTCCCTGAAGGCATCACCTGTTGAGACTTAATCTGTGTTGTGAGGTACTGACAGAGTAGGAGTTTAACCCAACCACACTGGTTAGAGGTGAAGTGGTTAGGATGTGATTAAGATACATTAGGCATTAGGGCCGAGCTCCATCCACTGGATCCTGGCTGCTTTATGAGGAGAGAAAGAGCAGAAGACATGCCCTTGACTGCCTTGCCTCTCACCAGGTGCTGTCCTGAGCCACCTCAAGACTTTGCCAGTGAGGAGGCCATCACCAGATGTGACCCCTAGGCCTTGTGCTTCCAGAATGGTGAGCCAAGACAAACCTTCTTGTAAAGTAGCCTGCCTCAGGGAATTCATTGTAGTAACATAAACTGACTAGTAAGTTAGATAGCTAGGCAACAGCACTATAGATTTGATGCAGTCTATCCATAGTATTAAACCCTGGGCTCTGTGATGATAGCCAGGATTCTAGATACTGCAGCTGACACCAGTGCTCTGGCTGAATTTATGTCTATAATGATGATGTTATTTGTATTAATTTTCTGAGAATTTTATAACACTCCAAGATCTACCCCTTCCTTCCCAACCACTCCCAACTTCATGATCATTTTTTTAAAAAGATTTATTTATCTTATTTTGTATTCTACCTGCCTGTATGTATGTATGTATGTATGTATGTATGTATGAATGAATGTATGGGTAAATGTATGTATGTAAGTGGACTATATATGTTCCTGGTATCCCCAAAGGTCAGAAGAGGGCATTGGATACCCTGGAACTGGAGCTATGAGCAGTTGTGAGCTGTCATATGGGTGCTGGGAACCAAACCTGAGTCCTCTGTATTGCTTTAGCCCCTTTTTATAAAAGTGATTCACTATGTCCACTTCATGCTTCCCAGATACTCATGGGTATGAGAGCACCCGTTGGAGAATGGGTGATCCCCACAGGCTCCACTTTTAAAGAAAACTGACTCTTCCACCCCAGGAAATCATCAACTATCTATAGTTCCTTGACTAAGGTTGGGGACTTATGCCCTCCCCCCATCCATGCTGGCATTGACTGGCTCCATCATGTGCAACCACAGCTGCTGCAAATGCACGAGCACAGTGATCCTGTAATCTCCTAAAGATGCTGTTGCACGCTAGTACTCCCTGACCTCTAGCTCTTACACCCTCTCCACCTCAACTTCCCTTGATGGTCCCTGAGCCTGGTGGGGAGGGGAATTGTGACTGAGCACCCCAAACACACTTATTCTCAAACTTTGACTAGTTCTGAGTTTCTGTGTTAACCACTGATCACAGAAACTTTTCTGATAGGCATCTGAGACTCACAGTAAACTCTGAGTAGAGAAGTAAGAATTTAGAGGGAATCTTAATACTATGTCGTCTATTTAGCAAAACAGCAGTAGTAGATTCACCCCTGGAGCCTGGGAACTCCCTAGCCACAGGTTTGGGGACAGACTTACAGTATCATGAATGTGTTTCCTTCTTAAACTGAATCATACGTGTCACTCAAGGACTGATTTGTTAACAGCTGGATTCCTGGGATGCTATTTGGAATGGCGGAAGTTAAAAAGTAGGGCCTGTTCAGAGGTATCTGAGTCATTTGTGGGCATGCCCTTAAAGCAGATGGTGGATCCTGCCCTCACCACTCTGTTCCTGGCTGCGAGTTAAGCAGTTCGATTGACCACAAGCTCTGCCCACAGGCTCAAAGCATCAGTGTCAGCTGATCACGCACTGAGACCACACTGTAAACCAAAATAAACCTCCTCTGTTTATAACTGATTCCCTCGGGTATTTTCTTATAGCAACAGAAACATATTGATGCTGCATTATTGATCTTGTAATTATTGAAAATATACATCCTTCAGTTATCCATCTCACAGCAGTTTACAGGCACATACCTCGTGTGGTTGGAGAGATGCTCAGTGTTTAAGAGCACTTGTTGCTCTTCCAGAGGACCTGGATTTGATTACCAGCATCCACATGTTAGCTTACAATTGTAACTCCAGTTCCAGGAAATACTCAATGCCCTCTTCTGGCCTCCCTGGCACCAGGCACACATATGGTGTACAGACATGCAAGCAGACAAAACACTCATGCACATAAAATTTAAAAATAGATCAATCTTAAAGGAAGAGAATGTTTCATTTTTAAATAAAATATACCAGGTGTCATAACTGAATCATGTTGAAAATACATACTTTTGTCACACTATATGACAGATCTCCCACTTCACACTGTGGATTCTAATATTTGTTTCATCAGATATTCAGCAAATTCTTTCTGTGCATATCATTAATGTATTAGTCAAGGTTCCCTAACTTACAGGCTGTGGTCTAGCTAATCCAAAAAATGGCTATGAATGGAAGGTCCAAGAATCCAGTAGTTGCTCAGTCCATGAGGCTGAATGTCTCAGTTGGTCTTTAGAATATATCAGAATCATGAAGTAGGTTCTAATGCCAGTAAAGGAGTGGACTTGCCAGTGATGTGAGGGCAAGCAGGCAAAGAGAGAGATCTTCCTTCTTCCATGTCCTTATTTAAGCTTTGCACATAAGGTGAGGTTCAGATTAGAGGTGGGTCTTCCCACCAAAAAGATCCAGATTAGGAGTAGATCCTCCCACTTCAAATTAAGCAAAAAGCCCTCACAGATGTGCACCTCCATTTGAGGGATTTTAGTTAACTCCAGATGTGGTCAAGTTTACAACCAAGAACAACCATCAGAATTAATATTTTCTTATATTAAAAAAAATATATTCAATTTTTCCCCATATTTTTCCATGTGGTCTAGGGGTCATGTCTGAGAGTCTGTATAAAAAGGATTACACTCTCCAAACTAGTAACACTCACAAAATAACATCGTAGTTCAAACTCATAAATGGAAAGAGGCAAATAAAAATGTTTGCCTAAGAACAATTCATTCCTGCCATCACTTGTACCACCCATTTTCTCTTGATATAACAAAATACTTGAGGATAAACGCTTTATAAGGAAAATAAGTTTCTTTAGCTCCTAGCTTTAGAAGGACAAGGTCTAAGCTAAGGAGGCCTCACTGGGTCAGGTTCTCCTGTGAACTAAAGCAGCTTAGCGTCCCAGTATAGCATCCCCAGCTGGGGACAAGCTTTCAGAACATGACCTTGTGGGCCAGCCACCCTGATGTGAGCAGTTTCCTCTGCCCCAGTCCCTTCTGCAATGTTCTGCGCAGTGCAGTCCCAAGGGGGCTTACACATGTCCTTCAGACTTCAAGGGTAAGCTCAAATCTTTCATCCTTTGAAGATAACTCTCTCGAGTATTTTGTCACAGCAAGAGGAGCTGATTAACCTGTGTGATCATGAAAGGTAGAGAGAGTATGCAGTTCCCGAGCAATCAACCATTGGCCAGGGCGGAGGGTAAGGCCTGGAGCCAGGACTCAGCTTAAGAGACCTCCAGGCAAGCCAGGGGCTGTGTGTAAACTAAACAGGGACCAGGCACAGATGCTACAAACCTCCCATCAGACTGGGAGAGATGTCAGGTTGGATTTTAATGAAGACCTGAGTTATAACACTGTCCTTGCAAGGGACACTCATAGACTTCAATCCTGTTCTCATAAGGCAGAAAACACAGGTTGGGTCCCCATGTCAAAAAAAAAAAAAAAATGTTGCTCTTCCTACTGTAAATTGAATAAATAATTTAGATCCTGGGAAACTCTGAGCAGCCGGCCACGGCTATGGGCCCCAGACAGGTCTCAGTGGTCCTTCTGAGCCCTCCTGCCCCCGGCTCTCAACCTCCCAGATGCCCTCTGAATGCAGGTTTTCTTTGACCTCTTGACAATGCTGTTCAGGGACACGGCCTCTTTCTAGCTCAGCAGATTTTTAAGGACTCACAGGATCCAGGGCAGAACACTGAGGTGACCTTGAGTGGCCATCAACCTTGGTAGGCAGTCAGAGTCCACATCCTTTCTTCTGATGTCAGTACAGGGAGGTTAGGTGTCCAGGACATGACGTTCCAGTACCAGGGAAGCACAGGAAAGCCTTCCCACTCAGGGTGAGTGGGAAGCCCTAAGCAGCCCACCAAGCTGCCTCTTGTGTGAGTCTATTCCAGGGAGATAGGAACAAACATCTACTCACTCCAGACAGAAACTCAACAACAGACTGAAGGAAGGATGAAGTCCAACTTGGCTGACCAATAACTTTTATTGGCACTGCTTACAGGAGTGTGGGTGAGGGACTACTTATAGAAACAGATGACTCAAAGACAGCAGGGTCACTAAAGCCCACGCCAACATGGGTGAAGGCTCACCAAAGCTGGGACCTTGGAGTTCACTGAAAAATGTACAGGCTCTACAACTCTTCTTCCAGACAGCTGGGCTGGTCTCTGCTTCTTTTAGGGGCTGGTCTGGTCTGAGACTCTTTGAGACTAACAGATAATTATCTGACAGTGTCTCCCAACAAGCCTTAGTGCTTACATGCTTAGGGAGGAAAAGGCCCAGTGTATCTGGTCAGTTTCAGGGACTTCCTGGAGCCTCTGAGTGGTTTAATTCCTGAGCTGTGGGTGTGTTCCAGAAGGATGGAAGGCTTCACCTCCCTTTAGAACATCCTGTGTCTCTTATAAGGCGCCTCTCTCCAACATGGAATGTTTTATCTCAGAGAAAATGCTACACAAAACTTCCCCATTAGACCTACAAATGAAATCTGAGAGACTGTGGTCCCAGCATTGAGGCCAGTACTAGGATTTTTTCAACATGTGTGAGCTTCAAGAGTCTCTCCTTCCTAGACTGAAGCTTTGGGCCAAGACATAATAAAATCATAATATTTTTTACTTTAGTTGCAGGTGTTGAGACTGAAAGGGACATCAGGATTGTTACCATATTCTTTTCCACAATCTCATGAACATCCCAACTAGGGTGTACTCTTCCATCTTATTTTTCTAGATGAGGAAATTGAATTCAGCAGTTAGGAAATCATTTTCAGGGACAAGAAAAGTAGCTCAGGGTTAAGAACACTTGATGCTCCTGCTGAGTTGGTTCCACACACCCACATAGTGCTACATAACCAACCACCTGTAAATCCTGTTCCAGGGATCTGAATCCTTCTTCTGGACACTGCTATATGTTACACACACACACACACACACACACACACACACACACACACACACACACGGTAATATATGTGTGTAATAGATAATATGTATGTGTTTGTGTGTGTAACACCCATACAGAGAGAGAGAGGGTGTGTGTGTATGTTTGTGGAGCCAGATTCCCACTGGCCTGAGGAGAATTGTGCTCTAGTTACGGAACCTCAAGGCCGAACATGCATTTTGTGCTCTCGCCAGCCCTGCTTTATAGATGAGCAGGAAAGCCCCACACAAACTTAAAAGGCCACCTGGAGAGTTGATTGTGATTTTTAAGAGCTAATGTTGCCACCCGCAACTCACTGTTGATGGGTAGCCGTGGCCCACTATTGCTAATCTAAACTGTGTGCAAGGCCCTGTATATTCATGGCCGTCAGAAGCAGTGGGTGGGCGAGAGACAGTCAGCACTAATCAAGGTGCTTGGAGTAGACAGGGCCCCACGGCTGCAGGATGAGAGGAAAGCTGAGACCAAACAAAGCCAAGGAGGCAGCTGCTGCTCTGTGGCAGCTGTGTCGGGGCCCATTGAAGGTGACAGATCCCTTTAAGTTATGCGCAAGGGAGGCATGCCTTGTAAATCAACAACAGGCCCCCTTCAGGAAGGCTCCTGCAAGTCAGTGGATTCACACGCCAAGGCTTGGATAAAGGAAAAGCAGAAAGCAAGGGTCCTGCAAAACAACACTGATAGCAAGCCTGTAAGGGTTAGGTGTGAGGCAGGACCTCCAGAGGCCAAATCCCTCCCCTTCCAGATACTCTACTTGGGCTCACTGATTCTTCTTGGGTCTCAAAGAGGCTTAGCACCCTCTGCTCCACTGTCCCTGCAGCTGGGAGGGAAACATGGGGTGCTTCCGTCAGGGCAAAATAGCTCCAGGCCTGCCTCTCAACTGGGAGCTGAGAGGATTCATCTATAAAATGGGGCACAGGGTGAGCCTCCTTCCACCCTTCTGGTTTATGTAATTCTCTGTTCCCATACCTGAGACTTCCTGAGACTGGAATGCTTAACTAGCCTCTGCCCTTACCTCCTCTCCCTTCCCCCTTTATTTTCTTTCCCCTCCTCTACCTCTTTCCCCCTCCTCTCCTTCCCTTCCCCTCTTCTCCCCTTACCTCCTTCTTCTTCTTCTCATCTCTGGTCCTCTCATCTTCCTTCTCTTTCTTCTTTTTATATTTCTTCTTCTTTGTTTTTACTATATTTCCGAGGCGGGGTTGAATCTGTAGCCCATACTGGCTCATGCTCAAGCTCCTCCTAACTCACCCTTTTCAGTGCTGGGGTTTGCCACTTGCCCCAATGCCGTGCAGGAGGCTGAATTCCTAGAAATCATCATTGCTTCTAGTTCATAGTGAAGCTAAGGCCAGACACTACATCTCTCAATGGCCATCCTGATGACAAAGCAGAGCGTGACCCAGGTCAAGTGTCTGCTACACTTAAAATCTACACTTCCAAAATCTCCCCTGTCTGAAATGACAATAAAACAAAACTTCTCAAGTTCAGAGCTTAAAACAGTGACTTTTGGTGGGGGGAAATATCAAAACAAGCTTCCAGCTCCAACTCTCTAATTTTGCTTTGCACCTACCCCATCAGCTACTGTAGACAAAAGCCAGAATTAGTTAGAACTGTTCAAGGAACACTTGGCTCTGCAGGCGTGCAGGACATGCTGATGCCTCAGAGAATAGGTGAACATCCTCTGGGGACTGGCTTCCAGTTCTGTAGGCCCAGAAAGAGGAAAAGAGGGTAGGAGGAGAGAACACATCTCTGCAGCCAGTGTCTGCCCCCCTCCTGTTTGCTTTGTCTGGAACATTGCAAATTCCTGGACTCACAGGCTCCAGAGCATTCTGCCTCCAGAAGGTAAACATCATTTGGTATTTAGAAAGGCAAAATCTATTTTGACAATTAATTTCCAAACCATGGGAAGTCGCAGGTCCATGTGAATGTACAAATGCCACTGAAAGGTTAAATGAGGGTCAATGATATGGTCCATGTTAGATTCCTGGTAGGATAAGAAGAGAGATGCAGGTTGCTAATAAAGATGGCAATGACTTTTTCTTCACCCTGCTGACCTAAAACAAAGGCCTGGCAGCTTAAGACCAAAGCCTGAGGGCTTTTTTCTCCTACTAGTAGGCCCAACAAGCCTGACAAGTTTAAGAATGGAACAGAACATGTTTCCCCAAAAGTTGTGGACCTATCAGCCTTCCTGTAATTTTAAGTTGTTCAACCTTAAATTGGGGAGGAAGTCCCCTTGAAAGCTCTCAAAACCCTGTTGCAGATTAAAAAGTACTCAGTGTTAAGTGTAGACTCAGGCCCATGCTGCTGGACCCCCTGGGAGATGCACAGAAGCCTAGTGGTTGCAGGACTGACAGGCATGCAAATATAGCAAACAGAGAGCCACTGCCTCAGAGAGGGCACAATTTCAGGATATGTCTGTCAACTTTCCAGCACCATAACAAATACATGAGCTAATTAACCTGTAAAAAGAAAGGTTCTTCTGGCTAGTTCTTCTAGAAGTCCCAGCCGAGGAGCAATTGGCAGCCTTACTTCCAGCCTGTGATGAGGCCTCACATCATGGTAGGAGCCTGTGAGAGAGCAGGCCCAGAGCAAGAGTGAGGTCGGAGTGTGTCCAAACCCCAAAAATCTCATCCTGAGATCAGCATGAAAGGACTGCTTCTTCCCTGTTCTGGGTAGCCTTGCAACCCCTACCTCTGTCCCCACCCTTGAGGTGGTTATTGTATCCTAGTGACCAGATTTCAGGTTAAAAACTTCCTATTTCCTTATAAGTACGTGTCCAGCTAGTACTTGGAATTCCTTTTCATGCAAATGAAGCATTTCCAGCACCTCAGCCCCTGTCAATGATGTGCCTGAAAACCCCTACCCACTTCCTGAAGTTTTATATTGCTCTTATTCCTTCGAATAAAGGAGAGCTGTTTTACTGAGAACCAACTTGAAGAGACTTTTTCTCTCCACACTCACCGCTGGACTGAGATCCTGCTAATTTACCTACCCACCCAGCGGCTAAGCTTCATTCCTTCCAGCCCATCGCAGAAGCAGAACTAGAATCAGGTGCAGCAGGAACCCAGGGCAGAGCCCAAACATTCACCTCATGGATGGAGGGAAGTCTTACTACTCCCTTCCCCTTCAAGAGCATACCCCAGAGACCAGAACACTGCTCAAGATGCCCCACCCCCTGGAAATTTCCATCACCTTTCAATAGCAACACTGTAGAGACTAACTTCTACTGCCTGGACCTTCGGATTCACTTAAGGCTGACACTATAGCAAGGACCTATGCTGGGAGAGGCCAGGGGCCTGAAGTGCATGTCATAAAAGGGTGATTTCAAAGGGTATGTTCCTGATGCCCCCAAGTACTTCATCGCAGACTGGCAATTCCACTGACGTACACCCTCCAAAGAACTGAAAGGAGGGACTCAAACAGATACTTGCACGCCATTGTCCATATTAGTATTACCACTCAACAGACAGATCCAACCCAGGCATCCATTGATAAACATGTGGATAAAGAAAATGCAGTGTATGCCCACAAAAGAATATAAATCAGGCAGAAATAGGAATGAGAATTTGAAAGTGCCACATTGCCTGGCCATTGGGGATTCGAGGGGCTCAAGAGGAGTGCCAAGGACCTGAATGAAAGAAGGGACAAAAGACACAGAGATGAAGAGCAAGTCCAGTGATCAAGCTCTCAAAATTTTATTGAAAACAGGGTCAGTTATAGGTGCGGTAGGGGGTAGGGAAGCGGAAGGCAGGGACATCAACATAGATGTCAGCGGGTTGCTAGGAGACTAACTGTCTGGGATATCTTGTGGTTGCAGCTGATTAGGCCACAGGCTAATCAGGTGACTTCCAAGAATTGTTCTGGTAATCGTGTAAACCAAAACCTAACTCCTGTGGTGGGAGTTTAGCAGGGGGAAGTTGATAACTTTCTGTAGACCTGTATCTCAGGCCCTGGTGCAAGTAGGGAAGGTTAGTAATTTTCCATGGGCCTTAGCTCCCAGCGCCACATCACAGATGGGACTGGAACATGTGTTTCACATGAAATAATCAGCAGACAGAAAAGGGAAAGACTGCATGAGCCTACTTCCATGAGGTATCTGGAGCGGCCGTATTCACTGATACAGAACATAGCAGAGGTGATCAAGGGCTGGGGAGGTAAGTGAGGAGTGAGGATGTAGTAGCTGGAGTTTCCATTCTGGATGATAAAAATCTAGTGTGGGATAAAGATGATGCTCAACAGTATTGTGAACCTGCAGAATGTCATGGAAATGTACGCTTAAATGGGTTAGAATGCTCCATTTTATGTGGTGTATAGTTACCACACTAAAAAGTTCTCTTACTGAATTCCTCCCAAGGGAAAAACACAAATATCTCTCTCTCTCTCTCTCTCTCTCTCTCTCTCTCTCTCTCTCTCTCT
>CAJQZJ010031998.1:3169543-3181354 GCA_907164525.1 Lophiomys imhausi | reverse complement strand
TCTCTCTCTCTCTCTCTCTCTCTCTCTCTCTCTCTCTCTCTCTCTCTCTCTCTGTGTGTGTGTGTGTGTGTGTGTGTGTGTGTGTGTATGTAAATGTGACTTTGTTTTTGTGCAGGAGTGTGTGTCTATCTCCTGTCTCCAAGCTAAAACAGGTCTCCTTGGGCTGAGCGCAGCAGCACATGGCTGAGGGTTGTCTCATTTCTGCAGTGGTGAGACATCCTGCCCCCTGCAAAAAGAAACAGGAAACTGGATGAATAAAGCCAACTCTTCAGAGGCATTGCTAGGCTGGCCAGGGAGCAGCTCCCCAGCAAGGAGGCAGAAGTGGGAGGGAACCCAGAAGTTGCTTCTACCCTGAGGGCTAAGGCAGCCATCATGGGTTTAACTCCTTCTAAGCAAAAAGATAGAGACAAAGGTATGGAGCCCAGCTCTCTCTCACACACACACATACATTCAGGTTACACATGTGCAAGATACAGGATGTTGAAGGCAAGAAAAAATGAAGGCCATGTGTAGGGGTTGATAGATTAATATAAGTTAGATTTAGTGAATATCTAGGTTTCTGATACAGTCTCTTAATTCGGGGAATGAAGATCAACTTGGCTGTGAGCAATTAGCTTATCAGCTTATGGATGAAGTCACATGAAACGAGGGGAGTCTCTATGGACTGAAAAAAAGGTTGAAGCCAGGTGAAACAAGCAAAGACTTTATTACCTGGCATTGTTTTCAACTGCTAAGTGGGCAGAGCCCAAATTAAGCTGAAGCAGGTGGAACAAGGAGCGATCCTACTTAAGGACAAGGGGATGAGCCCAGAGAGCTATGTGCTAAGGGCCCCAATAATAGAGAGCTCTGAGATTACTGCTGGAGAAAGTGCTGGTAGACCAATGGCCAGATCTCCCTGAGGCAGAAGGAAGCTGGTGAGCAGATAAAGCCTCAGCAAAACAGCAAAAGGCCAAAGACTAAACCCTGTGGCTCAGCTTTTGCCTAGAGGGGTTTGACCTGTCCAAACAGTGGCCTGATCGGAACTGGCTGGCTTTAAAGACTGAGGCAGAGCAGCAGAGTTGCTGATACGAAGGAAATAAGTTGGCCTACAGAAGGCTGAGGTCTCCCAGAGAGAAGACTCAAGCCTTATTTAAGGTGAGACTGCCATAGCCAATTTACTCTGACGAACCTGCGTCTGAGATATTCCAGAAAAAGGACTGCTAAGTGCATTAAAGGGACTACCCCAGAGACTGTGTTCCTGACAACTGAGGACCTGCCCCAGAGACTGCATCCTCAGAAAGACAGTTGTTATAGTTAGCAATAGGTTTAGTGGTTAGGTCTTAGGGGTTGTAGGAATTTCTAGGGGTTGTAGGAATTTATAGGAACAGTAGTAAGTGTGTTTGTTATAAGTGAATATAGTTATTAATAAATAAGTGTTAAATAATTAAAAAGTACAAGTACAGTATCAGCCATGGGTAAGCCACACCCCTGCATGGTGAAGGCAACGTGCCCCCAGCCTGGCCCTGTCCACTTGGCAAACACAGAGTTTAGCAGCCACAGTCACTCTGTCCTTCTTCACTCCCACTACCCTTGCCTGTCCTGTCCTCTGACCTTTGGGGCTTTCCCTCACTTCCAGAAAACAGCTGTCTCCTGGCTTGGGCTGCCCCATGGGGCTCCACACTGCCTGAGACCAGCTTCAGCCTCCCGAACTCCTCCTCTTGACTTCGGCAGCAGTAGCAGCCTTTCCTCAGGGAAGCTTGCTCGGACCCCAAGTGTTAGCCTTCCTTGTGAAAATACACCTTTAAAGACCTGAGCACTTAGCTTCAGAGGGCTTGAATCCAATTGAATTCTGAATTTATTGATGGAAAACATTTAATCAATATCTTTGGTCGTGAATAAACTATATTATCCCACCTGCCAATATCCAGAAATACATCTGGTAATAATCTCAGAAATTATCAAAACTATGCTTCAATGGGTGGCACTTGGGTATATCCCAACCTTATCACTTATCTAGTGCCTTTGTTTGGCACTTGAGTGCTATATCATGAAATTACAAGACCCACCCCAACTGGTGGATCAAATAAAACCCAAGATATAAAGGAATGGGATTCGAAGACTCGAAAGATGGTACCACCTGTGAAAGTTCTTGCTGTGTGACTGTGAGGACCTGAGTTCAGACCCCCCAGAACCCATTGTAAAAAGCCAGGCACAGTGATATGTGCTGTAACCCCAGACCTAGGGAGAGAGAGACAGGAGGCTCCCTGACCAACCATTCTAGCTGAATAAATGAGCTCCAGGTTCAGGGAGAGACCTTGTCTCAAAAAAAAAAAAAAAAACTAGGGTAGAAAGTAATTTAGAAGAGCACTGGACATTGCTCTCTGGCCTCCATATGCTCATGCATAAACATAGGCACACACATACCAAGTATGGTATTTTATTATAGGATTGTAGCTGGAGTAATTTTGCTGAACGGCTTGATTATACTGGTGCCTTACTAGAAACCAGGCGCTTGTGCAAGGCACTTCTCATCTAGGTACCTCAGCAATCCTTATTCTTAAAACTGTGAAGAGGTATTTCAATCTATATCCTTCATATGAAGAAATACAAGTCCTAAACGTTTAAGAAACTTGGTAGCCAGAGGCTTGGCTCACCCATTACAAGTGCTTTGAGGGTCCAATATCCTTTTCTGGTCTCTGTGTGTGAGCACACACATGCATATGCATACAAGCAGATCGTTTTTAATTCTTAATGGTTTTTTGTTTTTTAAAATAAATAAAATCACTTTATTCTTATTAAGTCACAAATAAAAACATTGCACAGCTATTTTAAGGAAGCCTCCCCAAACATTATGCATCCCAGTGAACTTCTACACACCCAGAGCGGCCGCTCTGTAGCCATTCATGGACCTTCACTAGGGGCTCTATACTTTCATTATCAACTGCATTTTATTCACAAGGTCATGAAAGAAAATATAAAGGCTCCTTCCCCAGTTTTAATTCCATCATAGCTTTTTACTTTCTGTGGCGGATAAGTATTATTTTCAAAAACAATTTTATTTATTATCTGAGAATTTCATCCACATATGTAATAATCACATCCACTTACAAATCCCACTCCTACTTGCCTTCTGCCCCACACAACACATCCTCCTCCTTTCACATATGTATATATGAATATACTATATGCATTAATTGATATTTAATTATATATTATACATTTATATACAATATATTATTATAAAATATATATGAATTCAATTGCTGCTATCTACGCAAACCTGGGCAACTGCCAGCAGCAATCAACTGCCAGTAGCTCCTCAGTTGGGCTGGAGTCCCATAAGTGGCTCCCCCACCAGTGCTAGACGGCTGGCTGGTTTGTTCTCTACAGATCTGATGCTGGTAACCCCAGCTGCCAGGAGTCTCTGAGTGCCCCTGTCATATCCAAAAGACAGCATTTAACCCCTTCCTTCCCACTATCCAGCTCTTACACATCCCCTCTTCCTGGGACATTCCATAGGCCTTGAAGTGGGTGACACGGGTCTTCTGTTTAGGTCTGAGCACTTAACAGTCATTTATTCTCAGCCCTTTTACTGGCTGTGAGTCTCTGAAATCCCCATGGCAGAGAGAAGCTTCTCTGACCAAGGTTGAAAGCAGCGCTGTCTATGAGGATATTTAGAAGACAGTTTGACATGTCCATTTAGCAAAGCAACACACACACACACACATACACACAAACACACACATACATTCACACACACATACATTCACACACACACATACATTCACACACACATACACACACACACATACATACACACACACACACACACACATACACACAAACACACACATTCACACACACACACACACACACACACACACACACACACACACACACAATGTATGACCTCCTTGGTCATGGGCTTTCAACCAGGTTTCCAGTACTAGGCAAAATTCCCCTCCTGTAGAGCAGGCTTCAAACATAATGAGAAAGTAGTTGGTTGCTCCCATAATGGTCATACCAGTATTGTACCTGTGGTCATTATAGTTTTAAATTGTATTACAAAGTAGTGGGTATCCATAAGGCTTTTTCATTCCTCAGTTCTAGTCAATCCATTCCACACTTTCACCTCTTCCTTCTCCTCCTGCCCTTATTTCCACTCCAACCTTTATTTTCCAGTACTCACTTCACACTTTCTGGTCATATGTATTTTACACCTCCTCCTCCTTCCCTAATTAAGACCTTGTCCCCTCCCCATCATGTGTGCTCTGTCTAGTTTCCTGACCTCTGTAGATGCCCCAAATGAACATCGATATCAGTGTTTAGACATTTGAAGCTGGGATTCATGTATGTGAGAGAACATGGAGTGTTTGTCTTTCTGGGCCTTGATTACTTCATTTGATATAATATCTCCCAGGTTCATCCATTTGCCTGTAAAATTCATCACTGTATTCTTCTTTATAGTTGAATAAAACTCCACTGCGTGTATGTACAACATTTCCATCATCCATTCATCAGTTGATAGACATCTAGGCTGATTCTATATCCTACCTGTTGTGAACAGAGCAAAACATGGATGTGCAAGTCTCTAATAAAGTGTGGAGTCCTTTGGGTATTTGCCCAGGAGTATTATAGCTGGATTACATGGCAGCTTTAGTTTTAGCTTTATAGAAGCCTCCATACTGACTGCTGGAGTGGCTGATCCAGTTCACATTCCCACAACCAATACTAGAAAGTTCTCCTTTCCCAAAGTCCTCCCCAACACTTGTTTATTTTCTTCATAAGAGCATTATGGCTAGGATAGGACAGAACCTCAAAGGTGATTTAATTTGTATTTCCCTGCTGGCTAAAGATGTTGAATACGTTCAAAATGTTTATTAGTCACTCGTGTTTCTTCTTTTAAGAACTTTCTATTCCATCCCAAAAGTCATTTTAAAAATTGGGCTATTTAGCCGGGCGGTGGTGGCGCACGCCTTTAATCCCAGCACTTGGGAGGCAGAGGCAGGCGGATCTTTGTGAGTTCGAGGCCAGCCTGGTCTACAAAGCGAGTCCAGGACAGCCAAAGATATTCAGAGAAACCCTGTCTCGAAAAACCAAAAAAAAAAAAAAAAAATTGGGCTATTTGCCGGGCGGTGGTGGCGCACGCCTTTAATCCCAGCATTTGGGAGGCAGAGGCAGGCAGATCTTTGGGAGTTCGAGGCTAGCCTGGTCTACAAAGTGAGTCCAGGACAGCCAGGGCTACACAGAGAAACCCTGTCTCAAAAAAAAAAAAAATTGGGCTATTTAAGCCGGCTGTAGTGGCACATGGCTTTAATCCCAGCACTGGGGAGGCAGAGATAAGTGGATCTCTGAGTTTGAGGCCAGCCTGGGTTACAAAACGAGTCTAGGACAGCCAGAGCTATACAGAGAAATCTTGTTTTGAAAAAAAAAAGAAAAAAGGCTTTTTGTTTTCTTGATGTTTAATTCCTTAAGTTCTTTGAATAAATCTTTTTTAAATGCAAGCAATTTGCTTCAGCTCTAATTTAAAAATGTGGGATCTGCACATGTTCCATTTGTCTCAGCACCAACACACATTTACTTACTTAGCTACTTAGCTATCCAGACAGGATGTTACTGGGTAGCCCAGCTGGCCTTGAACTCACAATCCTCCTGCCTTAGCCTCCCAAGTGCCAGGATTATGGGTGTACGCCACCTGGTTACCAACACACCCTGCAGCTGCACCACCTGTGTACCACTTCACCCAGGATTTTCCTGAGGCCAGGGCATCCATCTTGGAAGTGACCAGTTGGTTGTCCACAGAGGTCCTCATCTATCAATCAGGCTCCAAAATAACTAGGAGAAATTCAGAGTTCACCAGAGCACAGCTGTGAAGGTAGTTTGGCAAGAACCTGGATTTGGTAGAGTTGAGCCACTCTGCAAAGTGTCCTGTCCTCGTCTGCGTTGTCCATGATAAAATTCCTTTATAAGAAAGATGTCTTTAGTTCACAGTTTGGGAGGTACAAAACCCAAGGATGGTGGTCTCACTTGGTTTAGCCTGTGGTGAGGACAGATGGAGGCACATCAGGGAAGGGGTATGTAAGAGGAGGACACATGGCCCCATCTTGAACTGGGGCAGAGAAGAAGACAAGCCCCACAATCCCTAGAAGGACACAGCACAGCCAAAGGACTGAAGGAACACCCACAGGCCTCATGTCCCAATGGCAACATCTGCAAGATCAGGGCTCAGTCACAGTGGTCCCTGGGACATCCCAGGCCACACTGCATCCTGGTCCGTTGCCTCGTTGGATCTCCCACAAGTTTGGTGACCATGAATCTCTCTTATGATCCGTTTTGTTTCACTCTGGCTTCACTCATGCCTTCTACAAATGAAATCACTGCAAGAGTCCTCCAACGTGAAAGCCGGGCGGTGGTGGCGCACGCCTTTAATCCCAGCACTTGGGAGGCAGAGGCAGGTGGATCTTTGTGAGTTCGAGGCCAGCCTGGTCTACAAAGCGAGTCCAGGATAGCCAGAGATATTCAGAGAAACCCTGTCTCAAAAACCAAAAAAAAAAAAAAAAATGAATTAAAAAAAAAATTTAGCCGGGCGGTGGTGGCGCACGCCTTTAATCCAGCACTCAGGAGGCAGAGGCAGGTGGATCTTTGTGAGTTCAAGGCCAGCCTGGTCTACAAAGTGAGTCCAGACAGCCAGGGCTACACAGAGAAACCCTGTCTCGAAAAAAAAAAAAAAAAGAGTCCTCCAACGTGGAAAGATCGGGCCAGAAGCAGCTGCTGCTAAAGGGAGGTTTTAAAATTCATCTCAGCCTCCAGTAGCTCGGGTCAAGTGTGTCCCCAAGGCTCTTGTGTGGAAAGCCTGGTCCCTAGTGTGCATGCTGGGAAAGGGAAGAACCTTTAGGTGGGGTGGAGGGGTGGGTCTAGCCAGAGAAAGTGGAGCCACTGTGTCACCAGGAAATACAAAGCCGCTTTCGCAAGAGCTTGGTCTCACAGATGGGAGAACTTTAAAACACAGCCCAACTGGGCTGGAGAGATGGCTCAGAGGTTAAGAGCACTGGCTGTTCTTCCAAAGGTCCTGAGTTCAATTCTCAGCAACCACATGGTGGCTCACAACCATCTACATTGAGATCTGGTGCCCGGGCATATATGTAGAGCAAATACTGTATACATAATAAATAAATAAATGTTTAAAAAAAAAAACACAGCCCAACTACTTAATGGAATTTGAGAAACTGAAAACAGCATTGCTGAGAAAGGGGAGCTGGATGGGAGGAGGAGGCCATGGTTTCTGATCTAGAGATGGGGAAGTGGGCAGGTTCATCCATTCTGCACTCAGCGTGGTGAGGAGACATCTTTAAAGAGAGGGATACCCAGAGTGCTAGAACAGGCAGGCTTACAATCTGGGCCAGTGTCTGAAAAGAAAGTAGGAGGGGAAAGTAACATTTATGCTTTCTGAGTTAAAACTCAGAACCACAGGCTGGCTGAGCAGGGAAGACTTGTAAGAGACTGCGCTAAGGGAGGGCGCCCACAGTCTCTGAGCCCACAGCTCGTCAAGGAGACAGCTGTTCTTCCCAGTCTTTAACACCCTTTCTAGGATATCGCATTTTTTTCCCATCCCGGTGATTGACAGGTGGGTTTGGATGAACTCTGAAGAGAGGGGACAATAGATGTCTTTATAATCTTCTAACCTCCACACAGTTTAGAATATCATGTCTCCACCTAGGGCTTGAGTCACAGCTCAAATACTATTCTCCTGACCAGAAATCATGTAAAAGAGTAGGTTAAAAAAAAAAAATCAAAGAAAAACACAAACGTCTCTGAAAAGTCACACGTTAGTAGAAGGGAAAGACTTTTTCTTGCATGTGCAAGAAATCTGCAAAGCCTGCTCCCTCCACCTTCTTCCTGTTGCCTGCGTTTTGGGTACAAGGAAGGCTGTGATGTCTCTCCCTCCTGTCCCATGGCACTTAGAATTACATGGGATCTTTTTTAAGTTTATCTAACATATGTGTATGAGGCTCTTGCCTGAAGGTACATCTGTAAGACATGTCTGGTGCCTGTGGAAGCCAGAAGCAGGAGTTGGACCTGTAGAGCTGGTGTTACAGATGAGCAGCCCTGTGGGAATCAAACCCTGTGCTCCGATATTACCCACTGAGCCATTCGGAACTTTTAAGATTTCCCCTGCATACAGAGTCGTCAGTGAAACAGAAGGTAGCCCCAAAGCTAACTGTGGGGAGGGGGTCCATCTGCAATGACTCCAAGCCTCCCCCTCCACTTCATGAGATGAACTAGGTACCACCACATGCTTTGATACAGGCCCATGACTACCTGACTGAGACCTCGGAAATGCAAAAGTAAACTTAATCTCTTCTAAGTTGATGACATCGGGCATTATGTTGCTGTGACAGAAAGAGGACTATAATTTTAAGCCAAATTATAAAAAAATGCCTTAAAGTTTTTGTCACTATCTCTGCATCCAAAGGCACTGCTCCCTAAGTTTTTTAGAAAGAACCTTAGTTACTATGAAGTTGGTTTGCAGTTTCTATTTTGTGCTTTGGAAAGCCTCTCAGTACATTTTGCAATGTAGTTTTCAAGTTCAATGCACTTGATTTTGACTGGGATAGAGCCAGATTAATTTAGAGGATTAAAATAGATTAATACTTCTCAGTTATTGTGCATTGAAAAATCCTGTGTTTGTTACCCTGCCTTGTAATGAGTTCATGGATATCTGCAGAATTTTGTGAGAAAAACAGTGACAATTAGAAAAGGTTTCTTAGTCTATAACTCAATAGGAAACCATCAAAGCAAAACGTTTTGAACATGGGACTCAGTTGTACATAACCAGCTTTGGGTTATATATACCAGGATTCCTTCTACAAAGAGGTATTTCCAAGTACTATCCTACATTCTTGGAAGTTAAAACACACCTGCACATATGTGCACATGTGCTCATGCACACATGCACATGCATGCACAAGTAAACACATGTATGCACCGAATCATCTCGTTGTATTTGCGCCAACGATAATGAGCAGAGCAGACAAATCCATCCCTGCCTGATTTCATCAGCCGAGCCGCGGCGCATTATGAACCAGGGAAATTCGACAAGTCAAGGAGAAGATAGCATCAGTGCTTAATGTTTATTTTCCTTTACCTGACAGCACAATCATTCTCAACAAAATATACCATTATCTAAGGGGAAAAAGTTTAAGCGGCCCTATAAGAAAAACTGTATTACTACAAGTTTAGGCAGGCTTGACACCTTGCAGAGACAATGTGTGCCCTGGTTAGTCTTTTTGTCAATTAAACACAAGCTAGGGTCATCTGGGAAGAGGGAAGCACAGCTGAGAAAACGCCACCCTAAGATTGGCTGTATGAAGCTTGTGGGAGCATCATCTTAATTAGTGATTGGCATAGAGGGTCAAACCCACTGTGGGCGGTGCCGCCGTGGGCTGGTGGTCCTAGGGTATGTAAGAAGGCAGGCTGAGCAAGCCATGAGGAGCAAATCAGTAAGCAGGGCTCCTCTGTGGACTCTGTCTCAGCTCCTGCCTCCAGGTCCCAGCCTCAACTTCATGCCCTGACTTCCCTCCACTAACGACTATGAGAAGGACACGTAAACTGAAATAAGCCGTTTCTTCCCAGTGCTTTTGGTCATTATGTTTTATCACAGCAATAGAAACCCTAAGACGGTATGTATCGTCTTGATTGCAGGCATAGTACTATGTGACTATATTTAGGGGAGGCATGGAAGCCCGCATACTCCGTGTACTCATGTGAGGTTTCTCTCCTTTCTTTTTGAGTGCTGAGCCAAATGTAGACATTTTAAATGAGTTAACAACTCTGGGCTGCTTATGCCAACCCAGAACTACCCAGGATCCCGGCATTGCAGAATGGTGCACGCCTTTAATCCCAGCACTTGGGAGACAGAGGCAGGCCTCCCAAGTAAGCCTAATGCCAGCCTGCTTCACATAGTGAGTTCCAGGATGGCTGGAGCTACGCATGAGACCATAACTCTGAAAAAAAAGGACAAAGAAAATTTTTTATCAACATGAAAAGCCTCAAATCCTCTAGACCCAAAGAGGAAAGGAACAAGGGTTTTAACATGTCCCTTTGCCTTCAGAAATTGATTTTGTGAGCAGAGATCAATTGAAATAAAGCTCAGGTACAAACAGCTCATGTGGGGCAAATGTGTGCATACACTGTACACATGCATGAGAGACCAGAGAACGCCAGGCATTGTCCCTCAGGAGCCCAAATGTGTGCATACACTGTACACATGCATGAGAGACCAGAGAATGTCAGGCATTGTCCTTCAGGAGCCATCCACCATGATTTTGAGAGAGTTTCTCACTAGGCTTATGGATTAGGCCCAGGATTCATTTCCATCTCTCCAGCTTGTACATTTCAAATGTCACCACATCCAGTTTCGTTTTTAAAGTTGAGTAACGAAGACCCAGCTCAGGTCCTCATTCTGTATAGCCAGCACTTTACCAACAACTGCATCATATGGGAAGTTTTTATTTCTAATATCTATTCTGAAAGAATAAATGCATACAACTTTGTGGGAGGGGGGATCTTTTAGATTCCTTACACATCAAATGCAATTGCTGTGTTCCACTTTAACCAACCAAGATAATAATTAGAACAACACAGTTCCACCAGGGAAAGATTCATTGGTTAGAATATTATTCCCCAAGCACCCACATATATTAACAGATTGGTCCCAGCTTGGCACTGTTTGGTGGTTGTAAAAACTTAAAGGGGGTTCTGTCAAAGGACTCGGACATCTCTGTGATTTTTCCTCCTGCTATCTCTTCCCAACTCAGTGTGCTGCCCCACACACCCAAAAAGAGTAAGCCAGCTGACCACCAAATGACACTTCAAAACTGTGACTCAAAAATCACCTTTTCAGACGGGCGGTGGTGGCACATGCCTTTAATCCCAGCACTTGGGAGGCAGAGGCAGGCGGATCTCTGTGAGTTCGAGGCCAGCCTGGTCTACAAAGTGAGTCTAGGACAGCCAGAGCTGTTATAAAGAGAAACCCTGTCTCGAAAAACCAAAAAAAAAAAAATCACCTTTTCTCTTTGTAAGTCACCTCAGGACTAACAGTAAAGCTGGCTGTCATGGGTGGGAGCTAGGCCATTAAACTTAAATTACATTTTTTTTTAAAAAAATTTGGTCAAACCATTTTATTAAGGGTCTAAAGTGTAGGGAGGGGTCAAAGAGGTCCATGCGGTTTGTGATGTCAACAAGGAAGATTCTTCCAGCTATCCTTCTATGAAAACGTCAATTATGTTCTTAGAGCTTAAGAAGGTTAGTCCTGGCTCATTCTACCTCAGAGAAGAACCTAAGAGATGTATGTTGTAAAAATAATGAAAGCTGTGGTCTGTTACTGTTGGTTTATATGATTGTGCTATCATCTAGATAATGGAGACCATATCATTTGTTAACCACGCTTCATAACACAAACACTGAACAGTCATTATTCTATTCTTAACCCACTGTGCTAATCTGGCTTCCCCTGAGGATAAGTCTTAGAAATACTTGCACTTTGTGGCTCCTGCTTCAGCTGAATCTTCTCCTCCTCTCTCTTGCCTCCACCTCCTCTGAATCCCCTCCCCTCCCTCTCCTTAACTCCTCCCCTCAAGGGCAGGACATCCCATGTGTCCAGTGGTTTTGCTGGACATTCCGTGCACTGTTACAGCACAGAGTGATGCTTACCAGGGTTAGGTGAATTGGATGTTGTCAGCCTACAGTGCATTTACTGGGATGTTACACGACCTTGAACTGAAGATCTCTCTCTCTCTCTCTCTCTCTCTCTCTCTCTCTCTCTCTCTCTCT
>CAJQZJ010031998.1:3150331-3163302 GCA_907164525.1 Lophiomys imhausi | reverse complement strand
TGTGTGTGTGTGTGTGTGTGTGTGTGTGTGTGTGTGTGTGTGTGTGTCTTTTCTGGATAGACTCTTGTTATATAGCTGTGGTTGTTTTCAAACTTGTGACCCTCTTCCTCAACTTCCCTACAGGTGTGCTCAGCCAAGTCTGGCTCAAATATTTTTTATGTAGATGTCATTTTGGTATTTGCTATGCTAGTTCTGTAACTGAGTCTTAATTTAAAGTGGGGTTCATTGGAAGTACATCCTTTTACTCAGAAGCAACTTTATGCCCTTGAAATTGAAATTTTCTATGTAGAAAATCCTGTCTGTCTTTCTTTGGAAAGACATCCCTGTGATCTCAGACTGAACTGAAACACAGTAAGCTAGACTGAAGGGATCCACGCTCCCTTTCTCAAACTTAAAGAACCCTATCTACAGAAAGCCCTTAGGACAAGGGTTGAAGATATATCCACAGCAGCTTCTTCAACTGGAACACTGTATGTTAACTATGCATGAGTATTCATATACCTCTGAAAACACATGGCCTTCACTCTTAAAATAAACCAAACAGTAATTTGATGAAAAACAAAAATACGAATTGCCCACCTGTTCTGTGAGTTCTTCCTGACGTTCTAATTCACACTTCAGCAAGCAGCTGGTAGAGTCATGTGCAGACCCAGTGGCTTGAGATAACAATACTCTTTCATTCACGCCTGGATATCAGGCGTCTAGAGACCTTCCTTTCTACTATGTCCAGCTCTCAGTGCCGTCTGCAAGAGGGTACAGCGAAGCAGTTCAGAGCCCACATCTGTCACTAGTTCTGCAGTCTATAAAACAGGAGTTTAGAAAATCTTTCCCACCAAAGTAGAAATTCCTAAAATTTGAATGTAAGCTTGTAACACGGTTTCTGAAAATGTTCTCACAGTACAACACACCTCCCTTAAGAGAATGAGGTTTCTTTCAAGACTATTTCAATGTCTTTTTTTTTTTAACCCAATTCTGATAAATGTGTAATGGGAAATCACACATTCTGCCCACTCTGATAGTCCCATTACATAGGTCTATGCTACAACAGGCCTTCAGGCTTGGAAGCCCTCTATCTAAACTGTATTCCTTCCCTAATGTTAAACTCTAGTGTCTTAGAAAATTCTTTTGTAATTACTTATTCTTCCCTACCAATCTTCTGGAATGTTCTCTGAGGATGAAGTAATGCTGGCCATATTATTGTGGCCAATGGGCATCTGAGATGTGGTTACTGTTCAGTAGAGAGTTGTTGAGATGAACGGCCCTTCTGAAATGACAGCTGTTTTACAACCTCAACAGGGGACTAACTGGTACAGGCGTTCCAGTTTCTCATATTCTTTATCCTGTGAGCAGCCATCCTAATGGGTGTGAAACTGTATCTCTTTACAACTGGCTTCTTTGACCAGATGCTGGGCTTCTTTCCATGGGCTCATCGACTATAAGTATCATTGAGGAAACATATTCAAGTCCTTTGCTTGTTTTGAATTGGGTTTTTGTTGAGTTTTACATCTTAGTTCTTTACAAGATATGACTATAAATCTTCTATCCCTCTTTGTGCCCCCCTCCTTTGTTGATTTAACATACAAAATATCATGAGGTTCAATTTGTCTTCTCTTGTCTCTGGTGACAGGTTCAATACTACTGCCGAGAGTCTTTTCTGCTGCTGTTGTCAGTCAGGGACTCACAAGGCTGGTCCTTACTCTTACAAGTAGAACAGACTTGGCTGCTGACTCCCAGAGATCCTCCTGCTTCTGACTGCCACCAAGTACTGGGATGAGTTTTAAAGAAGTGTTTACCCATACTGTCTTCTTCATTACCCACAGTGACCAAGATGTGTAAAACACCTTGCCTACTGATAGACAATGAATAACGAAATGTTATTCAGCCTATAAAAGGATGGGAATCTCATAATATACTCCAAAAGAAATACATTAAAGGCATGAAGAAATGAGCAAGCCAGTCATAAAAAGGCAAATACTGTATGATTGCATTTAGATGAATTTGTTACAAATTCAGAGACAGAAATGCATGGGCCAAGGGCTCCAGGTGGAGTGGGGGTGGGGTTTTCTGTTCAACGGGCACAAATTTCAGTAAGGTGAAGCTGGAACGGCGCTGGCTGCCCACTATGACTGCTCAGACATGCAGAGTCACATGCTTAAAACACACATTTTAACTGTGTTTTGCCACAAAGAACTTTCACTTGTGGTTGGCGCCTACAATATTTGGACAACTCCGCTATACAGAAAGCCCACACAAAATAGTCTGTCCAGGACCATCAAAGGATACAAACAGAACCCTTCAAGTTCTGTTTGCAGGGGAACAGAGGGGCGGGGGATTGGTTTATTTTCTATGTAATCAGAATGAAGAGATGGCAGAAGCCAAGCTCTACCCTATGCTACCTACATCATAATAATGAGCGTAATTGTGAAAAAGAATAGAATTTCAATGTCACATAAAATTATCTTAGCCTGACAATAAGCCACAAAACTAAACAAGTCTCTCTCTCTCTCTCTCACACACACACACACACACACACACACACACACACACACATGAATAGTACTGATCATACTAGAACATGCCTTACTGTAGCCCCTCCTCTCCTCCTGCTTCTTCCTGTGACTGTAGCTACTTGGGACAAAACTGCACAGTGGTATTTCAAAAATATTACATGGAAAATCAGTTTTACGTTTGCTCACTTTTCTGAGTAGAAAGATGAAATCTCTGTCCCACTTGAGACACAAGCCATCTTGTGGTTTGGTAAAGCCACACTATGTACCCTACTTGCATACCTGGTAGTTATTTGGGGCTATCAGATGAACTGCAGTGTACCAGCATTTGCTTTCAAGTTAATTTCATTTACTTAATGATGGCCCCAGAGTGCAAGTGCAGTGATGCACAGGAAATGCCAAGTCACATAAACAAAACAGGTTAATTGTGGTTATATGTGGCAATGTTGCAGGGCACAGTGGAAAAATCAATGCTTCCATCCCTCAGTACCTCCAGGGGTCAGGTCTAAGACTCTCCTCCCTAGTAGATACTAAAATCCACATAAGTGTGAGTCCTTAATGCTACAGTATTTACTATATTATAGTGAGCCTATGCATTTTGATTTACAAAACTTAGCTTTTTGATATGCTTTTTTTTGATCAATAGTTGACTGACTCCACAAACACAGAGCCTATACATAAGGAGAAACAAATTATGGAGGGAAGGAGAAACACAGATAGGAATAGTTTGTATCAGTGTCTTACACAATAGGATGGATATGCATATTACCCAGAGACTGTGACAGCTTAAACAAGCTATGGTGTGTGAGCCAGATGGGGTCCCAGCACTGAAATGGGGGACAGGGGAGCAGACACAGGGTTCCACCCCTAAGAAGGTATCAACAATTGATACCTACTGGCAAAGGGAAAACCAGTTTTCTCCAGTGGGCTTATCAACCACACCTCAGGGCAGTTCCCAGGCACAGGATTAGTTGGCCAACACAAAATGAACTCCATGTGGTATTTTTGTTTGCTTTGTGGGGTTTTTTGGTTTTTGTTTTTGTTTTGGCATTTTTTGGTCTTATTGGTTGTTTTGATTTTCATGTTTTTGTTTTGTTCTTTTTTGGGGGGAGAACATGAAGTTTGGTGTGTAAGGAGGTAGGAACAATCTGGGAGAAGTTGAAAAACATAAAAATAAACCATATAAAAATGTTAATTGAGAAAGTTAATAAAAATAATTTTGATCAAACAGCCCAGAATTTATGAATATACTTAATAGATTTTTATTGAGGGGGGAGGAACCAAAAGTAGTTCCTTTTGGCCTCAGGCTTTAGTTGATGAGTGTGCTGTAATTTGGGGCATTCATATGCAATCCAGGCTTGTTACTGCATCAAGGCCCCTACTAGCCTGAGAGTGAGTTTCCCACTGCCCTTACCTAAATGTGAACTTTCAGAATGCCCCAAAGGTGTAAGAGGCCTTGGATGTTAGGCAGAACCTCCAGGTCACTGAGACATGACTCCACCTGCAGAGGCCCAGGTGCTAGGGCTCTCAGCATCACGTGTCGTCAGGATCTATGGAGTTCACCAAGTGTAAGGGTTCAGGACAAGCTGTGCCACTTGTCACAAGTGTCAGAACTACTTGAAAGAGCTGGCTCCCAGCACCAGTAAACAAACATCTTTATTAAAGCATGCTTCTTATCTCAACACACTGACAGGACAAGAGGACAGTTTAGGAAGGAAAAGAAACTAGCCTGTGCCAAGTGTGTATTATAGCGGCATGTCCGATCACTACCTCGCTCTGCAAACGCCGCATGCAAGCAGTACAGAAGTACTTCTGCTCACATGGCCTCATGGGAAGGTAGCAAAGAAGGAACTAGAAGGGTTAATTCAAGTGCCAGACCCACACAAGGCTAATGTGTGGGAGCCCCACCTAGCTGAACAGACTCACTGCCACTCTTGGTCTACAGAACTGCTTGGAGGAGACTCACTTGCCCAGCAATGGTGACCTTGTGCCTCCCCTTTCTCCAACACAGCCTGGCTCAGCTCGGCCTGACTTTACAGCTCAAGAATTTGCAAGAGACTTCAAATCACCATTGTTACAAGTCTGCTGGTTTTCTGCATCCAATTCCTTATTTTTTTTCTTTCATTTCAAACTAAAAGGCACATTTAAGAGGACTCTATTAGTTGTACTAGAAAATGTTCAAAAACCTGTGTACCCCGTTTCCAACACTGTGGTGGCACAAGCTGAACAGCAGGCGTACTAAACATCTTTTCTAGACATAAGCTGGGGGTGCACTTCCTGTTTGAAGTACGTCAGATGAGGGCTGAGGGCTGTTCAGGTGTTCAAACACAAGGTGACCTGCACAAAATTCTATCTGCTAGGTGCTTTGCATTAGGACACTTGACTAGAGTATCGAGAGCAGGCTCTATGTATATCCTTACACAGACGGCTGAGGAGTGTGTTCACAGGAAACTCCATGTTTATGTTAATTAGAAGCTTCTCCCACTAGCTGGAAAAATGTTCTTGGCACAAGTATGGAGTAACTTCTGCTGCTGCTGCAGCTTTCAAAGATTCAAGTGTTGACCTAGAATAGCCACAGATCTCCAGGAATCAGCCACGACCATTTTGGGTGAGCGTCCGCCTCCACAGACTAGCTGCACATGCAGTTACATGGCCATTTTGGTGAGCGTCCACCTCCACAGACTAGCTGCACATGCAGTTACGTGGCCATTTTGGGTGAGCGTCCGCCTCCACAGACTAGCTGCACATGCAGTTACGTGGATGCACTTGTATGACCTCAGCCTATCTGCCACTAAGTTTGATGTTTAGCTGAATTCATGATGCTGTTTGTAATCCTTGCCAAAAAAAAAAAAAAATTAGATTTGCCTCTATCTGACATAACACTTTTTCAGAGCTAATTTCATATTCTTCAGAGTAAAAGATAAAATACCTTACAGATACAAACTTCAAGGAAGTGTTTTCTAACTTTATCGCTCTAGAATTAACAGCGATTTGAACACACTCTCCTTTCAATCATCTCTTCTGTGGTGCTTTGAAGAAAGGCCTGTTAGTGAGTGAGCTTCCACTAGTAATATTCATTTTTAGCTTTTAATGTATTTTCTACTAAAAAATAAAATTGTCAAGACAGGAAAATATTACTGGTTTTGTTATCACAAAAACAATTGATAATTTTTAATTCACAAAGAATAAAAACACAAGACACTGATCTCATTGTAATACACTATTAGACTACAATTATTAGTGATAGACCAATACAACATTAAAGACTTCGCATACACACATGTACTTTGGAACAAGAAACACAGGACAATTTTAAACCTTTAACATGTTCATGACCATCAATAGAAAGAACACCACAGACTTGAGTCTAATTGAATTCTTGGAACACAGTCGAGACACAAGAGCCCTAATGCACACACTGTGCTGTTAACGGCGTCTTCAGGTCTATACATTCTGCTCTGGAACTTCTCCCCACCCAAAGCAATGTGAGAGAGCTGTCAAGCAGCTTAGCCTGTTACCTAGTTAAGAAGATTACAACAACACAAACAGTATCTTAGCCATGAGACCTAGGAGAAAGGTTTTGGACAGATCACACACACACACACAGATTGTTCCCAGGAAGGCAAACTGGAAATTATAAATGCAATCCTAGGAAAAAGAATCATGGCCACAAATCATTTCCTTTCAAACAATGATGATGAAGAAGTGTATGGTGTTAGGGAGACGTTGATACAGAAAGAATAGAAAACACAGGAAGTGAGAAAAGTCAATCTGCCACAGGAAGTATGGATTTGGTTGATTTTCTAAAATGAGGTATAAAAATATGTCAGTAAATAAAAACAAAACAAAATTAAGAACCAAAATGCACATTTCTAATGGAAAAAAATCTCTAAGCATATTATAGTTTCTTTTATTAGATTAGACATTTCATATACAGCAGTTAATCTAGAAAAATACATTTAAAAATCTTCAAAGACATGCCTCCCTGTAACAAAACCTTCCAAACCCTGTTTATTATACACATCAATCTACATTAGTGACGTAAAAAGGAAAGACTCAAATTTCCCAGTGTCATTTCTATCCAACATACATCTAACTTAACCAGGTTTCCACCATCCAAGCTGGGGTTAGAATTCTGCAATGATTTTCCTAATGTCTTCTGTATATATCAAGTAACCCAAAGAGCTCCGCCTGTAGTGTGTTCACTATTTAGCAAGTCTATTCTGCATTTCCCAGTACCATTCTCATTGCAGTGACCTGCCTGTAAATGCAATTAACCTAAAAGTGCACAGTTTAACTTGCCCAAATAATGGCCTATTTCTGGAGGAAGCCTAATATTCGTGGAGGAAGCCTAATATTCGTGGAAACAGTTACCAATGTCATGATCAGAAACATTGGATTAGATGGGCTCTGAGCCTATACAATACAGTTATATACATAAACTAAATTATATTAAGTCCTTAGCCCGTATTTACATCGATGTCTGTTTCCACACAGTCCTACCAAGAACTCAATATGGCACTAAATATAATAAGGACTGTTAGCTACGATTCAGTACAGCAAGACAGGTACCCAGTACCCTGATCTGACTGAGACTAACCAGAACTCCAGTATATAACAGTGTTTTAAGTACTGTCAGTGTGCTGCCCCAGCAAACAACTACAGTATCCAGCAAGGATGCCGCGAGACAGTAAAGTCAGACAGCAAACCTTCACCCAAGGATTCTATCTGGATTATGAGCTTTGGCACTTAAGACCGCCACTCATGCAAAAACCCTGAAAAAAGCAGTACACAGGTCTCAAATGGATTAACTTCATTTGTTTTAAATGCCCAAAAGCATTTTAAAAATCACAGACAGTGACTATCATTGTACCAAGTAAAGAGCTTACAGATCATGAGAAGGAATCTGTATTATCCAGTTTGGGGACAGCAAGGGTAATGACACAGGGAACCCACATAGTTTACCAAATTATCCAGTGTATATGACTGGCTAGGATTCTGAGTTTTGATTTTTACTGATATTCAGAATATGAAATGCAAGCATCCAGGATATAATGAATCTAAAATCACACACAGATACAGCTCGCTGTTTGCTTGCAACAAAGCAGCAAATGAGGGCCCAGCTGGCATCTTCACTCTTCTTCCACTCTGACCCTCAAAAAAGTGCAAAATCAGAGTCACTGCTTGGTCCAAAAGGAAACACACCATGTGCAAGACTTGAAATCTCGGAATCCAGCATCTATCCCACAGGTTGTCTTTCATGAGTCAACGTCCAAAGACAGTGCTTAACTCCAGGAGAATCAGCTCTACAATCTGGTTTTGGTACACAGTATGAATTGCTATATTACCCGTCTCTCTTTCTGGCTTTAGCAGGGTGGGACCAAAAACAATTGCTATACTCTGATAGGTCATTCGGTTTTTTTCTCCATTCTCTATAACCCTAGGGGAAAAAGAAACTTATTTAAGAAACAAAGGAAAACGTTGACTTGTCTGCATTTAGAAAGAGAGCATTCACCCACAGCGCTTAGTCATGTAGATTTCAGTCCAGCTGATGCACGAAACTTGTTTTTAATGAAGAGCTGAAAAGTGAGCACTATACACACTGTGCAAACTTCAAATGCGTGACATTTTATCTTTGTTTTCAGAACAGGATAAAAAGGTGTGTAATAATTCAAGTAACAATGACCTATCCTCTATATGGGGAGCTTATTTCATCAGGAAATAGAAATTAAAAAAAAATAGCTGTGTAGTAGTCATCTAGAGCCATGAAGGTTGTTTTAAAATAATGTAACATGCCTTACTTAAGCCATGTCATCTTCATGGTGATTAACTTGTCAGAACACCTTCTGTGTGGTGAGCATTATATAAACACTACAGAAGATACATACTTTAACAAAGTCTTCACACCAAAGCATCTTACTACAAGAAATAGATGCTGTAAGTTGAGTTTCTTTTAAAAACCTACAAAGACAGCAAATGACACCTTTGGGAACTGAACGAGGTCTGGTGACCCTGTCCCCATGGGCTCTTCACTGCATTGTCCCATTTCCCACCCATGCACTTTCTTACCTTTTGAGGTGTCTAAACAGCGTCTGCATTGTATCTTGATTTGGCTTCGGCAGCTGTCTGATCAGGTCCTTAACAGCAGTGACACGCTGCCTTGGTTCTTGCTCTAAAAAAGGGATAAGCAGATAGCTCGCAGTGAATTCTTACAGAATAAAAGGCAACCACAGCTTGGAAGCTGGTGTTTGGTAATACACAGTGACACCTGGTGGCTTCATTTAAAAATCTCTGAAGGGGGTTGTTTCCCTTATTTCTTTCTCAGCCCATTTGTTTGTTGTATAAAGAAGGGATTCTGATTTTTTTAAATTAATTTTGTATCCAGCCACGTTGCTGAAGGTGTTTATCAGCTGTAAGAGTTCTCTGGTGGAATTTTTGGGGTTGCTTATGTATACAATCATATCATCTGCAAATAGGGATAATTTGACTTGTTCATTTCTGATGTTTATCCCCTTGATGTCTTTTAGTTGTCTTATTGCTCTAGCAAGAACTTCAAGTACTGTATTGAAGAGATATGGTGAAAGTGGACATCCTTGTCTTGTCCCTGAGTTTAGAGGAAATGCTTCGAGTTTCTCACCATTTATTTTGATGTTGGTCACTGGCCTGCTGTATATTGCCTTTATTATTTCTAGGTACGGCCCTTGTATGCCCGTTCTCTCCAGAACTTTTAGCATAAAGGGGTGTTGAATTTTGTCAAATGTTTTTTCTGCATCTAGCGAGATTATCATGTGGTTTTTTTCTTTCATCTTGTTTATATGGTGAATGACGTTGATAGATTCTATTCACTTATAGTAGGATTTTAGATATATAGTAGAAGGTATCAATACTACAACTAACACACCAAAGGGAACTTGAACATAGACTTCTTATTTTTAATTTTTATTTTTTATTTATTTTTTATATATTAGTTATATTTTTTTCTATTTTTTAGTCTTTTTATCTATTTTCTGCTTATTGGTTTGTTTAGTAGTTCTCTCTCCCAGGCAACGAGACACTTTTCACTGATGGTACTGCTTCATAGATCCCCAATGAATGAAGAGGCTCTTGGCCCTCATACGACCTCTCAACTGAGATGAGGGACTGTTATATAAGGACACCCCACCCCAGAGAAATGGGATGGAAGGGTTAGGAGGTAAAGAAAAAAAATGAAATGTGATGTTTCGGCCTTTTACTACTAACTGTCATGAACTGTTTAGGATAATTAAGAAATGCAAACTAATGGTTATGCAAGCCAGTCATTCTGTTAGGTACTATGACAGCCTATTATAGTTACTTGCTAAGCTAATAAGAAATAAAGCTGCTAAGAGACAAGCAACATCTGCTTACCCTAATATAAGAGATAGATAGGGCCTCTTCAAAAACCTCAAGAGATCTGCAGAATATGGCATTCAAAGATGTTTTCATAACTTTAGATTTTTTTATATCAAGACATATCAACTCCTGACAGCACCCCCTATTCTCCTCCAAGTAGAAGATGAGCATCGAAGAATCTCCAGTGCGAGATGATTGAATTAGTCGCAAACCTATCTCTTGGTAGGAAAAGCCCCTTGCTCCAACTGTAGATAGAATGCTGTCCAAAAAGGACAAAACCTGGAAGCAGGTAAGTCGACAGCCTAGCTCTGCCAAGACAGGGTAGGTAAGTCCTTCATAACCCCTGCTCTACAATCAATGTCTGTCAGAGAAGCGGGGCCAAACGACTGAAGAGTGATGCTGTAATGTATGGAGAGAAAATGGGAACTGTCCAGGCAGCCACTGGTATGTCATTTCTTACTTTGGGAAGCTGCAGACCCTGTACTTCCTATAAAATCAGATACATTTATCCCTCTCAGGTCTCTGAGGTGATTGAAGAACAGATAAAGTCTCATAATTAAATTTTGAGTTGTTTAGGAGTCAAGAGAGTGTTATACATCTAAGAAGATACTTTTAAAATTGTGTTGCAATTAGTATGAATGTTGAGTCAGATATAGAACTTTAAACTCATGGAGATGTTTAGATAGTAGAATGTTAAAGTGAGGTACCAAATACATATGGACTGGTCATTGGGAATGTATGTTTTTTTTTTGTTTTTTGTTTTTTTTTTTTAAGATTTATTATGTATACAGTGTTCTGTCTGCAAGTATGCCTGCAGGCCAGAAGAGGGCACCAGATTTCATTGTGGATGGTTGTGAGCCACCATGTGGTTGCTGGGAATTGAACTCGGGACCTTTGGAACTGCAGTCAGAGCTCTTAACCTCTGAGCCAACTCTCCAGCCCGGGAATGTATGTTAAGCCATATAATCCTCATAACTGTGGCCTAATTACCTCTGTTGTACTGTGTTGTATTTGTTATTATAAGAGAAAGAGCCATTTGTTGGACTGAAAGGAGAAACTGTAGGGGGAAATAAGATATACCTTAAACTTAAAAGAAAAAAAAAAAGGGAAGAGGATGGGGGGTTGAGGGTGGGAGCGTGGGACTGGAGGGGGAATAGGGAGGGGACTGCGATTGAGATGTAACTTGAAGAAATAAAAAATAAAGGAAAAAAAAAGAAAAAAAATCTGTGAAGTTATGCAATCCATTGAAAACACTTGTTTAAAAAAGACTGAACAATCTAATAGCTCAATTTGTAAAATGATTTTCAATATGAAGAAAAAAAACTGAGAATAGCATACTTACTAATTGCATTAACAAAATCATTGAAATGATTAAACGTAAAAAGAGGTTCTGGTAATTCTCGAAAAAACATTTTGAGTGCTCCAGTGACGACATGAATATCCTCCCATTTACTGTCATTCAAGTCTAATTTCTCATCTGAAAAATAGGAGGAATAAGACATTTTTTCCTAAAGTTCTGGGCAGGCAGTGCTCTCAGATGTGACCCTCCGGAGTGTCCTCTCACCATGATTGACTGCGAACCTCAGCTTCTGGATCACCGCAAGGTTGCCACTCACTCTGTAGATACCGTCCACATCTAGTCCTAAGAGGAAATAATACTTCGTGTTTCAAAGAAACTCATTTGTTAGCCAGGCGGTGGTGGCGCACGCCTTTAATCCCAGCACTTGGGAGGCAGAGGCAGGCGGATCTTTGCGAGTTCGAGGCCAGCCTGGTCTACAAAGCAAGTCCAGGACAGCCAGAGATATTCAGAGAAACCCTGTCTCAAAAAACCAAAAAAAAAAAAAAAAAAAGAAACTCATTTGCTACTTCTAGACCCATAAATGTCTCCATTTGGGGATTGCACCATGTTGCCCACACTGGCCTTGAAATCCAAGCTCAAGCAATTCTTTGCTTCAGCTGCCTAAGCAGGGACATTGCACCCAGCTTCAGAATTCAGTCTTAGCATTAGCTGAAAATCAAATGGACAGGTATTCTCTTCCTATAAACAGGTTTTTAGCCTCTTGGCAGGAGAATGAGGTGGAGATTTACTCTGAGTTCTGTTTTATAAACAGCAATAATTTTATGGTTTATGGGTACACTGCAGCTTAGCACAAGAAAAACATCTCACAAAACTCAGAATACCAACAACTGAGGTAAACTTGGTAACACGTGGAGATAGCTTAAAAAGTAAAATCCATCCATTTATTATTGCACATGATTTATAACGTAAATGCACAGACTGAAGAAACTGTCACACCAATTGCTTATGGCAGACTTCTCAGTAAGTAGTGGTTCCACAGAGAACACAGCATACGATCATACTTATTCTTTCAGACATGGGCTAGCATCATTTGAAATTTATATATTTAAACCTAAAACTTAACTAACAAAGCTGTACATAATGCACAAAACACATTTCTCATGTGCTATTAATCATTTACCTTTACCAGCAGAGCCATCTTGCTGGCCCAGACCTAGGAATTTATTCTGATGCTAAAACAATGAGCTGCTTTGTTTAATGTGAGAAGCAAAACTGTGAGCACTCTCTTACCATGTTCTTCGACGTGCTCAATGCATAACTTCACGAATTTTGGCACTGTCCCATTCTCTCTCTGACACAGATTAGCAAGATTAGATCCAAACACCTGATCTGAAAGACATTTATTATTTCAAATGAATCCCCCTGCTAAATAAAGGTCAGTTCAGGAAACAGCTAAGTCCTTCAGAGTGCAGAGATCCAAATACCATCCACCACATGTGCCTCCCTCAACCTCACACCAGTCTTCCTGAAGAAACTCCAAAAGCACAATGCACTCTTGCAGTAAAGCTTTCAACTTTTTATTCCTCCTGCAGAGAGCAGTACCATATTCCCTAAATAAGATTCTCTTTCCTCACTCCTGGTCTCAAGCAAAAATCACCTCAGAAAAAAAAAAAAAACTGACTGTGTGTCACTAAGATTATCAGTCTCCAGTCACTCCTACTGAGAGTTCTGTGGGAGGTCCTCCAATCACACTCCAGTCACTCCTACTGAGTTCTGTGGGAGGTCCTCCACTC
>CAJQZJ010031998.1:3124733-3144468 GCA_907164525.1 Lophiomys imhausi | reverse complement strand
GGTGTGGTGTGGTGTGGTGTGGTGTGGTGTGGTGTGGTGTGGTGTGGTGTGGTGTGGTGTGGTGTGGTAGCGCTTCCTGTCCAGTACACAAGCACTCAAGCACTTACAACATGCATGTGCTGTGGTTACAGTTGAAGACCTGGAGGAAAGGCGTCTGAATAGACGTTGTTGGGCTTTATAGAAGACCACAGGAGGTCTCTAAACATGAACTGCTGGCTACCAAAACCAATTACATTTCAGCAATGAGCTCAGTGAAGAGCGCTTGCCCAGCATACACAAGGCCCCAAGTTGATCCACACTACAAAAAGGAAGCAAAACAAACCCACAGACACACAAAAAGATCATTAGTTACATTAGGAAACCAGTTTAGAAGGCTATTCTTATTTTGGTATGAAAATAAAGTTGGTCATGGTTTCAGAGATAAATAGAAGTATAAAAGTAATTATGCCGGGCCTGGTGGCACACGCCTTTAATCCCAACACTTGGGAGGCATAGGCAGTCAGATCTCTGAGTTCAAGGCTGACGTGGTCTACAGAGTGAGTTCCAGGACAGCTAGGACTACACAGAGAAACCTTGTCTCAACCCCCCCCCAAATATATTATACATTATACAATATTAGGATATATAAAATTTCATCTAACATCTCCCTTAATAAGTGTTCTTTCATTTCTCTCAGCTAGAAGGCCCTCAATGCGAGTGAGAGGTTAAGAATGCAGAAAACACACGGTTCTTGGTGGCCAATGACAGAACAATGAAACAATGAACACCTTCAGAAGAGAAGCAACAGGAAGTAGACAAGCTGTCACTAGAAACACACTGATGAGCTACAGCTGCATACACTTCAAACTTGACCATCAAATAGTCACCCTTCTAATGCACTCAGACACTGAGTAAGTACTATGTAAGTACTAAGCACTAAGCACTGTTGGTCTCTTCTTCATGAACCAATGCCTAACAGAAACCCTGCTGTAAATCCACAGAAACACTGCTGTAAATCCACAGAAACCCGGCTGTAAATCCACAGAAACCCTGCTGTAAATCCACTGACCACAATTTTTTTTTTTTTTTGTTTTTTGTTTTTGACACAGGGTTTTTCTGTAGCCCTGGCTGTCCTGGATTCACTCTGTAGACCAGGCAGGCCCTGAACTCACAAAGATCCACCTGCCTCTACCTCCAAAGTGCTGGGATTAAAGGCGTGCACCACCACACCCAGCAATTACAGACAGTTGTGAGCTGCCATGTTGGTGCTGGGATTTGAACCTGGGTCCTTTGGAAGAGCAGCCAGTGCTGTTAACCTCTGAGCCATCTCTCCAGTCTTGCCCACAAACATTTTAAATAAGATGTTTAGTCACATCACTAGACACAGATTGCTAAAGTGATCTTTGCCTTTCCACCTGGGTTAGCAGATACCTGCATGCACACCATCTTTCTAGCTGTAAACTGAAGCTTGTATGTACAATACACAATTAGAAAACCAGAAAAACAGCTCTGCAATTGAAAAAAATGAGACAGGTCTCACTATGTATCTTTGGCTGTCCTGGAACTTACTATGTAGACCAGGCTAGCCTCAAATTCAGAGATCCGCCTGCAGCTGCCTCCCAAGTACTAGGATTAAAGGCGTGTGGCCACCACACCTGATTCTGCAATAAAAATTTTTTAAGTTAAATACATACCTGGTTATTGATAGTACTACTAAGAACTTTAAACCAATCACTAATAACAGCATCATTATCAGACTGAATCAGCAGTTCTGTTCCATGGCGAGTTCTCAGCTTTAGAGAAAGGGTGAGGAAAGAACACAGTCAGGGCTTTTAACACAGTAACTGAAAACATGTGCTTCATAACCCTCAGCCTCCAGTGCACGAGGTCTACTTACAGCAGCAGAGGTACCAAGGCAACTAAGGAATACCTTTCATTAGTGTCAATACCAGTCTAATTATTTTACAAAGCATGGAGCTGCTTTTGTAGCAAATTCTAAATAGAAATCTAGTAATTCAGGATCCCAAAGTGTATAGTTTATCATTTAAAAATAAGTTCAAGTATAAAGGCAATGCATTTACAATTAAAACCGAAACATTCATTGTGTGTTTTGTTTTTTACTTTTTCAAAACAAGGTTTCTCTGTGTACCCCTTGCTGTCCTAGACTCACTTTGTAGACCAGGCTAGCCTTGAACTCAGGGATTAAAAGTATGCACTACCACACCCAGCTAAAACTAAAACATTTGTGAAGAAATAAAAATCTGTAGCATTGCACACAGCTTAAGAATTTTTTTCATAGCCTGAGAATTTTCTTGATCTGATTACGAATACAGAAGAAAAGGCTATGTAAATGTTAGAATTTCAGTATTTCCTACTTAACAGACAATAACGATTGAGTATGAAGACAAGGCACGAATGACAGTAACATCACATCCCTTTACAAAGTCTATACATCTATCAATTAATTTAACTGAAGTGTTCATTGTGTGTTCACACATGCACCATGGCCTGCATATGGAGGTCACAGGATAACTAGTCAGCAAGCGCCTTCAATTGCTGAGTTAGCTCACCAAGCTTCACACCCTTCTGAGCAAAAACATTACTAACTGTCCAAATATGCACTGAAGTAAGGATACCTGTCATTTTGCGTGAAATCCAAAACCAACGTAATCTCTTTGGCCTAAGTTTTTATACTTCAATGAAAGAGCTGTGATCTGTGGAAATACCCTCACATTTCCTGGCCCATAACTAAGTTTGTTTCTAGAGGAACATTTGGCAATTTTCTCTCAAACAGTGTTCTGAAAATGATTTCTCCTCTAATTTCCCAAGTACTATTTAGTAAAGCTATTCCTCTAAATAATAAACTTAGGGTATGATGAAATATGAACCTGAAAGGCACTGGGTCAAGGAAGTCTAACAAAGACACTGTATTTTGAGATTTCTCAGGACTCTGAAAGTCTAGAGAACACTGAAAATATCTAAAATAGGGATAAAATACATACTATTTCCAAAATGTATTTGAGCATGGATCCCTTTCTCAACCAGGAACCAGCTATTGAAGTGCAAGGCTGATTCTGGAAGTAATGACATCCTTCATGCCTTCTTCTGGCAGGGGTCGGGCCGACCCCCACCCTGGACGTTGGTGTGCTGCCAGACATGGAAGTGGTTCTGGACCAAAGTTAAAGCATCTCCTTGAGGCAAAACAAAGCTGACGCGGTAACAATCTACAGATTCATCTAATCTAGAAGAGTCCACAAGTGATGACTGCGCCAAAGTACACTAAAATGAGTATCTTAAAGGTTTTATTTTGTTCTTAAGTAGCACCACTGTTGTCGCATTTGTCTTGAGTCTTGGAGATAAACTGCATTTGGGAAGCAGTGGTCACTGTGGGTTGGTACATAAGGCAGGACAACAAAGAGTAATAACCATGTAGCTTCTGCTTGGAGAATGCTGACAAGGCAGACGTGCCCTGCCTGCAATGTATGAAAGGCCGGGGACATGAGGCTACAAAGAATGAGAAACAGAAAATGCTCACAAACACACCTGGAAATTTCCTCTACCTTTCTGCAGTGGGCTTCACTCACTTCTCTCTGGCCCAGATGAACTCTCACTACCAGGGGCCCTGAAGACAAGCGAAGCTTCTGAGCTGTTACAACAGAGTACACCACAAGTCTACACCTTCAAGTCTTGTCATCCCTCACTGCTGGAACCCTGACTCGCCCTGAGGAGGAGCCTGTGTTAGCTGTCTAGAGAAAGAGAGATCTTAGGGAGGAGGAAGGCTAACCCTGAGCCAACAGAGGACATGTGAGGAAATGAGGTCAGTCCCACCTACCCACTCCATTGAGCGCCATGAATGGTCCCAGAACAGCAGCCCTTTCATTCTGGACTAACTAAAGCAAGGAGGGCTCTTCTGCAAAGCTGTCAAGCTTTACAGCAATCTGTTATATGGCGATAAAAACTCATCCAGACCACAAACTGCTATGGGAGGTTTGGAGTGACAAGGAGAGACTTCATTTCTGTAGAATAATTCTAGGCCACACCAACATTAAGAAGCCACCCTTACAATTGTACAAATGACTTAGTCACAAACTTTGCCAATATTTGTCACAACAAGAGTAAACAAAACATGTGACACTAAAGCCGAGAACGTAAGTTACTTACTTGGAACACATTCTTCTTGCTGGACCTGTCCTTCGAAGCCATTTCAATTGTTGCCGCCTTTAGGTCCACTGTGAATTCTGGCTTGGACGGATTACTCCCAAACTTCATTTTAGAGAAAAGAGAAAAGACGTTTTGTGTGATACACATGCACAGGTCTGTGTATTCAAAAAGAGGACCAACTACATAGAATAAGCAGCTTATGTTAAATCCTTCTCCCTTCAGATTTAAAAACTGCTAAGTGCACTTAAGTCTGATGAGCCTTTAAACCAGCAGACCTCGGCTCCAATGGCTGGGCTAACACCGCAGCAACTGCCAGAGAAGAAAATTAGTAAGGCTGTCATCACCGAGCAGGTGGACATGGACACATCAGAGTTTTGTTTCTTGCCACGCATGCTACACTGTACTCGGCTTTATGAAAGATTATGTTTGGAGGGGATGCTGGACTATCACATGTGCATAAGCCACAGACTGAGGCCACCAACATTTTCTAAGGGACATCCTCTAACTCTGTTTTGTGCTTTTGAGACTTACCTCCTTATCAACTGCTCATGTTGCCAATACCTAATGACGTACAGAAACCCTAAGTCTCGTCATTTACTCGGTTTTTGTAGAGCTTATGGTCACATGCTTTTAAGCTTCAGCAACATAAGAGCCGTGAGAAGAACAGGGAAACAGGTGGCATGGGCAGTTAAGAAAGATGAACTTAGCTTTTATTATATTTTAGTAACTACACAAGAAAGTGATTAGCAGAAAGAAAATGTACATTAAATATACATTTATTCTGTTGGTATGCCACTGATGACTTAAACCTTCTACTCAATCTGCTACTTAAGAATAGAAAGAATATTTCTATGGTACTGCAATGGTTTGATACCTTAAAATTTCTAAGAACTATAATCTACAGGTAATAAAGATTATATAAATATTTCTTCAATTTGATATAAGAACTTGCTAAAATGTTGTCATGTTAATTTATACTTGCCTTTGGAGTAGGATCCAACAATTCTAGTAGATAACTTCCTACTATAACAGCAGTAATCTACATAGAAGTTTTGCACTGAAGAAATGACCAGACGGGGCTGGAGATTTCTCAGTGGTTAAGAGTACTGGATCCTCTTCCAGAGGACCCGGGTTCAATTCCCAGCACCCACATGGCAGTTCACAACTTCTATAATTCCTGTTCCAGGTGACCCAACAGACTCCCACAGACATACATGGAGTCAAAACACCAATGTACATAAAATAAAAATACATTATTTTTAAAAAAGACCAGACTTCAATTATTTCATTTTTCTTCAACTTTTCAGTGAGTAGTATAGACTTTAATGTACTTGTTATAACAGAACAAGAAATAGGGCCCAAATGGAATTGACTACTAAAATTACTAAAACAAAAATAAGGTAAACTTTTACTTGTAAAAGTTTGTAAAAATTTGTAAAATTGTTTATAACTCAAGCAATCAACCATAAAGCTCTAACAGACACATTAACATTCTGGCACTAAGACATCCCAAATGTAGAGCTGGAATACACACTTAGTAAAACAAAACCAGTCATTTAATTAGCTGCTAGTATATTCTGTAGATGGCTAGGTGATCTAAAATCACATTAAACATAAACAGTGACACGAAAAATGACAGAAAATGGAATCGATATGTTTGGCAACATTTTCTTCTCATTCTCTTTCTAAGCATAACAGCACTTTACTGAAATCACCTCCCTGCCAAGGCATCCAGGGCACCAAAAGCAAAACAAACAAGAAAAACCCCAACCAGCAGTAAGGGGATGCAACTAGACACAAAAGTGACAGATGAAATGGTATCAGATTTTACATCTGACAATGGTCAGATTTTTTTCTAAGAAAACAAAGGAAGAACTCATAGATTGAGCCCTGTGAACAAGAGGACTTGATAGGGCATGGGAAGAAAATAAATTCATAACAATACACAACAGCTGAAAGGCACACATGAGAAAGAATTCAATGGAACCAGGTAGCACAGGAACACAAATCTGCAGGCAGATATCATACTCCCAAATGTTTGCCAAAGACCTAGAACTCCTACAGGACTTTGTGATCCCAAAAAACATGTTTGTTTTTAAGATGAATGATTATAAGATTTATCATAAATAAGCACATCTCAGCGTATATTCACAGCAGAACACCTGAGGGCTAACAGGACTCAGATCTGGCTGTCTGCCACCTTGTCCAGCCTCTCTGCTCAAAAAACCCTGACCTTCCTCCTGAGGACCACTGGGCAACATCCTGTGGCCCCTTATAAGTCCATTCCTGCACGTGATCTTATGCAGCTTACCTTCTCCTTTCTCTAGAATAGCAGGACATTAGTGATCTCTGTCCTCTGTGGGACATCTAACAATGCGCCGTTCTAGCTAAGTGGGAGGTGCCAGTCATCTCAAAGCACCTCAGTTCACAGAACAGCCACTCACAACAGAAAAACCTGCCCTAAAAACAGTTCTGTTTGGGGAACTTTAAAAAAGATAAAGGAATGCTTCAAGAGCTAGTGCGGTGTCTCAGTGAATAAAGGTGCTGGCTGAGCGGAGTTCAGCCCCCAGAACTGACACGGTAGAAGCCGGAGCTCTGAAAGCTGTCCTCCACCCTCCATGTGCAGCTGCATTCACACATCCAGCTTCGTCCCCCAACTACTCTGCCTCGCTCTCTTCCCCACCACAGAGTTAAATAACTTTTAACAGAATGCTTTAGTAACTACTGATGTTTGTGCAGTGTATTATTTGTGTGTGAGTGTGTGTATAACTTTCTCAATTGTAGGTGGAATCTATTCAACTGTAACTATTCTTTGAAGAAAAAAAAAAAGAACATAATGATTTAAAAAGAAGAAGAATGTAAAGAGTAAGTGAGCATGAGCCTGGATGGGTGTAAGTTTTGAGAGCGTACTTTTTCTTCCAGTGATCTCTTAGGATTTTGGTGTGGATATAACTTTTAAAGAACCATACTTCTCTTACAATGTGACCATTGCAGCTCAATGCCATCCAAACCCAAGGGCCGAACATACAGATGGGCTGACAGTGCACCTTCTGAGAGCTACAGACACGGCTTTCTTACCTCAGCTAGGAGCGACTCCGCTACAGAAAGGGGACACGGTTCACCAGCTAGAATTCTTTCAAATCATGTCCAGTAATCCTAAGAGATATCTTGCACATCCTGCCAAACCTTGGTATTTATGAAGTATTTGCAAAATACATTATACAAACTCATATATTTTTTATTTAAATACGATTATTTGTATTTACTGAACCATTTAACTCAGTTTTTATTCTCTCAGTATGTGAATTGTATTTATCTACCTGACCATAGCATTAACAAAACTTCATTTAAGATAAAAATTCAAACAATAAATCTTCTAAATGAAAATGTCGTCAGTAATCCTACAATTTCAAAACTGGCTAGCCCAGTGAATTTTGAGCTGTATTTCATCACTGCAGCAGAGCTGCCAGTCAGGTGATAAAAAGGCCTCTCACACATCTGCATCTGTCAGTATTAACACATATTAATAATGAATTCTGAATTGTGCAAAAAGGGTTCTGCAGCAAAAACTTCAAAGAAAATACAATATCCCATGAATGGCTGTGTGCTGGTGTAAACAATGTAAATCTCCAAGGTTGTTTACATTTTTAAAAGTCACATACAAGGCTGACAGGATGGCTCAGTGGGAAGGCAGCATGAGCTGGTAACCTGAGTTCAATTCCACAAAGCTGTCCTCTGGTGCCATGTTCAAACCATGGCTCCCACATGTGCGCAGGAGCACACTCACGCACAAACATACAGCACGCACACACAACCCTATCTCAATGAGCTCCTTCACCACACTTGCCTGTCCACTCCCTTTAATCTCTCTAACATAGGCTTCCATCTCTAAGCCTCACTAATTATCAAATGCATAAACACTATGCAGTTTGTCTCAGGTGCTAGGCATTACTAATCTTAACTGCTTCTCTGTTTCTTTTCTTTCAAGCATTCATTTTCTTCAGTCAGTTTCTAATAAAACTTGACCCATAAACAGGAAGAAAAAACAATTACACAGTTCTCCAGAAATGCATTAACATAAAGAATATCACACACTTTACCTCAGGAAGACATAATTACCAATCTACTTTAAGAAAGACAGCTCGCCGGGCGGTGGTGTCGCACGCCTTTAATCCCAGCACTTGGGAGGCAGAGGCAGGCAGATCTTTGCGAGTTCGAGGCCAGCCTGGTCTACAAAGCGAGTCCAGGACAGCCAGAGCTGTTAAACAGAGAAACCCTGTCTCGAAAAACCAAAAAAAAAAAGAAAGACAGCTCAAACCAACACTCCATCCTTTGATATGAATGTGTATTCTAGGAATTTCCACTATACTGGTTGAACAGAGAACAAATTCAAGGGTTAGTGAGGCACAAAAAGAAAAATATACTAGAATGCTCACATTCACACACAACTGATTTAGGTTTCTGGAGTGTCATATCAGAGTGGCTGAGCACTAGCAGCTGGAACATGTGTAGTTTGGCAGATCCAGCACAGCTGTAGCACAAGTGTAGAAAACAAAACGCTGCTGGAATTTGATAATACGTTTCTCTTTCTTCAAACATAAGACCATACGTCCTACGATAATTTGAAAAAAAATCAGTATTTGTAAGAAAATGCTGGTTAAAGTAGGATATAAAACAGACCAGATGCATTTAGAATAATTTTGAATTTTATTTGAATGCTGATGCTCCAACTACAATTGCTGAAAGTTCTAGAAATAGGCAACTCTGGAGCTACTCTCCAAGCTTTACACCCAGATTTATTGTTACTTGAATGTTGGATGGCCTAACGTCTTGTCTATGATGGGAAAGAAGGGCACAGCAATGACTCTCTTGGCTAGAGGGAGAAGATGAGCACAATCTCTGCATTTAGAACATGCCAGCATCAAAATGTTAGCAACCATAAGTCATAACCTGGTTGCATTGTAACAACTGTAACTGTAACGGCTCAGTAACAACAGTAAACACCAAAATTAACAGTGCCAGCAGCCCACACAGAAAAGCCAGGTGTCTTTTTTTCCTAAAAGCTGTCTGACATTACAAGACATGACACCTAAGTGATTTCCTGGCTACAAAGGGTCAAACAAGTACAGCTGGGCCGAGCCATATGGCTACCTACTTTCTAAATAAATATCTGACATAATAATTGAAAACACAAAAGAGCTTTCACATCCTGAAAAGGAGTCAATATTTGGCACCGGTGAAGTTGCAAGCTCTCAGTTCAAAGGAAAAAGCCGACTGTGGATTTTAACACAGCCAGGTAGGCTTTTCTATCTCCTGCAAGTCAACATGCATCTTTAGGGAAATGCCATATATATGAGCAAATGCTTTACTTCAATAACTTTGAAAATTCAGACCTTTGACATTCACCTATTATACCACTCAGTAAGTGTACAACACCTCCACAGAGAAATACTTACCCAACTTGTACTACTTCCTTGAGTTTTCGTAAAAAGTAAAGATGAGCCCTGCAGCACGGCCCAAGAAGACAGCCAGTTCTTTCTGCAATTACAGATCAAGAGCAGCACTATCAAACATTAGAAATAAGACCCATTTAGTGCTCACCATGGTTACCAGAACTTAATGGCTAGTGCTTCAACTATTTACACCAGATACATGAGTCTAATGTCATCCATAGTCATTTCAGGGCCTCAGACTGACACAAAGCCCCAGACAAAACAAATGAGGTTAGTCAGAAATGTAAACAATCAAAATAACTGCAACCAAAATACCCAAGCATTTTCTCAGAGAATTAACTAGCACACTGTTTAATTTATTCTAATCATACAATTGGAACATATTTCAAAAGACAGGCAGTACATACAAGATATGTTAAAAGGATATATTACATTACAGACTGATTGCTCAGTAAATTAGATTTTAGAAGTTACTAAATTACAAAGGCAACACATATATGTAAAAAAAAAAAAAAACAAACCTCTGAATACAAAAATGTGTAAAGGACAGGTGGCAAGGTGGGGTGAAGTGGCCCACGGGGTAAAGGCACCTGTTCCTAAATTCAATGACCTGAGTTCAATCCCTGGATCCACACACTATAAAGACAAAATGCTCACAATTCTCCAACCCCCATATGCACATTATCAAACGTGTAAAAGGAAAGGGCTCCCACTTCTCTTCCAATGCACATTCCAGAGACAAGCAGAATGATATGCTCCATGTACATGGGTCTTTTTTAAGTGCTCTGTATACGACTGTGTGTGCTTATGTGCGTGTATGCGGTCCTACTGTATATGCGGTTGGTCGGTCAGAAGATGTCTCTGCCTGCAGTTCCCTGCTCCCACCTTAAGAAGGTCCTAGGGGTCCAACTGGAGTTGCGGGCTTGGCAGCAAGCTCCTGCTGAACCACCATGCTATCCCCATATTTGGGTTGTTTGAACACACTGTCCACTGGAAGCTGGAGAGGTGGCTCAGTGGTTAAAAGCACTTTTTGTTCTTGAGAGGACTTGGCTTCAATTCCCAGCCGCCACATGGTATTTCATAAGCATCCATAACCCCAGTTCGATAGGACACAGAATCCTCTTCTGACATCTTTGCACACCAACAGGCACATAGTGTACACACAGGCAGACAAAACACTCATACACATAAAATAAAAGAAACTACCCACTGGTTCACAAAGGTTAAGGTTCACAATAAATGTGTGTGGTATTACTGATGTTCCTACTGATAACTTTAACAGTGACTGATGTTATAGTCTGGCCAGAATCAACTCAACCTCCCTGCTTTGCTATCTTAAATTTTCCATTAAAGTTTTTTTTGCTTAAATGTTTCTCCCATTGAGTCTTATATTATTCAAGAATTTATTTTTATCTACTTCAAGCCTACAAAAATTTCTTTTCATTTAGAAAACACAGATTAGCATTTGAAAATAAGATAAAATTATCTTTAAGGGAATTCAGTTGCTGGAAAGGTAGAATGTTCACTGTGTGCATAGGATTTAGTATGGCTGTCATCCAGTCACACACAGTAGTTCTGTGGGAACTGCAAGGACTTAGATTTGCTTACTTTTTCAGAATGTAGACTTCAATACCTATGAATGAGATCTGCTTTTCCACTTATTTCCTGTGGTTTATGTACAACTGTTTTTGTATGTTTGTATTGTTTTGTCCAATAAAGTACAATTAAACCCAGGTCTCATGTGTCCCAGGCCTGGATTTAAATTCAACATGCAGCCAAGGATGACTCTGAACTTCCTTCTGATCGATCTGCACCTGCAGCACTGGGGTCAAACCCAGAGCTTTGTATGTGTGGGATAAACACTGTAGCAACTGAGTTACCATGTCCTTAGCCCATCAATGTTATTACTAATATCTGTCTTCCCTGTGACCAATTCACAATGCTGTTGTATCATGAACATGTATGCACATAAGTATAGTGTATGTGCACGCATGTGAGTGCGTGCATGCACATGCATGGGCTAGAAAAGAACATTAAGCATCCTCCCCATCATGCTCCACTTCACCCCTTCAGAGGAAGGCATCTGCCTAACCCTGAGGCTCTTGTTAAGGGCTGGGCTGGCAGCCAGCAAATCGCAGAGATCCTCTGTCTCTGCTCTATTGCACCCGGTCATTGGCAGGTGCTGAGACCATGCGTGGCTTGTTGCAGGGATGCTGGGACTCAAACTCACGTCCTCATGGCTGTGCAAGCAGCACTCATCCTCTGAGCATCTCTCTGGCTCCCTACTTTGCCGGCTACAGTACCCGTGCCTGTAATGCTTCAAGTGTGTTTCCGCTCTACCAGCTGCCCACCTCTGCTTTATTTGTTAAGCTTTACCGTCCCTCTCATATCCCTGGATCACTTTAGGGTGTTCTTAGATATAGTGCTCTGTTTCAATCTCAGCACCCATTGTTTCAAGTAGATCCAATAGTCTATCTGCATGCTAGACACAGTGCAGATTCTAACTACTAAAATTTATTTTCTATTTCAATTTGTGTATACCTCTTTTATGCTGTTTTGGGATGACTTCCACTTATTTGTGAACCTATTTCAAACCTCCCTCTCTACTATGAAAGATGCTTTTCTCCCTTTCCAACTTTAGATGCAAAAGGAATAATTATTTTCTATAAAAAAAAGTTGTGTGTACATACGTGTGTGTGTGTGGCACTTGCATGCAAGTGTGCAGGTACACACATGCAGAAGCCTGAGTGATTTTCTCCTCCACTCCCTGCCTTACAACAGGGTTTCTCACTGAACAGGAACTCACTTTGCTAGGCTGGCTAGCTGACCAGTGTGCCCTTGGGATCCGCCTACTTATTCCCCCTAATGCTGGGGATATGGCAGGTACAGCCCCACCTGGCAGTTTTACGTGGGTGGTGGGGATTTGAACTCAGGTCTCCGTATTTACAAAGCAAGCATAAGCAAAACATTGAGTGTAATATTGTATGTAATGGCAGAACCTCTAAGCACCCCATATGTGTGCCAACAGCAGGCCTAGGTCCATTCTTGCAGATAAATAATTACTAGCTTGCCAGTGATTAACTATACTGCAGCAGCACACGCTGTACAAGCTCTGGTGTAATTAAGTGCAGCCATCTCCAAGATAAATGCCAAACAGTCCACATTTAATAATGTCACCGACAGCCAAGCATGGTAGCACAGCCAGCCTGGTCTACAAAGCAAGTCCAGGACAGCTAGGGCTCTGTTACACAGAGAAACCCTGTCTCAAAAGACAGACATCCATGTATATACAAACATCAGCATGTAGACCCTGTGTCCCAGAACCGGAGAGGAACACAGGGCTGGTGAAGGCTTTTCCTATAGTGCTCAAGCTGTCTGTGTTTTCATTGGGCACCACCACTAACTTGTGGAAAGAAAAAGTATCAAAAGAAAGAAATGTTTCGCCGGGCGGTGGTGGCGCACGCCTTTAATCCCAGCACTTGGGAGGCAGAGGCAGGCGGATCTTTGTGAGTTCGAGACCAGCCTGGTCTACAAAGTGAGTCCAGGACAGCCAGTAAAAAAAAAAAAAACCATAAAAAAAAAAAAAAAAAAAAAAAAAAAAAAAAAAAGAAACAAAAAAAAAAGAAAGAAATGTTTCTTCAGGATCTTATTATTTCTGAATGTTATTTTTAAAATATGTTAACAAAGGAAATATTTCATAGCAAACTCACTAGAAAATACACGACTGAAAAGTGTTCTAGCCGGGCAGTGGTGGCGCACGCCTTTAATCCCAGCACTTGGGAGGCAGAGGCAGGCGGATCTTTGTGAATTCAAGGCCAGCCTGGTCTACAAAGTGAGTCCAGGACAGCCAGGGCTACACAGAGAAACCCTGTCTCGAAAAACCAAAAAAAAAAAAAAAAAAGTGTTCTAAACTGTCCTGTCAGTTGTACTGGAATGTACATTTTCATTGATTTCAATCACAAAAACATGTAAGAATATTAAAGAGTTCACACTTACCGAACCTTTTTCCCATTTTCAGTAATTTTTGTTACATTTAACAATCCATATTTCTCCTGACCCTATGGAACAAAGTGATAATTTAAATATAGCATTCACATAGATAACAATGTGCAAATTGCAATAATCAATGGAATCCAAATGATCTTGTAGTCTGAAAACCTAACCAGATAGTATATAACACACCTATTGGTAAAGCACTTTAATCGTCTTGGCATTTTTGTAATATATTGTCAGTGATTAATAACTAAGTACTTCCTTTTTCTTTTTTCGGAGAAAGGCATCCTGCAGCCCAGGCTGGCCTTGGAACTTGTAATAAAGCAAAGTCTACCCTTGAAATCCTGCCCCTCCTTCCTCTGCTATTCATGGATAGTAGAGAATCAGAGACATGCCCAGCCACATGTGGCAAAACATCTTTTTCTCCTTCCGTCACAGCAGTCATTAGATACTGTGTTAGCAACTATAGTTCCACAAGTAACCACCAGAAAATGTTTTATATCTGCTTTGCAAATATGGAAGCCTGAGTTCAAATCCCTACCACCCATGTAAAAAAGCCAGGTGGGGCTGCATATGGCTGGAACGTTAGGGTGAAGGAAATAGGCAAATCCCAAGGGCTCTCTAGTCAGCCTGTTCAAAGAATTTGATGTGATGTTATGATGATAAATACCACAAAATTTAACATTTGAAAAAAATACTAATTTTGTCAGAACATAGCAACGACTAGGCAGTACAAATGAAGTGACTGGCAAATTATTCAAAGGTACCTAGTACACTGCATAGACTTTAATGTCATATAAAGAAATGTCAGTATGTGCTTCACTATACATATTATCATGTGGAGGTCTGGACCCTGAAAACACTAAACAGTCAGTTGTGTTAAAAACGTAAAAGTGACACAAACTATCATTAATCATTAGCAAAAGCTAGCTGATGTTATCTTAAAAGTCTTGCAAATAAAAATGAATATTTCTCACTCTATTAGTTTCCTATACAAATGAGATCAATCAAAATGAGTGGGTGGCTATTATAATTATCAACACTACAAACAATATGTACATGAGACAACATGCAATTATTACTCAACTGAAACTCATATACAAACACAAAGAAAATAAGTTCACGATTTGTTTCTTTTTAAAAAATATCTGCTTTATTTTTAATCATGTGTATGCAGGTGTGTTTGTGGGTATGTAAACACAAGGGCAGGTGCCTGCAGAAGCCAGCAGAGGGTGACAGGTCCTTTTGTCAGGCAAGTTACTTGGTGTGAGTGCTAGGAACCAAACTCAGGTCCTCTGCAAGAGCAGCAGCCATTCCCAACTGCTGAACCATCCCTCCAGCCCCGAAACTTATTTCTATTTGATTGATTCCTCAGCAAATTCTCTCTAGGTGCTTTAATGAGAAATTATAAACCTTTTTTGTACGGCATATAAACAAAACATTGACTGTCTTCTTAATAACACTTACAAGACAATATTTGAAACTTGGCTTGCATATCTAGCTGAAAATTTGGTAACTCCTTATTGGCATACTAAAAACTTGGAAATAATTTATTCATAATTTTACTGCAATCATTTTAGAAAGCATAGCTGTTTGATTTCAGATATGCAAATTTGATACTTTTCATGAGAACCCTAATGCCTTTCAACAAAAATATCAATGAAAAAATTATAAATATGTACAAGATACAACATAAATGTAATTTTAATATGTACAAGATATATAACAGCCTTCTGAATTTATTGTCCTTTCATCAGATACAGGGAGAAATTTTCCAAAGAATGACAATAACAACATGAACTTCTCTGGACGGGCTGCTCAATGTGAACTGACAGGAGTGAGACTCTGGAGTACTTCTTAAAGCCACAGCTGGAACAGCATGAAAGCAGCAGCAGGAAGGAGATACAGGCATAAGAGTGAAAGGGTGGAACCGCATTAGTGACAGTGTGAGAGCAAGAATGAGAAAGAACCTAATCAAGGATTCTTCTCAGAGTCCACAGATGGATAAAACCCATGAAAACCAACAGCAATGCTGCATTTGTTTCGGTATTGTTCAAAAGGAGCCAGAACTTTCCCTAGATTCCCACAGGGAGTAAGATGGAAGAATTGAGGCTCTAAGTACTGAGCACTCTTATTTCAGTATAAAGAACACAACTTGCTACATCTAAATGCACAGAAAGCGCCCCAAACCAAACATCACACAACATGTCAAGTGCTACGAGAAATGGATTCCTGCCTCAACCTGGAGAGGAGAACTGAAGTCACCCTGGAAGAGAAAGAACAAAATCAGAGCAGCTTCCTAAAGAAGCTGACCCCTGACCTAAAGAGTACAAGCCATCCAGTTGGAGACAGGAAGTAGAGAGGCAGAGAGCACATCCTAGGGTCCTCCAATATGCAGCAAGGGTAGACAAGTGGCAAGAAGAGAGGCACTAAGAGATGGTAGGTAGGTAGGTAGGTAGGTAGGTAGCATGGCTGGCAACTAGCTACACCCCTGTACTGATATTCTAAGAAATGCCTAAAGTCTGACCTTGACCAAGGACAGTAAGAAAGGGGCTAAATTCCAGAGACATGGGTCGTTGAGGGGACAGGGATGACATACAGGGGAAAGGGAAGATACCAAGCAAAGTGCTAAGTTTAAGCAACTAGGTACACAGCAGAATCTGTCTCAATGTCATTTTTAGAACCTTCTAAATCTGTACTTTGATTTCCACTAAACATTTATACCAGGATTTTAATTTACATGGAGGGAGAACAGGAGATAGCTCCATAGTAACCAGATGTGAGTGGAAGGGACAGACAGGTAGGACTCTTAGAAGCAAGGCTCACAGAGGAGAGGCCTTGGAAGTAGGTATCAGGAAGAGAGGTCAAAGGGCTAACAGTCTCAGTGGGAGGCACGAGAGCAGAAAGTGCACAGGGAGGAAAGCAACGCTGCCATGTGGAAACAGTGGTCCTGGCAGAACCAACACAGCTGTTCTGTGTTAACAGAAGGCACACTGCTGAGGCAGTTCCCGTGGTGGCCATCAGAGGGCACCTTGCGTCCAGGACAGTTTAATGGATGTCAAAGGGACAGAGGGGAGATCACTGGCCAATGGAGCTTTGACAAAAACTTGTTTCTACAATTACTTAGAAACTCCTTTTTACTAAAACATAGCCTATGAAGATATTTCTGTGAACTGTACATTACCTAAATTTAAAAATAAGTTTAAAGGGAAAGCTCTGCTTTTATATCCCATCATTATCTCTTAGCTTGTTGAGTGCTGATTAAAAATAAAAAAGGAAGTACACACAATGTGATGGGGACCATAAAATATAAGAAATGAAAAGAATGTTTAAAAAGAAATACTCATCAAGTATATTTGTTATATATATATATATATTGTGTGTGTATGTGTGTAAAAAGGAAGACACGGGTTGGGAATGATCAGAAAGAAGTGACACCTGTGCTTGTACAGAACATGAAGTCTGACTAGTAAGTAAAATTTTGACCTAATTTTCATTAAATAGCACTCTCATTAAAAGTCTGTCTTTTTAAAGTGTTAGTTGCACTCATTAACACAACAAGTATTGCTGAGTAGCAACTGTGTGGCTGTGCAGTAGGAACCAGTACTCCTGTCTCTGTTAGTAGCGTTTCCTTGGTGGGAAAGACAGCGCACAGAGCTGGAACACAGACGTTGGCAGTAGCTGCCCTTGATTTTATGAAATAAAGAAAGTTCATGCTACGAAGAGTATCACAAGGAAACCTCATCTAGCCTATAAGACTGCCCTAAATTCTCTGAGGAGGCAAAGTTTGAACTTAATCCTTGTGGACATGCACAGGCTGCCAGGCAGAGGTGTGGGCGAGTCTCTGTGGCAGGGGGAAGGGTGAGAAGCTAGCCAGTGTCATGCAGGATGGGGAAAGGGAACACATGAAGCGTGAGCTAGGAACAGTCAGGAGACAAAAGCATGTAGACCTTGCTTTCCTCCTTAAAAATGTTAACGTCACCCAATAAGGGGCAGCAGCGCAAGCCAGCAAGATGAGTGGGACAGAGGAGCAGGAGACTGTGAACACGGAGGCCGAGGCCGGGGACAGAGGAGCAGGAGACTGTGAACACGGAGGCCGAGCCCGCCGGGATGTGGGTTTCACTGTGAGAAGCTGCTGGGAGGTTTCCAGTCAGGAGACTTAGCATCTCTAGCACTTCCTGACACAGACTGACAAGCTCTTCCATATTGCAGACACACAAGGGCAGCCTTACTGCGGGGAAGGAGGGGCATACATCTTACCTTCATAATGCTGGCCTAGGAAAGAAAGTGAAGTGTAATGCATGATATTCTCTGGAAAAGTTTTGTTGTTATTGTTTGGTTGGTTTCTTTTGTTTTGTTTTGAGGCAGGGTTTCTCTGTGTAGCCCTGGCTGTCCTTGAACACAGCATGTAGACCAGGCTGGCCTTGAATTCACAAAGATCCACCTGCCTCTGCCTCCCAACTGCTAGGATTAAAGGTATGTGCCACCTCAGCTGTCTTGGAATTTTTTATTTTTAAAAACCAAGTATAAACTTGTCACTTAGAAATATGCCATATAGAGCTGGAAAGATGGCTCAGCGGTTAAGAGCACTGGCTGCTCTTCCAAAGGACCTGGGTTCAAATCCCATCAATCACATGGCAGTTCACAGCTGTCTAACTGCTGGGCATCGTGGCGCACGCCTTTAATCTCAGCGCTCGGTAGGGAGAGGCAGGGTGATCTCTGTGAGTTCAAGGCCAGCCTGGTCTACAAAGTGAGTCCAGAACAGCCAAGGATACACAGAGAAACCCTGTCTCAAAAAACCAAAAAAAAAAAAAAACAACAAAAAAAAACCCCAAAAAACAAAAAAGAAATAAGGCATATAAATTAATGCCATATTTTGCACAAAGGGGGCTTTAAAACAAATAAAATTTGATTCTTAAAACTGCTTTAATTGTATTTTTTCTAAAAGGTCAATAAAATTTAATAGAAGCACAAGAAACATTTCAACATTATATTTTTAAAAAATTAATTTACTGAAAGTGATTGAAAAGGCTAGGCTATTTATTGGTATGTTTCTAACATACTAACTGGATCTTGATGCTTTGATGAGGTAGGAGATTCATTTTCAGGTAAGCAGAGTTTTGTGGTAGTTGGAGAATCCTACAAGAAATAAGTAATGAAAAACGTTACTCTATTTTAAACATGTCTGTTTCTCTCTGATTCACAGTGGGAGCTTGCTTAACAAGGCAAACAAAGGAAACTTCCCCTGTTATTTTCTATCTCAGCTCTAAGAGATGGCAGTGATCTGAAAACTACAGATGTTATTAAAAGTTTACAAACTATGGCATGTTTGTATAGCAACTATGTTGACTAAAATAGTATTATGTCACTTTCAATTAACCCTATTTAAAATTACTTATACATTAGTCACCATATAACATGCTATTAGTATGACAGACATGATTATGAAGGGCTAGGCTAGAAACATTCACAAAAATTAAGTGGAATCTGACAAAATGGAATTTTAGTCTAAAGCAATATGAGAAAATAAATTTAATTGTTATCAGTAATTAAAGGAATTTATAGTCACTTTCCAATAACTAGATATAAATATAAAAATAAACAGCAAAGAAATCTAGCATTTAAAGATTAGGGAAATATTTTCATGTTTAAATTTACAAGAATATCTTAAGAGCAAACAAGCAAAGGGTCTATAAACAGCCAGTTTGGTCAAACCTAAAAGGTATTATTTCTTATCAATGGTAAGACTGAAAAATATTTTTTGGTACCAATACATACTTCTATTTAAATTTTCTGCACTCTCCTAGATGTTTTAAATAATTTGAGGAAGAAATGAGAAAACTCCTATCAATAAATAAGCCTCACTAATTTCCAATCCGACCTAACAACATTTTTAAACATTCATCTCCACATTTGTTCATCCTAATCAACTTAGGAATGTTTTAAGTAACAATGTGAACTTAACACTTACTCACTTGGAAAACATATTCAGCTTGCACCCTGTAAAGTACACACAGAAGCTATGCAGCAATCAAAATTTACAAAGAAATTTTTGAAAGGGCAATCTTACAACCAAACAACAAAAACTAACACCACTAATGGACAAAATATTAAAACCCTATCCACAACCCTAGAAGAACAAATTACAC
>CAJQZJ010031998.1:3102965-3124723 GCA_907164525.1 Lophiomys imhausi | reverse complement strand
TAATGAACAAAATATTAAAACCCGATCCACAACCCTAGAAGAACAAACTACCCTTATCCACATTTTAGTTGGTCCTCATGTGAAGTTTTTCTGTCGTCAGTCAGAAGCCTTTTATGTGTACTAAAACACCCTGAAAAAGTAAATGTTAAATGATCCACAAACTAAAAAGTAATTGAATAAAAGCAATAGGTCCTATATAAATAAAATTCACAAATAAGAGAAAAGAATACATGACTATAGCTACAGTAAAGAAGGAATTGTACAAATGTGTGTATGTATCTCTGTAAGACTATATGCATACACACATCTTTCACATCCATGAAGTTTTAGTAAAAACCAGAGAGAGAAGTAAATCCACTCAGATGTAGTAAACACAGACATACTCACAACTACCTCCTTCAAGGTTATCTGCCTGATGAACTCCTGTCTTGTAACAAGGCTTGCCACATGATACCGGGTTTTATTCCATGTAAGTTGTATGTGCCCGTTATGTATAAGCTTGTCCTAGTTCAGTTCCTCTTTCACAGCCTCAAAGACTGCTCTATTTTAAGACAGCATATTTAGGTGATAAAAAGAAATGGAAATATTTATTTGATGAAGCAACTAGCTGTGAATCTATTTCAAAGGGCAAACTGGAAGGGAGAGATTTCTACTAAAAATAAGTAAGTGTCTGTTCTCAGGGTAGCCACACTGCCGCCTGAGGGCTCATTAGATGGAAAAGGACATGAAGTAATACTTTGTTAGGTGACTTCAAGGATCAGATCATAGCGGAATCGCACAGAAATGTGTGTGCATGCCTGTACACGCACCCTTGACCATATCTGGATATCTGAAAAAAGGAACTCTAAGTATACCTCACCAAAACCCTCATTTTCATTCTCACTGGAAGAGGTAGCAGAGGTCATTTCACAGTGGCTTTTGCCTGGCCATATTATACATGGCAGTTAAGAGTTTTCTATAGACCTAGAAACATAATCTAATTCCTGGAATTGATCGTATTTTCCACTAAACACCTCTGGGAATCTCATTTGCCCAGGCTAATTTCAATACTAATAGATTTTCGAATATTCTTCAATAACACTGATTCCAAAGCGCCATTCATTTAATGTGTCTTTTAGATTTCAACATTTAGTTGTAAAACATTCTTGAAAATAAAAACTAGGAATTGGTCTACTTTCATAGTTATGTAAGTCAGTATTATAAATATAGAAAGTGTGTATACTACACTCTTTAAAAAGTACCTTGCCCGGGCGGTGGTGGCGCACGCCTTTAGTCCCAGCACTTGGGAGGCAGAGGCAGGTGGATCTTTGTGAGTTCGAGGCCAGACTGGTCTACAAAGTAAGTCCAGGACAGCCAGGGCTACACAGAGAAACCCTGTCTCGAAAAGCCAAAAAAAAAAAAAAAGTACCTTGCATTATATACCTAGACTAATTTACACTCAATTGCACTAACAAAACATCTTATTTTGAACTGAATGAATCAATTGTTTATAAAAAGGATTTATGGCGCATGCCTTTAATCCCAGCACTTGGGAGGCAGAGGCAGGCGGATCTCTGTGAGTTCGAGGCCAGCCTGGTCTACAAAGCAAGTCCAGGACAGCCAGGGCTGTTACACAGAGAAACCCTGTCTCGAAAAACCAATCAATCAATCAATCAATCAATAAGTAAGTAAATAAATAAGTAAATAAATAAAAAGGATTTAAGACTGAAAGTAGTCAAACATGGGGGAAGTTACAACAAAGTTCACTGTAGTCAGGCTCAGTGGCGTTCACCTATAATCCTAGCACTCTGGAGTCTACAGCAGGAGGGTCACTGTGGTGGCTGAATGAAAATTCCCCTCACGGACTCAGATTTCAATGCTTGGTTCCCATTTGGTGAAAATGTTTGAGAAAGATTAGGAGGTGTGGCCTCCCTGCAGGAGGGAGGTGTGATATTACCGGTAGGAGACACACACACACACACCCTGTACTGGGGATCAGTTGTGAGCTCTCAGCTACTGCTCCAGTACCATGCCCGCCTGCCTGCTTCCTGGCATGCTCTCCACCATGATGATCATGGAGTCTAGCTCCTTCAATTGTGAGACCCCAAGTTAAATGTTTTTCTTTATAAGGTTGTCTTTATCACGGTGTGTCTTCACGGCAATAGAAAAGTTACTGAGATAGTCCCCAAGTTCCAAGTCAGCTAGAGAAAGACCCTGCTTTCAAGAAGAAAAAAAGAAAAGGAGGTGGAAGGGATGGTGGGAGGGAGGGAGGGAAGGAGAAAAAATATGGAAAAACTTAATTATGCTATAAAAGTGATGATGGCTTTACAGAAAAAGATTTGTCAAAGATCATTTTAAAGGTAATGTGTTTAATTTTGGAATACCATCATCCCCTTTACCTTCTAATGGGCATGATTGATGTTCTCTACAAATGCATCACAAATGTCCACCATGCCCTGAAAGGAAACCATATTCTAACTGTGTAACTGAAGTAGTTTAAAAACATCCTTTTTGAAAACGGAATCAAAATCCATACCCTATTCGAAACACAGAAGAACATCACTTTCTCAGATTGATAAAAGCAATACTATAGGAGAGAATAAAGCGAGTAGGATCCCAGTCTTTCTTGGGACAGAGAAAATGAAATCTTTACTATATAAACTTTCCTGGAAATCAAAGACAGAAAAAGTGGCTTAAAATTGTGTGTGTGTTATATTATATACTCATACACACACACTAGCTCAAAAGTGTCAAGTACATACAGCACATTCATTAGAAGACATCAGTAGGTCACAGAAAAGTTGTTCTATTACACAAAATTTGAGAAAACTCAAAGCCAAAAACTGGTGCACAATAGCTGATGCTAAATACAAACTCATGCCATTTAATTAACAAAATATTTTCACAGTGCATACAGATAAAAACACTAACTTATATGGAAGAATAAGTAACTACTGAGTGCTCTGCCGCAAACAGGGTATCTATGTCACCCTCTCGGGCTCAGAGAACATCAAGGAAGAGGATACAGAAAGAACTAGGTTGGGAAGAAGTGCTATGAAACTCTCCTGGATGTGATGTGCCTGTTGCATCCATAAACTCAGAGCAGCAGAGACTGCATAGAAAAGGCCTTGACAAGCCTAGGCATCCCAGCATTCCAGCACACATAGGAAGGGACTCATGAGGTCTCATCCCTCCCTGATGGGGTGGGGTGGTATTATACTCCTCAGTGGTGTGGCCGCTGATAAGTTGCCCCTGCCCAAATTAATAATAACCTTCAACCCAAACTCATTCAGGAAACCCTAACTAAATGTTCTGGGCTGTAAAACCAAACAGATGAAAGTAGGGAGATTTGCTGAGAAAGGCTTCAGTTCCCACTGAATAAGATAAGATAAGATATAGATAGATAGATAGATAGATAGATAGATAGATAGATAGATAGATAGATAGATAGATAGAACATTATATATGTATTTATAAAATAGTGGAAAAAATAAAATAACAATAATTTGCACTTGCTCAAACAAAGTCAATATTTTAACCAAGAATTGTATTTAACAGCAGTAAAATTTCACATAATTATTCATTCAAAGAGTAAGATCTCACTGTCAACATTTGGCAAAATTCTCAACACATTTCTCTGAGCTCTTACCCTGTCATTGGTGTCCAGCACAATGGTGCTATGTCTCCACTTCGTTAACACTATTGGTTCTTGCAGCCGCCTGTCTAAGCTCCTACTTTTAATTATTTCTCTTTGCTGTTGGGACGAAGCATTATACTAAAGAAAACAAAATATGCTTCATAAGTAAAAGATACTAGGCACGTGAGTCTACACTAGCCCCCAATGACATACGATCACTAGGCATGTTCAAGTGACACCACCAAGAACTGTCTGCTCTCAGCTTCCTGCTGAGCAGCCTTGTGGCATGACTGAGACTTTAGAGTTGGATATACCCAGTTAGTGTTACCTTCCGTAAAATATTTATTAATTCAGTTGCAGAAAAGTCAGAGCTGCCACTGCACTCAGAGTTGCTCCAAGAGTAAATGAAGTAGAAACATCAAATTCTTCATGAATACTACCATGATTATCATAAGGCTTAAGTAAGGGTTACACATACAGTTCTTACATTTAATGGTTTGGAGTTTATCTTCATTTCACTGAAGGCTAACATACTACTGTCTTTCTAAGTAATATGAGTTCTGAACATTATTTCTGAACACACCAACTATGCAGAAAACAGGACAGGCAACTGGGGCCAAAGGAAAACTGCATGTGCGGTTAACGTGTTCTGAGTGCAGTAGAAACCATGGAGTCTCCAGTGTTAAGTAGATCATACAGACAGATGGAGAACTATAAAGGTTTGAGAGTTGTGCTGCCTTATGTAGGTAACTTAAATGCTTTAAGTTGTAATAAAATGACAATAAAAATCAACTTTTAAATAGATGCATTCTTCTTCTGAAACTAAAGGTTACCTTGTATCAACTCCCCTCAGAATAGTCCAGCAATCCTTGGCTTTAATGACTTTGGTTATAATTTCAATAATTGTCTTGAAGTGTGCTTTCTGGGCAGGGGTTATTTGTGAATGTCTAAAGGAAGTAAAAACAAGCCATCTAACAAGGCTGCTACCTCTCTCTTCACACTGAAATTGGGCAATGACAGTCAACACATATGGGTATTTGTTTTCAATTCAGTGTTTTCTGACAAACAACAATCTTCAGATTATCATTTCTACACTAAACAATGATAACAATTAAAGACCACTAAAACTCTGTGCCAGACATTTCAAATATAGAGACCCAACTGTTACCCGGGGCTTCTCTGAAATACAATCATCACAAGCAATCACTGTGTGGCGGTGTAAGCTTGTATATGAAGCTTCATGGAACCTTGATTAGCATTTGAGCTTGTGACCACTACAATTTGAAAGCCTTTCTATGTGGTAAGAAAAATCATGTAAAGTTAATACATGAAATAATCATTATTTTAAATATGCTCACAATTTATTAGGCACAGAATATTCATAGGAGCAAAGAAAGCACAACAAAATATTAGATGATAACAATGTGTACATAATAGAGCAAAAAGAAGACAAGAGAAACTCCACAACTTAATACCCCTAGTTTACAAAGACAGACCAAACTTGAACGTTTCTAATTCCTGTAAAAACTTTTTTAAAATCTGTACTAAAATCTTGTTGTGGATTATTTTAAACATATACACAAACTAGATTATGAAAAGAACCTCGAACTGAAATTTTACCATTTTAACATAAGATATTTGCTTCAGGTGGTTTTTCTAAAGTAACACAATATGAGGGCACACTGATGCCTTCTGAATACGACTTCCCAGACACCACATCTCTCATGCTCTCCTAGCTATATGATGGACTCCATGTTCATCAACTACATGCCTCTCATTTTCTGATAAAAATCTTAGTATCAATACATTGGGTTTTTGTTTTTTGGTTTGTTTGGTTTTTTTTTTTTTCAAGACAGGGTTTCTCTATGTATCTCTGGCTGTCCTGGACTCACTTTGTAGGCCAGGCTAACCTTGAACTCAGAGATCCACCTGCCTCTGCCTCCCAAGTGCTGGGATTAAATGGGTGTGACACCACGCCCAGCAATTACAGACAGCTGTGAACTGCCATATGGGTGCTGGGATTTGAACTCGGGTCCTTTGGAAGAGCAGCCAGTGCTCTTAACCGCTAAGCCATCTCTCCAGCCCAACATATTGGTCTTTAAAGTCTTAATATTTTATTTATATGCAATAATCATTCTTTAAATTGCTTTTTTTTGCCGGGCGGTGGTGGCGCATGCCTTTAATCCCAGCACTTGGGAGGCAGAGGCAGGCGGATCACTGTGAGTTCGAGGCCAGCCTGGTCTACAAAGTGAGTCCAGGACAGCCAAGGAAACACAGAGAAACCCTGTCTCGAAAAACCACAAAAAAAAAAAAAAATTGCTTTTTTTTTTTAACTTAACATGCTCCTATTTTTAAAATCTGTCTCAAGGATCTGGAAAGATGGCTCAGACATTAAGGGTACTTATAGAGGATCCAGGGTCAGTCCCCAGTGCCCACATGAAGGGGCTTGCCACAGCCTACTGTAATCACAGACGATGCATCACCCTCTTCTGGCCTCCACAGGCAATGCTCATAATGTGATGCACATGAAGAAAAGCAACTGTGTTATAATGTATTACAGACGATATACTGCACAGTCTTGCCTTTGTGCTTCCACGGACATGTCTGACATATTAATAGTAATCTACAATACTGCATAAAATGTGACATTCTGCACTGTACCCTATGTTCATCAATACCTGGTAATGTCAGAGTGTGTGTGTGTGTGTGTGTGTGTGTGTGTGTTTGCATGCACGCGCATGTGTGTTCATGCATGTGCAGGTGTGTGATGGACTCACTTAAATATCCCTCCACTGGCAATAATCTTGAATAACATAACTATCTTTTCTCCTAAAAAGACTAACTAAAGGCCAATTCCATTGTAAGAATGTCAGATAAACTAGACAGAAGCTGGCATTACCAGCACTAGGCAGAACTCTTATTTCCAGGAATAATAAGAAACCAGTCTCAAGCTGTCAAAAGACTTCCTGAGAATAACCAGGATGACAAGGGGGGGAACGGGTATCTCTGACAATGTTAGGAATCCCGGGGTTGAGATGAACTCAGAGAAGACCAGTCTTCTGCTTTTTAAAGAATAAAACAAAGCTAAGAATGAATCTGTGAAGTAAGTTTAAATCCACCCTGGTCTACATAGAGAACTTCAGACCAGGTCAGCTACACAGCGAGACTGTCTCTAAAACAAACAAATAAAATACAAACAAAACAGCAATGAGTCTACTACAACTATCTTCAGACATTATACATGTAAGGTCAACATTAAGCTTCTTACCTTTGGCAATTCCCATTCTGACCGAGATCCATCTGCACTGTAGTAATACTGTCTGCCTTGATCATCAACATGCTTGAGCCACTACAAAAACACAACAAGTTTTTATAATTTAAATAAAGGCAAGTTTAAATGGCTATGGTAAGAGTTATTAGATATTATTCTTAGGAATTTCATCCTACTTGCAACAAAGCAGAAAACAAACAAATTCAGCAAGCTTATTAGCACATCAGCAAAGTGCACTTTTGTTTGGTAAGTATAATATTCAATATTTGTGTTCCTCAAATGTCAGAAAATAATTCAAATATCACTTAACAATATAATAAGGAACATATGACAGAAAGATACATGGAGACACACATCTGCTGGTATAGTATATGATATGACATAAAGACACATGGAGACACACATCTGACATCTGCTGGTATAGTATATGAAAGGGTACAACACATCCTGAAAACAGGTTTGAGACAAAAAAAAAATATTTTTTAAGTTTTAGGCATAAAATTTCATAATTTAAGCCTCATTTTAAACAAATCCTTCTATTTCCCTCAGCCAATGCATTGTACTCAATGCATTTTAAGTAACAATGACGAGAGAACTGCACACAATATAGAATAATAATTAAAGGGAAATACTACTGCTGGCATAGGTATATAATCTTTATTATTAGAGAAGTAAAAACCACTAGTTCTATACATTCTGGGGCTAAATAACTGAAGTGGCGGGAAGAGGGCTATTAGCCTAACCCTACCCTTAACTAGCAAACCAGTCAGCCACCATTTAAACTGACTTTATAGGCGATGCATAAAATTTTGATATTCATTCACAAGCTAATTAATCATAAAATACTAGATTCATGGTTTTTGTTTTACACAAATTTGGTCCTAATGGAAAAAGAAATATAAGCAGTGTGAGAGTGTGTAAGAACAGCAGGTTGAAAAAAAAATCATTGAAGAAAAAAAAAACCCTCAACTTTTTCCCAAGAGAAATACAATATATATATATATTGAAGAAGCTTAAGCAAATGACAGCAGCCTGCCCTCAAGGTCCATCTGAATGGGTTGTCAGTACCACAAAGTCACCATTACTGTCGCCCATTTAGACTGTGAAGCAGGGGTCAGGTGGAGCTTGGCAGTACAGTGCTTGCATATCATGTGGGAAGCCCCATGTTCCATCCCCAGGCACAACAAACAAGCAAAACCATGAATCAGTAGTATTACTACATACTCCACTGTAAAATTACCATGAGGAATATTTTCCATTAGATTTTTTTTGGAGAAAGAACCTTGCTTATCAGTCCAGACTAACCTCAAACTCAAGCCCCGTCTCCACCTCCCAAGAGCTGGATTACACTTATGTACTTCCGTAGCTGCTTATAAGTTTATTCTGTTGCTATTAAATCTCAGCACACAATTATCTCATGAGAGGATTCTGCCAAGGTATACCAAATGAGAAAAAGAAGAAAAAGTACCTTTTCCTTAGTATAATCACTGGTATATAAGGTATGCCCACGTTCATCCAGCTCTTCTGACCAACCCCTTGGAGGAGAACCACACTGACTATCTGACTGGCTGAAACAACTGCTGTGGTAGTAGTTTTCTTCTGACGAAAGAGGCTATAAATAGTCGGAAACAAAAGGATTTTCTTCTTTGAATATAAAGACACAGTGAGTGAGAATCTAAAAAGACTGAATTTACTTGGCTATAAATACTAGGATATCTTGAATATGTTAATATTTCCAAAAATTTACTTTTCAAAATAAATTGACTTTAGTACATGCTAAGTCATGAGGTTAAATTAAAAACTGTTAACTGTTTTATCATATTAACACAATCCTGGAAAAAGCCCTGACAGGATATAGAAATAGTTGCAGTTTAGATACAGAACAGCCTCAAAGGCTTTTCTGCATGGTAGGCTTGGTTCCCAGCTCTTGGTGCTACTGAAAGGATGCTAACCATGTGGATTAGATCTATGCATACCTGAGTTGAAGATGAATGAGCTATTAAAGGGTAGGACTGGCTTCACCAACTCGGTAAAAGGCAGAATGCATCTGAAGGGTGCAGCTTGTCGTGGCTCCTTGATGTCCCTCACCTCTCTTTCCTAGCAGCTGTCTTGATGTAATAAGCAGCTTTCTTGTACTACGTCCTCCTATTATGAAGTTCTCTCCTACAAGCAGCCAGAAACAACACACCCAACTGACCACAGACTAGAAGTATGAGCCCAAATGAACCTTTCCTCCTTTAATTTGGCTTTCTACGGTGTGGTGTCACAACAGAAAGGTGACTAACAAAGGCATCTTTTATCATTCACATCTAGCAAGATTACAGACATAAATCTTCTGAGCATTGAACAAGAAAAGACAGCCTCTTCTTTATAGGATAAAATGACAGCTGAGTTTCCAGCATCAACAATGGAAGCCAGAAAACATGAGAATAAATTAGCAAACAAACTAAACAAAAAGAACTAAGTCAATACCCAACTTGGAACTACATAAGTCCTTTAAATAAAGTGTTAAGCACACTTAACACTGTGTGCGCTGAACATATGCCAATAAAAAAATTACACACACACATTTCCAGGCAAAAAATAAAAGATTCTATCACCAAGAAAAGCTTATAAGAGATTTATAAGCATATACTGAAAACAGAAGAAATTCGAGGAGAAAAAAGTAAAGTTGAGGATTAATGTTGAGTTGTAATACACAATAGAGAAGCTAAAAACAGAAATTAAATAACAAGAAGAACATATAACAGCTGGCTTTAAGGGGCTGGAGGTACTGATAAAGGTTAAACTGGGATAAAGCTATTGGTGGGTGTCCAGGGCAGCAGTGGGTAGCAGTGATGCTGTCCTCAGGCCAGACAGCCTTTTCCTGTGAACTGCTACTGTGTTATTTAGACAGGAGCAGCACCTCTGGCCTCTAACACGGTAGAACTTCCTTCACTGGGATAGTCAGTCTAAAAACACTGATAAGGTCCTGGAAAGCACGGCCAATGGTGGTAAGAACCACCATTCTAAGGAAAACACTAGAACCTTCTAAGGCAGCCTCTCAACCTGTGGGTCCTGACCTCTCTGAGGGTCAAACGACCCTTTTATAGGGATTGTATATCGCAATCCCGCATATCAGATATTTGCGTTACGATTCAAAACAGTGGCAAAATTACAATTATAAAGTAGCAATGGCATAATTAATTGTATGGTTGGAAGTCACCACAACATGAAGAAATGTAGTAAAGGATCCCAGTGTTAGGAAGGTTGAGAATCACTGCTCTGAGGCAAGACAGAGGCAAGCTCATTTACTTCCTTTCAAGTTTTACAAAAATATTTGTAGTGGATTATGTCTACAAAGATACACACTCACGAGAACCAAGAGAGCATAGCTAGCAGATAACAAACACCTCAAGTGGCCATGCAGAAGAGAGCATGTTCTGAAGTGGAAGGCGAGGAGAGCAACATGCTTACTCAACAGGATTTGGAGATGCTCAGAAACCAACAGCATTAGAACTGGGAGATGAAGGTTAGGGTGTTACAGACGAGGGCTAAAGGTACCAGAATCCCTTTCTTCATGCCCATCTTGTAGGCATGTTCCCCAGTGGAACTATGGGAGACAATCCCCTCAAGAGGGCAATCAGTAAGACCCTCAGTTGCAAAGTCAACAGAGTTAAGACGGGCTACCGAGATTAAGGAGGCACCTGAGGACTGAAAGCTGACCCCGCACCCTGGAAACCCCATGGTATAGGCGGAAGAGCTGAACCGTCTATGGAGATCAGTCAGTTCACATGGAGAGACCCATAGGGCCTACCAGGAAAGACAAGCTATTGACACAAATGCCCAATTCAAGTGAAGTTCAAAACACCTTGTAACTGTGAGAGAAAATTATTTCCATCCTAGAATTTTATACTCAAGCATTTGATTAAATACAGAAGCAAACAAGATATTTTCAGACTCACACAGTTTCTCATTTTTACCTCCCATGTGTACTCTTTCTCAGGACGTGATAAAAGATGTGCTACAGAAACTCTGGAAATACCTCTGTTTATATAGTATGTGCATAAAGTATAAACTGAGGCCCCAATAGACAAATCACTTTCATTTATAACATTAGAAAGCTAAAAAATGTTCTATGTATATCTAAATTCCCCTGCTAGTCCACAATTTAACCTTTCCTTAATCATTATAAAGATTTTACTACTGACACATGACACGGCTTATGTTCAAATCTTTCTAATGCTGGAATCCAGACACAAGTTTCATGGACTTTTTTTTTCTTGAGTATTTTTGCTATGGTATTTCTATTTTTATTCTCAATTGTGAACACTAAAAGTCACCATCTAAGAGAGCTATGAATAGCCAATTAAGAAGTAGGACAACAAGGGAACATTAAGCTCAAAGCTTTTAAACTGTGCTAAATGCAGGACAGTGGCCTAGCTCCTTCCTGATCTCTGTACTTATCTGTGCAGCTAGCTGCTTCCCGTGAGAGCTGGTGCCCTCATGGGTGACCCAGCACGAAATGGCAGGACTTCACTGAATCTAACCAATCCCTCACACCTATTACCTACATATGTAAACTACAAAAACAGAAAACAAACCAGAGCTTGGCTAAAATGTAGCTCGTCAGTGTCTCTAACAGCCTACAGTAGGTGTGCGGAGAGGAAGGCTGCAATAAGAACAGTGTATCTAACCTAGGATAAAACCACACTTGACTAACCCAACTGCAGCAGGGGAATTATTGTTACTTCTCCAAAGCCGAACTAAGAGGTCATCTTTAGTCCCACTGGCAGGAAAACATAAAGTAGTTTGACTGCCACAGGAAACTCACAAAGGATGGAGGTAACTGCTTTGATAAGTTAAAAAACTTTGTTTCTACTTATCTGGCCAGGTCTAGCCATGCCCTTCTTTCCTTTCTATTGATTTATACAATAAGCATTCATTTGGCGGTAAGGAAGCTACTGAGACATGGACCAGCCTCAAACTTGCTATGCAGCTTGGACTGGCCCTGACATTGTGATTTTCCAGCCCCTTCTCCCAAGTACTGGGAGTCCACCCACACCTGCTGTGCTGGCGGAGTAAAGAGAAGACCCGGAACCAATGAGTGTTCTTTAAAGCATCTGAGAGCTAGTTAGAGGTTAGAAGCTTCGGAAAACCTTAGTATCTTAGAGATTCAAGTGCTCTACCACACTGACACCAAGAAACCAAGCCTTTTCTTTCATTTCTGAATAATGAAGAAAAAACTGGGAGCCTTACTGATCGGCTCTCTGGTACTCGTACCTCTTGATCTCCAGGGTTCTGGAAATCCCGGCTTGTGCCAGCATCCCGAGCCCATCGGGGTGGTTTCCAGGTGCGCTCCTGGGTTGCGCGGTTATAGTAGTAGCAACGGCCTGAACCGTCTTTGTGAGTCTCCCACTCTCCGTTAACTTGGATGGCTGGGCTCCCAGGAAGTGGGGGCAGAGCAGACTGTGATATCTTCAGTTCCTGTAGGTTAGCGTAGACAGGAGAATCTGGCCTTCCTTGATTAGGCGGTGTGGTTGCCTGTGAAATAAAATTTAAATTTCATATTTAGAATGGCATAACATTCACAAATTGAAATGACATTAAAGAGACTTATAAATAACCATACTAATGTATTTTAAAACTTGGAGAAAATATCAAGAGCTAAAGAGCTTGGTGGTATACCCTTTGCCCAAAATGCTCAAGGCCTGACTGTCAGCACTACAAAATAAATGAGCAAATAAGTATTTCATGTCCAAGAAATTTTAAGGGAAAAATAAAATATAAAAACATAAACATAAATGGTATGATTTAATATTCACAGCCAGATTGAAAATAAGTACCTTCAAACATAATCCAAAGTGAACTTGGCAGATCAACCCCCCCCCCCAAACAATATTCAATTAACTGACAGCTGTAGGCTCTATTCAAGGTCTGACACCAGAAGTTTGTACAACACACTGGGTAAAACCACTTCATCTATACAAAATTGAAATATTTAACTCATAAATGAAAAGACTGGACTAAGCCACTTAAAGTTTCCTTTGGCTCTAAAATTCTAAGATCTTAGGCAATTAAAAAATATATATATATACTTATGTCAGGCATGGTGGCACATGCCTTTAATCCCAGCACTGGGGAGGCACAGGTAGGGGGATCTCTGTGAGTTCAAGGCCAGTCTGGTCTACAAAGCAAGTCCAGTCAGGGCTCTGTTACACAGAGAAACCCTGTCTTGAAAAAAATATATTTATGAGTATGTCTATGTTTATGTGAATGTGTGCTACATGAGGCTAGAAAGAGGTGTCAGACTCCCGGGAGCTAGTTGTGGGCTGCCAAATGTAGGTGGTGGGAAAGAAATTTGAGTTCTCTGAAGACCATGCTTTTAAATACTAAACCACATCTCCAGCTCCCAGACAACTTAAAAATATATATTTCTATAGATACATGATAATCTAATCACCCTCAAATAAAAAATAATTAGAAAACGTAACACTCATTCACAGTAGGGAAATGAATTGGAAATCTCCAAATGAAGTGAGCACCATGTACAAACACAAATAAAAACTCTGTGTTCTAGGATCTCAGAATATAGTAAAGTGAAACTAACTGATTGTTTGACTGAATAACAGACAATGTGGAGATTACATGGGAGACAGAGACTCATGGAAGCAAAAAGAAACATCCGGAGTATAAGTGAGTGGGCCTTTGGGATGAAAAAATAAAAGGAAGCAAGCTGGGAGGCAGAAACACATGTGAAGAAAACAGCATGACAGGAAGTCAGGCATGTGACACCTACCCTGAGCCCAGCGTTCAGGAAGAAGTGGCAGGGTCATCTCTGAATTTGAGGCCAGCCTGGTCCACACAGACAGGACAGCTAAGGCTGCAGAGTGAGACTTGTCTCAGAAAAGGGAGAGTGCAGGGGAATGAAACAGCACGTCAGCTGTCACAGACCCACGATAACTCACCGAGTATGTGACAGGGGTAGCAAGAGGAAGACCCAAGGAAACCTTAGGTTTTAATTCTTAGGAATATCTAATTAGGACCCATGTACCGTGTTTAAAACCACTGATGCTGCTAGTGGTGCAACTCAAAAGTGCTTGTCTAACACGCACAAGTTTGTGAGTTCAACTCTCAGGACGGTTCCCTAGGAAAGGAAGAAAAACTACCACAGATACTATCCAATATGGTATTTAGAATTACCAAGGCTTTAAGCCAGAAAGAACATTCTGAACTACTGTAACATAAGGAAGTTATAACTATGGGATGTACCTCAATGGGTAAAGTGCTTGCCTAGCATACACAAAGCCCTGGATTTGATTCCCAGCACAGCACAAAACCAAGTATGGTGGTATGTGCCTATAATCCCATCATTTGGGAGGCAGAAGCAGAAGGATCAAGAGTTCAAGGTTATCCTCAGCTACATAGCAAGTTCAAATTCAGCCTGAAAGGGAAGAAAGGCCCAGAGAAACCCTGTGTCGACAAAAAAAATCAAAAAAAAAAAAAAGGAAGGAAAGAGGGCGGGAGGGAGGGAGACAGTGCATCCCTCCCCTACAGCCTTCTCTGGAGATCCCCTGGAAGATGGGTACCAATAACAAAGATAGAAGACGAGAAGAACTTCAATGAAAATGGTGGAAATGCATGAGTAGAGCTAGAGTCCAGATATATCCAGGTTAAATAATAGTTTGTTTTTACGTTTTTAAACTACAGATTGGTGTCACAATGGAGAAGTGCACAGCAAGGGGAGAAAAGGGAGAAGTTCTTTAGACTCTATTGCCTGGCACCCTATGATATCCAACTAGACATGCTCAGACTAGATACACCAACTGGGAGCCAAAGGCAAAACCCACTATTCACTCACCTAACCCTTTGAGCCAGTTTCTTCCTGAATATTTTATGGGCTAGACTGGAAGCCAATGAGTCCCAGAAACACTCATGTTTCTGCCTACCTTAAGACAGGGTACAGATGCAGAAGATACATCCAACTTGTTATGTAGACATTAGGATCAGACTTGGGTCCTCATGATTCCCCAGCAAGCACTCTAACAGTAGTTGTCTTGAACTCAACTATGCAGCTCAGACTAGTCTTGAACTCACAGCAAACTTCCTGCCTCACTATGCAGCTCAGACTAGTCTTGAACTCACAGCAAACTTCCTGCCTCACTCTCCCAGAGTACTAAGACAACAGGCATGTGTCACCATACCAGGATAAGTCTTCAGTTTCAGAGTATAGAGAAAAAGTACAGAACCCAAAAACTGCGTAATTTTGAGTCTCAAACATAAAAGAAATATATATATATATATATATATGTTAACTTCATAAATCAATGGGGAATTTTAAAGGCATTGCCATCCTCTAAATTACATCATCCATCAAACTATTTTGAGAACTAATGAAAACAATTACTAGGCATAAAAGATCAAATTCTTTTTATTTTTTTATTTATTATGTATACAGTGTTCTGCCTGCATGCATGCAGGCCAGAAGAGGGCACCAGATCTTAATATAGATGGTTATGAGCCACCATGTGGTTCCTGGGAATTGAACTCAGGACTTCTGGAAGAACAGCAAGTGATCTTAACCTCTGAGACATCTCTCCAGTCCTCAAAATTTTTTTTATGAACACAAAACAAGTTATTAGCTACAGCAGGATTAATAATGTCCTGTTTTGCCTAGAGAATATACATACACACACATATATATATACATATATTTAATTTTATTTATTTGTATGTTTGAGTGCCCTTGTGCCACTGAGGTGGAATGTAGAGGTCAGAGGACAACATGCACAGGTTGGTTCTCTTCTATTACCATGTGGGTATGAAAAGATTTTGGGAACAGTTGGGCTGGATACTTCAAGAACTTGTGGAGAGGTGGTGGGAGGACTCAGTGGGTAAATAAATGATTTGCTATGTCAGCCTAAAAAGCTTAAGTTCAATACTTGAAAAGCATGTACAGGCAGAAAGAAAAAACTGACTCCACAAAATTATGCTCACCTCCAAATGTGCACAGTGGCCCCACTGTATGTACATGTGGACACAGAAAAAAATAATGATTTTTTTTTGGGGGGGGGTGAGGATTCAAAACAGAAGGTTTCTGTGTAGCCCTGGCTGTCCTGGAACTTGCTCTGTAGACCAGGCTGGACTTGAATTCAGAGATCTGCCTGCCTCTGCCTCCCAAGGCTGTAATAAAAGCTGGGCACCATCTCACCTGGCTAAAATGATTTATTTTACATGTAGGAGTATCTCACCTATCTGCATGTCTATGCCACATTTGTGCAGTACTCTCAAAGGCCACAAGAGGGGGTAGGATCCCAGAACTGGAGCTGCTATGCAAGGCCAGGAATCCTTGGAAAAAGCACCCGGTGCTCTAAACTGCTAAGCCATCTACAAAAAATCTTCTAGAGATATTTTTAGAATGCTCTACAAACAAACAAAAAACCCTTTTCAAACAAACAAACAAACAAAAAACCCTCTTTTTGGTTATAGAAAAATCTTTTCCTAACAAAGGCTTATTAAAAAACAGCACTGTACTGTTACTCAGCAGAACCAAACTGAGTACCTGAGAACAAAGGCATAGTTAGTATTGTCTGGTAAACTTACATAAGCATTGAAAAGGCCACGAAGGCCGTGTGTAACTGATTTAAAACAGCAAAAGCTTATGACAAGAAAAAGAGCATAAAACTGCATGGTAAATCCCATGTAAAAACTGGGAAGCATGAAGAAAAACCAAGATGCCATCCATTTTCTTTGAGTAAAAACAGGCAGAACGTCTCTGCACTTCATGTCCTGTGTCATGGAGACTCCCCAACGCTTCCCTTAGGAACCAGAGTCTGGAGGAGACAGGCACCTGCACCGTCATGATCCACACAGTAACAACAGAGACTCCTATCTGTCTCAGTCACCTCGAGGTGTGATCGTTCTCAGGCAGGATCACAGAAATACACTCAGTGAGGGGAAGTCAAGGAGCTCCATGTAAAATGCCCTGGCTAAATTCTCAGACACACTGTTATACAGAAGACTGATAAAACTCAATCAGTGAACTTAGTCCCTTTAGTCTGAAAAGCCAATACTTAGGAAGAGTTCCTCAGTCTACACTCCACCTGCCTCTTCCTACATGGGAATCTAAGCAATAATTAAGAGAGTACTTAGAATAAATAAATCAAAGTAAAATTCGTTTTCTACCATTTGTAAGAAAAACCTTGATTGCATATTGTCATCAATAGACAAAGATGAATTTTTCGTGCAAGGGGGGAAAATCAACTTTAAAAGGAGAAGAAAAATCTAAAGTTAATTGTATATGCTATATGTCTCATTAATTAACAACTGAATTGGGACTAGTACTGCTACACAAGACCCAATTTTATACTTTAAAAAAGACTTGGCCTGTTCCACTTTATCCTCTAAGGATCTCCTCCAGAAGGAACTTTGGGAAGCATATCTAAAGGGAGTTTTAAACTTAAACTGCATCTGAAGTTTTATTTCAATACAGGAAGTACTATTTGTCTTTTTACCTTTGACATCATCTTACGAAATAGACTACAATAAACATCAGAGAATGGAATAATCTAAGTCCACTTAGGAGAAACACCTCATTTATTAAACAGCACATGCTACTCAGTTTAATTCTTAAATCTCTACTTCACTAGAGCTGCAGAAGTACAGTATTGAGCAGAATAAATCCCTACAGCCAACAATCATATTGATGGGGGGGGGGGTAAAGACTAGGCTCCAAAACTGAACTTAAATTATTTTTAACTCTAATTCATGTGACAAAAACGTGTGTGTGTGTGTGTTAGCTAGGCGAGATGGCACAGGCCTATAATCCTAGCACAAAGGCAAGAAGGAATCTCCCAAACTCAGGCCAGCTAATCCTCATAGTGAGCTTCAGAATAGCCAGGATTACTTAGTGAGACCCTATCTCCAGAACAAAACAAATAAATGTGTGTGTACCTTTATGATTTAGTTGCTTACACAAGTTTCTCTTTGCTATGATTGTTTATTTTAACACTGGGCCGTTTAATAGACAACAGAGAACAAAACAAGAAAATGTACTAAGCAACCAACAGTAAAAGCATTGACTAAGAATCATCAACTTTAACTCCAAAGCAGTTTTTCACTGAAGGCAACTAGTAGAAAAACAGCACAGTAGCCATGTAACAATTCTGAAATATAAACTTATAAATCCAAACACTATCTTAAAGCGCCACCTCACTGAGGCTCCAAGCTCTGAGTAGCAGGCTGCTCTCTTGATGGTTTACTTTTGAACATTTAAGCACCAATAACAAACAGGTCCCAAAAAGAAATTCTGAAGCCCAACAAATGCTCATTTCTAGAAATCCTACAACATACTAATGAAGCCATTTATGCACTATTAACTCAGAAACATCCCAATTAATAACATCATCCACATGCTACAACAGAAACCAAAGTCACAAGAAGTTGCTGTGCAAGTCCTACATGGTAGTGACCAACACTTCCCCACCATGTTAGCTTCCAGTTAGGAAGTTTATCCAGTTAGATTAACTGAAAGGAATGAAAGAAAAATCTCCTTTCAGATCAAATGCTCTCACAGCACCCTTTCATCCAGCTTTGCTGCTCTGTAGCTTACTGTAAAGGTGCTTAATACTCTCAGATTTCCTTGTCTGCTTTTCTCTCCAAAACTTGATTACCTCTAAGGCAGAGTGTTTACCTGGATTCTCCTTCTATCTTCAAAGCCTAGCATCTGTGCAGATAAACCTCAGCAAGTTTCTAGGGAAAGCTACTTTTACACAACTAAGGAAGCTGTAAACAAGGAAGCTATAATGGAAATCAGAGCCTAAAATCAACTCCCTCTTCCTATTTTTACAATCTTCATGGGAAATCTTACTTAATGCCATTCATTGCTTCAGCAAGACCAACAGGTAAGTAGTCTGAAGACATACTGTGGCTGATACTCTACATATACTTCATACTTACTATGTATTCTGCCTCACCCTTTTCCATAAAATATTACATCACTGCACTTGTCAGTTCAAATAGCAGTATCTTCATCTACCTGCAGTCATTCTGTGAATCTTCTCTGTAACAGCTTACTCTTTTCCCATTACAATTCTACTTCAATTCTTTCCACCCTACCTAAAGTAACTACATAGTCTAGGCCTCCTCCTTTTGCTGAGATGACCACAAGTGCCTACAGTGAGGTGTCTTCTGACTCCATTTCTTTGTCTTCACCACTCATCTTAATACCACTAGATAATCCCTAAAAACACACTCCTTACTATTCGCATACTTAACTCTGAGTTGGAATCCCAGGACGTAAATTAAAGCTGGTAAGCACTCCCACCCCTGGCAGCCTCCCACACCATTGCGCTCCATGTTCCCTGTCCTGCACCCTGCTGCTCAATCCCACCAGCAAGCCCATGCTACTTTTCTCCTATATCCTGAAATCTTTACCTCTGACACGTCTCATCCCAGCACACCACGCATAAAACTACAAAACTAGGGTGCGGCTCAATGAAGAGGGCATTTCTCTTGTTCCTTTCTGTTCACGTAACTGGATAAGACTGCAATGTGTCCCACCACTCAGGGCTGTAGAAAAAATTATTAGTTAAATTATTTACCAATATTTATATTATATTTAATTGGTTCGGTTTTCATATTAGCTGCCAGGGGCATTGGTTTCTATAACAGCATAAAAATCCCTGGGGTTAGACACAATCAAATAAAGAGTTGGTTCAAACTCTCTGATCCACTCTAACTCCAGAAACAAAATTCACACAAATTTCTTGTGCCTCTGAAACAGCACAATAGAAATATATCAAGAGCCAGGGATATCATCTTAAATTTTCAGTAACCACAATAAAAAGGTTAAAATGAAATAGCTATCAAAAATATGTTTATTTAACCTAATATATCAAAAATATTACTATTTCTTTACATATTCAACATAAAATATATTATTCGGTTTCTTTAAACTTGTTTTCAAAACTTAGTGTGTATCTTACAATACATTTAAATTTTTATCCTAAAAATCCACTATAATTTATTATTTGTTTCACAAAACTTACAGTTAAAAATACAACATACTCGCTGGGCAAGTACTACATACTTGCAGAGACAGGCCAGTCTCTGTGAGTTCTAGGCCAGCCTGGTCTACAAAGTGAGTCCAGGATAGCCAGGGATACACAGAGAAACCTTGTCTCCAAAAAAAAAAACAAACAAACAAACAAACAAAAAACCATACTCAAATTAATCAAAATTCTTAATTTCCAACAAATGAACTTATATTAAGTAAAATTTAAACTTTAAGCTGGAGCCCAGAAGACACCTCAATGGGTAAGCTGAGCAGACCTGACCACCTGAGTTCAGATCCATGCTACGTGAGTTTGTCCTCTGACCCGCACATAAGTGCTGTGATGTGTACACTCTCACACAACCATGTCTGCACACATGGGAAGTAAGTGATGGGCTTCCGTGACTCCTGTGTTCTCCTTTACTGTTTTCAAAACACCGGGAGTATTCAAAGGTGAAAAGAGCAAAGGAGGTGAGAGGCAAATGCAAACTGATGAAATGTCATCACTGAGATGCTGAAGAGCAACCATCCAGACACACTTGTCTTTGTTGGCCCGCAAAGTACACACAACTCTCCAACAGGACATTATGCAGAGGCAGCAAGACTGATCTGTCATTTTTATGCTGATGAAGCAGCAGACAATGACCTGGTCCCCTGCCATTCACAATTACAAATCTCCCTCCCAAGAGACTTGAATGGTAACTCTATCATCAGCATTCAGAGAATGACTAGAGATACTTTGTTCTACAATTTCTAGAGAATAAAAGCTAACAATGGGGGCTGGAGGACAGCGTAGTGGTTAAGAGCACTTACTGCTCTTTCCAGAAGATCTGAGACTGGACCCCAGGATCCACATCAGGCGGCTCACAACCACCTGTAGACTCTGGCTTCAGGGGATCTAATCTCTCCTTCTGCATTCCCTGGGTACCTGCACACATTACACACACACACACACACACACACACATATGCAAACACACACACCAAAAATAATAAAAACAAATCCTGATTTAAAAGTTAACATAAATACAAACTGGAAAAAAAAAGCCTCTGTGATTTACATGTTGAATATATCCTACATGTGTTAGTCTAACTTTAAAAGTTATGTTATAACTTTATAAATTCCTTAACTAGCCGGGCGGTGGTGGCGCACGCCTTTAATCCCAGCACTTGGGAGGCAGAGGCAGGTGGATCTTTGTGAGTTCGAGGCCAGCCTGGTCTACAATGCGAGCCCAGGACAGCCAGAGATATTCAGAGAAACCCTGTCTCGAAAAACCAAAAAAAAAAAAAAATTCCTTAACTAATTCAGTTTTATATTATGTGTTTAAATACAGACATGCCATAATTCATCTCTTCTGTTCTGTTCAGAGTATCACTTTTGTTTAATGAGAAGATTCTGAAACAAAACAAAAAAAAAAAAGTTCAATCATACTGCTTGAGGAAAAGAATTTATAAACATCACTTCAAGCTCAAATAAATGACTTTCTAGAATACCACATGTACCAATTCATTAACAAGTTTGCTTAAGAACTCTATACTACAGCTGCTTAGATAATCTATTGATTACACAATGAATGTGTATTTAATAGTCTTAAAATAAGATTTCCTAAGATTGTCTTGAAAACCTTCAAAACAAAACAAAAATTTAAAGGCTGAGTGTGCTGGCACATGTTTTTAATCCAAGCACTCAGGAGGCAGAGGCAGGTGGATCTATGTGAGTTCAAACCCAGCCTGGTCTACAAAGTAAGTCCAGGACTACACAGAGAAACCCTGTGTCAAAAAAAGAAAAAAGAAAAGAAAACCTTCAAAATACAAGGACAGTGACAGAGGCAGAAACCT
>CAJQZJ010031998.1:3067809-3102955 GCA_907164525.1 Lophiomys imhausi | reverse complement strand
ACACACACACACACACACACACACACACACACACACACACACACACCCCAACTTAAGCTGTTTATATCTACCTTCTCACATATCCCTACTCTACTCAAGTTATAAAGTGCAGGAAATACATATGCACTTAACAAATATGTGCCAGGCTATTAGGGGTCATGTCTGGTCAAAACTGCAACTTGTTTTCCAAGGCATTTAGTAACTTTTTAGGGTTACTACAAGCTTCCTTTTTCATTTAAAAAAATAAATGGTTCTCAAATCAGGTTTTTTGAGAAAGATTCCAAAATGCAAAAGACATCTTTATTGTAAGGCAAATTAAAGATTGTCCTGTTCCAAGGCACCCCAGGTAGCATGCACATGTGCACACCAGGTCCCTGAACACACAGGTACCATGAATGGTAAAACCTGCGCAGAGATTTAAATTCAGCTGAGATGTAATTACTTCTTGTCCAGCAATTCCTTTGTGGCTGCCATTGCTCTTTGGAATGAAGAATACTGAAAGTCATAAAAAATGCCAGGTTCCTTCCTTTCAAAGGAAGACAGTACCATTCACAGAAAAGAACAAGCCTGCCTCTTGGTTCCAAATCTCCTTCAGTGATTGTACTAACATGAAAATGACATGCGCAGCAGTGGGTTAGTTCATGTTGAGTGTCAATTACTAGGTGGACACCAACATCTGCCAATTCCCATGTTGTCTTTAAACTTGCAGCAACAAAAAATTGTAATATGATCACATTCCTTTACATTTGATTTTTTTTGGGGGGGAGTTCAACACAGGGTTTCTCTAGTGTATCCCTGACTGTCCTGGAACTCACTCTGTAGACTAGGCTGGCCTTGAACTCACAGAGATCCAACTGCCTCTGCCTCCCAACTGCTGGGATTAAAGGCATATGTGCCACCACGCCTGGCATTATAGACAGTTTCATACTGCCACGTGGGTGCTCGGGTTTTAACCCAGCTCCTTTGGAAGAACAGCCAGCCAGTGCTCTTAACCACTGAGCCATCTCTCCAGCCCCTCCATTTGATTTTACTTTTAAAGCTGCTAGCAATTTATCACGCCTTAGTAAACAGATTTCTCATTGAAAATATATTAACAAAGCTTTACAGAGGAAAAGCCAGCTGACGAATGAAGCAATGGGTTTTCCTTACCTGACATTCTAGTCCTATGTGTACATATCTTGAGTATTCATTAATACTGCCCATGACATGGGCATCTAACAAGGCCTCTCAAAGCAAGCATTCAAAATACATTATTTTATTTATATGTCTGTATGTGTGTGCCCATGTGCATGCTAGTACCTAAGGTACCAAAGGAGGGCACTGGATCCTCTGCGGCTAGAGCTAAAGGTAGTTGTGTGCTGCCCATGTAGGAAATCAAACTCCAGGCTTTTGCAAAAGGAGCACTCATTCTAAATCACTGAGCCATTCCTCAGCCCCATTAGCACTCAAAATAAATGAAGGAAAGTCTGGCATGCTTAAAGAAGATAACTAAATAAAAATAACAAAATTTAAAGGTGCAATTGCATGACTAGAAAAATGATATATTAGCTGCCTAGAACATTCCCCTCTTCTTTAAATTATGAAATATATAGGCTAGATGTGGTGGTACATGTCCTTAATCCCAGCACTAGGCAGGCAGAGGCAGGCAGATCTCTGTGAGTTCAAGGCCAGCCTGGTCTACCAAGTGAGTTCCAGAACAGATAGGGCAAAAAACCCTGTCTCAAAAAACAAGAAAGAGAGAGAGAGAGAAACAGAAAGAGAAACATACATACATACATACATATGGCAAAAGTAAGTTAGACAATACAGAAAACTAAAGAAAGCAATGCAGCAATCCATGTCTCAAGTTGAAACCTTAGATGACAAAATAATCAGTTGATGCAGGTGACCTTTCATACAGCACAGTCGACTTTCAGTCTGCCTTTTAGAATTTCACAGTGTAATTCCCAAAGCTACTTCCATAATGCAATCGAGACATAGCAGAGGGACTTACAGTGCAGCCGTTTCAAGGTGCCATCTATCTGTGTCACGATTCGTCAGATTTGCACTTGGGATATTTTATCTTATTTTATGCTTTCTAAGATGTAAAAGTTAGGATATTCCCCACCCTGAAATAATCATACAGCACTTCCCTCTGTGGAGCGTCCTAACAGCAAAAGTGCACCAGTAAGCTACTATCTGCTGTACTAAGGCACCATCTGTTCACAACACAGTTTCTCTTAAAAATATGCCACTCTTGGATCTGGAGACAGCCTGGTGGTTGAGTGCTTCCTCATCTGGAGGATGATCTGGGAAACCATACAGATCTATATGTAGGCACGCGCGTGTTACACACACACATCCAGGTAAAACACTCACACACATAAATCTAAAGAAAATGTAATACTGTTCCAAAGCCTGATGGCCCACAACTGTAAGCCTGGCACTAGGAAGTAGGGACAGGGGGATAAAAACTGGAGGAGGCCAGCTAGAGCTACACAGTAAGAACCCAGTCTCACCACCAAAAAAAACCAAAAACCCCACAAAGTACCCAGCTGGTGTTCAACAGATATTATGTAATGAGCTTATGAATGAATTATTCAAACAAATCTGAAACCGGCTTATGCTTTATTTTCCTCTTCCTTTCCAAATATAAAAATCATTAAAATATTTAACAAAGGTATGGAAAAAAATCTAACAGTTCTTTTTTTAAAAATAATTTATTTTATGTGCATTGGTGTTTTGCCTGTATATATGTCTGTGTGAGGGGGTCAGATCCCCTGGAACAGGAGTTACAGACAGTTGTGAGCTGCCATGTGGGTGCTGGGAATTAAACCCCGGTGCTCTGGAAGAGCTGCCAGTGTTCTTAAACACTGAGCCATCTCTCCAGTCCCTAACAGTTCTCTTAAAGCCTTTAATTCACATTATATGTTCAAAATTTTTGCTTCCTGCTGGGCATGGTGGAGCATACAGATAACTTCAGCACTCAATAGACTGTGAATTCAAAATAAATAAACCTCTTTCATTGATGGGTTAAAATCTTTCTGAAATATGGGAAAAAGAGTGCAGATTCTATTTTCAGCACACTCTTGTCAAATCCATCACTAGAAGATCCTTAAGACAATCTCACAGTTGTTTATGTCAAACACCAAGTCCTCAGTGTCCCCTGCTACTCCCATCAATCAGACACAAAACCACAAGCTATAGCTTTTACATTGATATGCTCACTTTGAATGAAAATTTAAAAAACAAGCCGGGCAGTGGTGGCACATGCCTTTAATCCCAGCACTTGGGAGGCAGAGGAGGCGGATCTCTGTGAGTTCGAGGCCAGCCTGGTCTACAAAAGTGAGACCAGGACAGCCAGAGAAACCCTGTCTCGAAAAACCAAAAAAAAAAAAAAAAAGAAAGAAAGAAAGAAAAATTAAAAAGCAAAAAAGGAAGGGAGAACATAGCCAGAGGCAGGAACATCTGGGAGAGTCTACAGTGAATATGACCCTGACAGTTTAGCTATTTTTCTGCTACTTTCCTTTATTTTTAATTTTAAAATGTAAAAAATAAAACAAGAAATATCACAGAATATCTTAGTGCTGATCGCATTACAAAAAAGTATATCTGCATATAAAACAAGAATATAGAAAGCCTTTACATAGCTTATAACTACACACTTTTTAAAGAGCTGCTGTTATGTAGTGTCCATCAAAACTGGATGTACTAGTTAGTTTTTGTCAATTGAACACAAACTAGAGTCAGCTGGGAAGAACCTCAACGGAGAAACTGTCTCCAGCAGATCTCTGTAGGCAAGTCTATAGGGCATTTTCTTAGTAACTGAAGTGGGAGGGCCCAGTGCAGTGTGTGTAGTGCTACTCTTGGGCTGGTGGTCCTGGGGTGTATACAAAAGCAGGCTAGGGAGCAAGCCATAGGGAGTAAGCCAGTGAGCAGCACCCCTCCGTGGCCTCTGCTTCAGCTCCTGCCTCAAGCTCCTGCTGTGACTTCCTTCAGTGATAAACTGTCACCTGAAGTGTAGATGAAATAAACTGTTTCTCCCCTGAGTTGCTTTAGTCATGGTGTTTATCACACCAACAGGAAGGTTACTAGGAAACTGTACAGATATCATTAAATACTTCTATTATGTAGAGGGGAAAAAACAGTCGAAAAGAGTTCAGCTACTTGTCCAGTGACAGAAAACTGGAAAGTGACCCATCAGACTTGAAACTCAGGCCAGCTGACTTCAGAATCTGTGCCCAACCCCCATCTTCCATATACTATCCTGCTTGTAACACTTTACTGAAGGATAAATGGTTTATGAGTCATGGATTCAATATAAAAATTAACATTCAGTGATTAGAAAAGGTTAATGGTTATAAAGCTATAAGAAGTAAATCATGGGCCAGGTGTGGTGGCGCACGCCTTTAATCCCAGCACTCGGGAGGCAAAGGCAGGCGGATCTCTGTGAGTTCAAGGCCAGCATGGTCTACAAAGTGAGTCCAGGACAGCCATGGATACAGAGAAACCCTGTCTCAAGAAACCAAAAAAAAAAAAAAAACAAAAACAAAAAATAAAAAAGTAAATAATACCACAATTAGAAATTCTTCAGAAAATCATATAGACTATAAAAAGCATAGTCACCGGGCATGGCGGCACACACCTTTAATTACAGTACTTGGGAGGCAGAGGCAGGAGGATCTCTGAGGGTTCGAGGCCAACCTGATGTACAAAGTGAGTCTAGGACAGTCAGATCTGTTACACAGAGAATCCCTGTCTTGAAAAAACAAAAAACAAAACAAAATAAAAAAGCATAAATATTTCATCTAGGAAATAAAACAATTCTGTTTAAGTATATATTATTTGGAGAGGAAAAATAAGCAGTTCAGGTCTTTTGGTTTTACTAGTGGCTTTATGTTCATTCACTCCTTCATGCATTGATATACTCTGTCATTTGAAAACACGCCCATTACACCCCTGCTTGAGTTTAAGAATGAAGTAACAGACCCAAGGCCTGTCCTTGAGAAGCTCTGCAAGCAACCAAGAGCTCTTCTCAAACTTCATATAGTAAGTTTCCAAGTGAGAGCTAACAGTCTCATAAAATATAAAACCTGACAAAGCTCATCATGGAACATAATGTGGCGAGTAATAGTATGCTGAAAACTAAAAAGCACAGCCTGGCGTGGAAGTGCATCCCTGTAACTCCAGCTACTCAGGAAGCTGAGGCAGAAAGATTATCACAAGTTCTAGGCCAGCCTGGCAACTTAGCAAAGACCTACTTCAAAATAAAGTAAAAAGCAGAGACAGGGTTCCTGACATGTGTGAGGCCCTGGGTTCAATCTTTGGTACTAAGTCTGTGGGCTGCAATGTGGATGGCAGCCACCCTCATGACATCATAGATGACATCAACAGTGGCACAGTGGAGGGCCCAGCTAGTTAAGAAGCAACAAGAAAATATTTCAATAAATGACTATCTGATTAAAAAAAAGTAATTAATTCTGATGTAGAAACGCCACATTTTAAATTGTTTTGCTTAGTAGTTAGAAAGTCTCTTAATATTTCAAAAAGAAACTCATAAAGCCTTGAATCCTTCTGCTCAATAATTTTTCCTTTAGCCAGATCAACAACAATAAACAACAATTAATGCTATCAAACATTTCCTCCAAGGTTAGTCTGACTTGTCAACTGCCTCCAAAATCCAGGCGTGTTTCCTCTTTATAAGGAAGTTGCAGAAACATCCCAAAGTCCAGACTGTTAGTCATACCTGCCTGCCCACCAAGGAGAACTACAAGTCATTTCTCACACTGTGCTGAGAACACTTGTCACCACAGTGTGAAGATCAGGAAGGAGCTCACACACTTTTCTCTCCTTGTAGTTAGAGCTACTCCAGACACCCTACAACTACATTTCACATGGGCTCAGCTTGTCTTTTAGCAAAAGACTTGAGAAGATTTTCATTCTTCATTGTCAAACATGTCTGACACACTATAGGTAATAAATATTTCAAATCATTAAGCAATGATCTCTGTAAGCATGGGGAGCAAACAGGCCAGTTCGCATCTCAAATATTCTCTCCTGTTCCCAGAAGGAAATCCTCACTCCTCTATTCATTAAAAACACTCTTTTATCGTTCTGTCTGGAAAATAAGGCTGACAAGCCTGTGCCAGAGGCAGAAGTTCCCATTCAACGTGTTTCTAGTCTCTAGCTAGGTTTGTAAGCAAAATGAAAGCTGATTATCACAGCACACATGGGCTCTACTGGCACCTTAACATGGCGTCATCCAACATGTAAGACCCTGTATGAGGCACTAGTTAGTTCTTATTAGAAGGACAGAAATAATTCAAAACTAGTCCTCATTGTCCCTCAGTATCAGAGAATAAAAAAAAAATCACTGGGAAATTATATAATTAACTGCCAAGAAACATAGGGCAGAGCCCCCCTAAGCAAAAGCCAGCACTCCATCAGGAAAAACCATACCTCTTATTATAACCTTTTTTTTCTCCAAAGTAACATTAAATATGTGAAAACTAACAAACATACTAATATATACCTGTGTGAGTGAGAGTGGGGGGGAAGGAGGGAGGGAGAGAGAGATTGAGAGAGAAAAAGAGAGAGGAAGAGAGAGAGAGAGAGAGAGAGAACACTGCCATTCCCAGCACCCACATGGAGGCTCACAACTCCAGGACCAGGGATCTGACATCCTTTTCCCGCCTCCAAAGGCATTGTATGCACAGACATACAGGAGGGAAAAACACCCATATACACAAATAACAAAGTAATAAAAAAATTGTAATAATAATGAATTCTTAAAAATAAGCTTCTATCCACACTACTTTTGGTAATGTTGGACAGGGTGGACTAATATTCATGAAAACTCTGAGTTCTTTGGGGCTAAACAAGACAGAACTCTATCTAGCATGTCCTAACTCAAGCTGATGTTGCATGGTAAATAACACCACAGAAATGGCTATTCTGTGGTATTCTGGCCTAATATGCCATCAATAAGTGCTGAATAAAACAGATGCTCAGCCAAGTGTGATGGGGCACACCTGCCATCCCAGCACTTGGGCCAGAGGATAAGAAGTTCACAGCTAATCTTGGCTATATGAGATCTTGTCTCAAGAAAACCAAAAAACCTTTTAAAAAAATAGATATTGGATATCCTGTTTTATTAAAGGGAAATTCAATTACACAAAAACCTCTGTCCCTCTACCAAATTAACAGACCTGTAGTGTTTGCCCCTTCTATAGCAAGAACTGCCCAGTGCACAGGAACACAGGAAAAAGAGGCTCCAATGTGCAGAGACTGGCAGACTAAATCAGTGTGTTAGAAAGTCCAAACTTGGGCTGGAGAAATGGTTCAGCAGATAAGAGCACTGGTTACTCTTCCAAAGGACCCGGGTTCAAATCCCAGCACCCACATGACAGTTCACAGCTGCCAGAAATTGCCTGGCAAGGTGGTGGCGCACGCCTTTAATCCCAGCACTCGGGAGGCAAAGGAAGGTGGATCTCTGTGAGTTCAAGGCTGGTCTGGTCTACAAAGTGAGTCCAGGACATCCAGGGCTCTGTTACACAGAGAAACCCTATCTGGGGGGAAAAAAAAGAAAAAGAAGAAGGAAGGAAGGAAGACTTGGGGTGCAGGGGCTGGGAAGATGGCCCAGTGGGTAAAAGCAATTGCTGCCAAGCCTGACAACCTGAGTGTGATCCCTGGAACACATGATGGGAGGAGAGAACTGATTGACCTCCTAACAAAGGTACACCCATGCCACACAAAAATAAATTTGGGGTGGGGGGAGACAAGAACAAAGATTGGCAGTGTTATTTTAGCAGATGTACTTACCTTATTCAAACATCACACAACAAACGTATCAAACAAAACATCACAGGACTCCACATAAACATATAATTTTACATGTCTATTTTAATATTAAAAGAAATACTTCCTTAAGGCTTATATATGTAACTAAACCACTACTTAAACTTGCTTCACATTTTAGTTCAATAAGTAAGTTAAACAAATAAAAGGAAATTCACATGACGGTCTATCCACTGGCTACGCCTCTCTCATCACAGAGGAAGCTGGTGGAAATGTCAATTCAGTAGGTATTTTTTCTTACGCTTTCCAACTTCCAACTCGAACACAGAAAATGTTCACACTCTTCCTTTTTTACCTTCCCCACCAAAAACATGAGCCCCCCCCACTTCTTGTCCTTCATTGTTTGTGTTTTCACTTCATGGACTGACTGAGCATTCTTATGCCGCATTTTCCTCATGGAAGTTTAATATTCTATATAATCATCTTTATGTAGCTACAAGCTAGTTATAAGCAAAACAAAAAAACTCATACTTGAATGTTATTATAGTCCATAATACTGTGTGCGTGTTTACATGAAAAAAAGCTAAGTCCTGTGTATGGTTGGAAGACCATGTGCTTTACTAACCACTAAAGAATTCACCTACTGCTGGGTATAGTGGCACACACCTTTAATCCCAGCACTTGGGAGGCTGAGGGTATAGTGGCACACACCTTTAATCCCAACGCTTGGGAGGCTGAGGGTATAGTGGCACACACCTTTAATCCCAGCGCTTGGGAGGCTGAGGTAGGTGGATCTCTGTGAGTTCGAGGCCAGCCCGGTCTACAACTCGAGTCCATAACAGCCAGGGATATTACAAAGAAACCCTGTCTCATGGAAGAAAAAAAATTCACCTACCACTGCCTCTGTAACTGGCTAAGTTTTAAAGCATTTCACCAAAATTTATCAACAACTCTAACACTAACATTTACTCCAAAGTACTGAATAAGGAATTGAGTTCTGAAAGTAACAACCTCATGACGTCACAGTCAAATGCCAGGTTCATCCATCTCGTAAATACTGACCCTTTTCCCTTTGAACACAGACAAATCACTTTTTATAGAGCACTGGAGACTGAACGTGGGGCCTCATGCATGCTAGCTAGCTGGTAAGTGCTCTATCACAGAGCTACAACATCGCCAGCACCACAAAGAGCCTTGGTCTAATTATTACCTTATTATGTATTAGCATATTTTAGATCACCTTCTTCCTCTAAAAATGTCGTGACAGTAACAGCCCTGTTTACATTGCACTGTTGTCTGAATTCTCAAATCTGTTTCTACATTCTAACCATTGCAGTATGTTTTCTGGGCTGAAGTAGAAAAGAAACAGTAGCCTTATATTCTCATGTGAACGGGAAAGAGAAAGGTATCTTATTTGCCACTTCACAGAACTGTGAGCATTCTTGGTTTCTTAAATATTAGTGGAATCTGAAGTCATAGTAATTAAATATCTACCCAGTCACACTAAAACCACACACTTGTCATTCATTACTCATCTGCTAAACTATGCTTATCTTCAAAGTGCTGAGACTTCACTATCAAAAACAAGCAAACAAACAAACAAAAAAAAAAACTCAAAAAAATCACTTTTTCATCAGAAAAACTTTGTGAGTATGGCAAATTCAAGTTTTCAAAATCCTACGTTTGGGACTGGAGACAGCTCAGCAGTTAAAAGCGCTTGTTCCTCCTCCAAGAGAACCCATGTTCCATATATCTGCAGCATCCATGTTGGGGGCTCACAAGTGCCTGTAACTCCAGTCCCAAGGGGTCTTAGGCCTCTGGCCATCATGTGTACCTGTACACGAAACATGCACACATACACACAATCTTTTTTTTTTAATTCTACTTTCTGCTAGGTATGGGTTTGCATGCCTGGTTTTTTTTTTTTAAGATTTATTTGTATTTATTATGTATACAGTGCTCTGTCTGCAGGTACACCTGCAGGCCAGAAGAGGGCACCAGATCTCATTATAGATGGTTGTGAGCCACCATGTGGGTGCTGGGAACTGATCTCAGGACCTCTGGAAGAAGTCAGTGCTCTTAACCTCTGAGCCATCTCTCCAGCCTGGGCTTGCATGCCATTCATTCCAGTTATTTAGGAGGCCAAGGAAGGCCGATTACTGAATCTGAGGCCAGCCTGGTCTATATATCAAGTTCCAGGACAGTGGGAGCCACAAAGTAAGACCCTGTCTCAAAAATAAAATGGAATTCTACCTTTCCACTCAAAAGCTTGAGTATTTATTGATTGATTGATTGATTGCGTATACAGTGTTCTGTCTGCATGTGTGCCTGCAGGCCAGAAGAAGGCATTCGATCTCATTACAGATGATTATGAGCCACCATGTGGTTGCTGGGAATTGAACTCAGTACCTCTGGAAGAGCAACCAGTGCTCTTAACCTCTGAGCCATCTCCCAAAAGCTTAAATTTTATACTTTTAACAAAATGAACTATTTTCTTTGAAGTGGCAGTTGTATTTTATTTTTGAGAAAATGTCAAATGTGCTGTTATGAATAAACAGGTTGTCAGTCATTCTATAAGGTAGAGCTGGCATTCTGTGACTAAGGTAGCTAGCTCAGCTCATGACTCAAGCAAACAAGAGGGTCAATGTTGTAGAAGGTTCCTCATGTCTGAACTGGGAATAAGAAACTGTCTTTCAGTGTAGAAACAAACCAAAGTATCTCTCACTCCAAAGCAGTTGAGAAGCCACCAACTCCAGAAGCTCGGTGTCTCCTTCAGAACCAAGCTGCCCTGCTTTGTCTGAATTACAGCCCCTTTTAACTGGTTGGTTTGTTCTGATGGCTTATTGGAGGGAAGCAGGACACAGTTTTGCTACACAACACTAGGCTGGCCTAGTACTCAATATGTGGCCCATGCCTCAAATGATAGCAATGATCCTGCTGCCTCAGTTTCTCAAGTTGAGGGATTACAAACGTGTACCCTACATCCAGCTCCCAATGACTTCAAGTCACTGAGCTCTGCTGTTATGAGACAGAAAAACAGCATCGACAACCACAGCTGGCAAGGTTTCAGAAGTTGCATGCCTGTACAGCATGCCCGCCAGACCCCCAACTGTTCCCAGAAGCCAGGTCCTGTGCAGCAGGTCACACTCATTACTTTGCAACACTCAGACCTGGAGTGTTGGAAGAACCATGGCGATCAAGGTATCTAAGTGACACTCAAGTTGCGCCATCTGGCCGGCTTTACTGAAGAACTGCAGAAGGTATTCTGTGCACACATGAGGTTGCTTCTGGCGACCCACTAGTCACCCAGACAGGAAGAAGCTACATAGGCAGAGAACACTGAACGTTTTGGACATGACACTTCAGAATGGCTCTTACAATCAGACACTGACAGCCTCACCACCAATCCCTGCTCTCTAATTACACATGCACATGGGCATGAGAGATTTCTCAGGCTCCAGCTGACACTGTGACTTTAACAACCTTTATTGTTTTTAAATATTCTTTTCTTTTTTAATTACTTCAGGTTACATCTCTATCACAGTGCCCTCTTTCCACCCCTCCCAGTCCCACTCTCCCACCCTCTACCCCCTCTCCCTTCCATCCCACTCCTCTGGAGTGGAGTGACTTTAACAACCTTTAAATATAACATCTTAGACTTTTTAAATTGTAGGTTTAAGCAATGATTATTCCAATCTATCAGAATGTGAAGGAAATTTATGTGTAATCATTTTATAAGGTATCCAAGAACTCTAAGACATAATGAATATATTAATTCCATATTCTTTTTTTTTTTTAATTTATTTTTTATTTCAAGTTACATCTCAATCGCAATCCCCTCCCTACTCCCCCCTCCAGTCCCACCCTCTCCCCTTCAACCCTCCCATCCCCTTCCTTTTTTTTTAAGTTTAAGGTATATCTTTTTTCCCCAACAGCTCCCCTTTTCAGTCCAACAAATGGCTCTTTCTCTTATAACAACAAATACAATACAAAACAACAGAAATAATTAGGCCACAATTATGACAGTTATAGGGCTTAACATACATTCCTATATGTATTTGGCACCTGACTTTAACATTTTACTATCCAACCATCTCCATGAGTTTAAAGTTCTATCTCCAACTCAGCTTCCATCCTAACTCATATTTTATATATATTATTTTTTACTTAGAAATTATGCTATGCCCACTTCACAAATTGTTCAACATAATTCCATATTCTTAATGTTAGATGTAGCTCAATACATAGCAAATAACTGTGCTGTTATGAACATGTGCCATCTTTGCACAGATACCATTCCCACACTCCCTCCTCTGGTTATCTGCTCTCTCCTCAAACTGACACAGTTCTGATGGTATGCTAACCATACTACCTACCCTGCATACCTCATACCCTCCTGAGTGCTCACCTAGTCTGCCAGAGAGTAACACAACACAGTCAACCAGGACAGGAAGTGTCTGCAAAGGATTCTACATGTGCTCTTCAGTCATTTCTTGAGCACCTAACCGTGGGGGTAAAAACTTAAGGCTGTGCAGCAGCTATCCTGTTTTTTGGCAGTTTCCAGAGAAACATACCCAATGGGGAGTGTGTGTGTACAAATGTGTATGTATAAGACACACAAGAGAGGGCTATTTCTTGTAAGGAATTAGCTCATGTGACCAAAAGCTTAACAGACCCAAAATCTGCAGGGTTCCTAGCAGGAGGAGGTCCAGGAAGAGTTGTCATTTGAGTATAAGTCACAGTTCCAGGAATCCCTTCTTGACCAGATCAGCCTTTATTCTGCCCAAGCATTCAAAACTGGATGATGCCCAAACAGTAAGGAGATTAATACAGTTTACTCCAAATCTAGATTTATAGGCTATTCTCATACAAAAGACCGTCTTCACAGAAACATCTAACAACAAGGAACCGAACTATCTGGGCCGTGTGGATCATCTGAGTCAGCACATAAAACTGTCACAAGTTTATTTGCTGTCCACTGTACACAAACCATACTGAAGTGTTTTATATGTATATACATGTTTGTGTATGTGAGTATGTGTGTGCACACATGTTCCCTGGCCTTTATGAAGAGGCCAGGGAACAACTCAGATGTCACTGTTCAGGTACCATTCAAGTCTTGCGTTTTGGAAACAGTCTTTCACTAGCCTGGTACTGGCCAGCTGGCCCCAGGACTCCGCCTGCTCCAGCCGGCAGTGCTGAGGTCACACATACACCACCTCACACCTGACTCAGGTTCCCATGCTCACTGTACACACGTTGCCAACTGGCCCACTTCCTCAGTCACAAGTTTTTCCTCATATGGGTTGGGGTTTATGTTTGTTTGTTTAATTGAGTGTTGCTTTCACCATATGATAGATATTTTCTGTAATATCAAAATGACAAAATCTTTTGACATCAAGAAATTTATAACCTGGAGAGTCAAACATGCACAAATTCACACAAAGACACTGTATGACTTTATATCACTTAAAACTCCTGTATCTAGCTGGACGTGGTGGTGCATGTCTTTAATCCCAGCACTTGGGAGGCAGAGGAAGGCAGATCTCTGTGAGTTCGAAGCCAGCCTGGTCTACAAAGAGAGTTCCAGGACAGCCAGAGCTGTTACAGAGAAACCCTGACTCGAAAACCAAAAACAAACAAACAAAAAACGTCTTATATCTTCAAAACCTCCTATGAGAACCAGAGTAAGCTTGGGAACTTTGCTTCCTGCCTACACTCTCCCCTGGCCTTTATCGCAGCAGTTGGTGTCAACTTGGGCCACCCTGGCACAAAAGTAAGTATAATGTGGGAGATGTAGGATGTGTGGATAGTATTACTTTGAATGACTGGCATCTCTCCCTTATTCTGCAGTCTACCTACAACTTCTTTGGGGGAATTCTTTCTCAAATTCTAGCTATGCAGTTTGGATCAGCTTCAATCACATCCCAGGATGTAAATAAAACCCCTCGCCATTGAAAACAGTACAAGCATTGTCTCAAGTCAAGCCAAGCCAGACTCCTCCAAGGTTTGCTCAATTAGAATTCAGGAAAGAAAGCCAGATGGTTGAACATTAGAACTAAGGGTATACCTGGCAGTTGCTGGTAACCTGCCTCTAAGCAATGGGAATGGAATCTGTTTGGAAGAATGGCAACATCATGTTGTTGTTGACAACAACCATGGTGAGAGCCTAGAGAACTCTCACAGTGTACAGGTCCCTGCTCCGATCTCTCTAATGCCAAGTGAATAAACCCACTCTGTAGTTCACTTTCAGAAACCAGGAAAATCTTTTACCTAAGCTACTTGTGAATGAGTTTCTAGTACTTAGTAAGCATTATGACTAATACACAAAATATGAAAGCAGGGTGTGGGGGAGCAAACAAATATAAAAATAAAACCAACTATATCTAGAAATCATAAGGAAAAAGGGCAAGTACAATTCAGAGGAGAAATAAAGCAGAGGCCAGTTTGTCTCACAAGGAGATAATGAACTGGGCGGCACATGCCTGCAACCCCAGCACTTGAGGCAGAAGGATCACAGGTTCAAGACTAACCAGGGTTAACCTATGAGATCCTGTCTCCAAAATAAAGAAAGAAGGGAGGGGGAAATGCTGAAGAAATGTAAAAGCAGGGACCACAGACACTGTGTGAAGAGGTGGAAGAGAACACAAGGGGCTTTCACGTGGATGGTGAGCTAATAAAACTGTAGGTCCACAGCTTTGTGTAAGATCCTAAAAGAGGTCACAACCAATGAGGAAGGAGCCTTAGGAGCAGAGCTACCTGCAGATAAAGGAAGCTTTTTGTTCCCAGCATTGGCTAAAGTATCTGTGTTCTAATACCAACAGGTCTTGGGGGAAGCCCCAGTGTCCTTCCTGGGCAGGGTGCTGCTAAAGGAACTGGATCGCTCCTCCAGCTGAGCGAGCTGCCCCATCCAGATTGACACTCATTAATTTTCAAGCCTGTCTTATTCCCCTCCTAAACTGTCTTCCACCTACTCATCATTTTCTTAAAGTTTTGGTGTTTTTACTCTGTAATTACTTTGTCCATATCACTCTAATTTGGGTCTCTGGACACCTTGAAACTACAGTCATATGTGGTATAAATATGAATTTCCTTAAAAAGGGGTTCACAGTTTTCATGAAGTTTCAAGTCTTCTGATGTTCTGAATACACAGGTAAATACAAATCTAAGAATTACTGTTCTTTCCTGTTTTAATTAAGTAGGAAGATGGGTACAGTAGGAAGCAAAAACCATGGACAGCATCTCCAGGGTATTATTCAGAGAGGAACACATACTTTTATCTAAATGTGGTTTGCTTAATCTCACTTAGGTTAGTTTATAAACAAAAATCAGTCACATGAGCCGGGCAGTGGTGGTGCACGCCTTTAATCCCAGCACTTGGGAGGCAGAGGCAGGCGGATCTTTGCGAGTTCGAGGCCAGCCTGGTCTACAAATTGAGTCCAGGACAGCCAGGGCTACACAGAGAAACCCTGTCTCGAAAAAAAAAAAAAAAAAATCAGTCACATGAACAACAAAAAACCATCACTGACTTTGTTACTCTCAGATTTCACTAAAATACCACTCAAGTAAGATTTAGTTTGAAAAGACCCATGAACATTCTTGTGAAATATTATGGATCTTTTCTTCTCATCTTGCCTTCCCCCATTAATAGTTTCTATGAACAAAGCAAAGGGTGGAGAGACAATAAAACAGAATGAAAATGTCAATCATTCACATTAACTCAGAGGTACAGCTAAAGAACAATGGAAAAATTAATGAAGAAAATACTAAAAACTCAGAGCTATTTGGTTCTCCCTCTTCGGACTGCACATTAATATTCTTTACTTTCATAAAGGCAGGCATCCTTAAACGACTACTACAAATATCTTCAGTTTCATATATTTTTCTTATTCTGAATATTTATCTTTTCAGTTATTTAAAACTAATGTTATGACTGGGGAGATTGCCCAGTGGGTCCAGGCACTTCCACCAAGCCTTATGACCTGAGTTTGATCCCAGAACCAACATGGTGGAAGGAGAGAACCAATTTCTGCAAGTTGTCCTCTGCCCTCCATATGTGCCATGGCACATGAGTTTTCTCTCCAGTCTCTTAAACAAAACATACATAAACAAAAAAATGTATGTTTTTAAAAAATGAAAAATAATCCGGGCGGTGGTGGCGCACGCCTTTAATCCCAGCACTTGGAAGGCAGAGGCAGGCGGATCTTTGTGAGTTCGAGGCCAGCCTGGTCTACAAAGCGAGTTCAGGACAGCCAGAGATATTCAGAGAAACTCTGTCTCGAAAAACCAAAAAAAAAAAAAAAAAAGAAAAATAAATTTAATGCCAGTTCTAGTTTCTAGCTTTTCCAGTTTTACTTTTTAAAGATAAAAATCACAAGCTTGGCTGTATCAAACTGATTATTTCTATCTTTTAAAGAGTCAAGTACAAATTTAATCCCAGCACTCGGGAGGCAGAGGCAGTCGCATCTCTGTGAGTTCAAGGCCAGCCTGGTCTACAAAGTGAGTCCAGGACAGTCAGGGCTACACAGAGAAACCCTGTCTCGGAAAATCTGAAAAGTGCAAAGTACAGTTAACATGGTTTAACGCACTCTAGGCAAGGGGCAACTGCATAGCCGCCCTGCAAGCCACCGAGGAGTGCAGCATTTGTTGGCCAGTACTCTGCCAGCCAAACACCTCTTTAGTGATCCTACCTCAGTTTCTCTACAAAAAGTATATTATGCAACGGAATCTATCAATCATAATTAAAGGTGTAATATGAAACTCACTTTTTACTCAAGTATTACCTTCTACTTTCTAAAACATTATGAAAAATTCAGAAGTGTTTTAAAAAACCCAGTAATTCCTTAAAATTATAGGAAAGCAGTTAATGAGACCTTTTCCACTGACTTGTGCTCCGTCATTATGATCAACACTAGTGTATGCACACTGCTAAATAATATGAGTAGGACACTGTGCCACGTGGCTCCTCCTGTGCCACACTCACAAGAACACACCAGACCCCATGTAAAGCTAGCAACAACCCTGAATTTCATTTCTAGAAGTGAAAGAGAGACACTCTGAGATTAAGTGGATTATCTAAGGTCATATATCATCAAAGCAATATAACATTCGAAGCCTACATCTACCCAAATTCAAACACCATTCTGTGAAAATTAAACAGCAGCTACACTTGTGCTCAAGAGACAATTACAATCTACAAATGGGTCGCTTCCTAAGAATGACAATAGAACTTACACACCATAATTTAACAACAAAAAAAAAAATCACTTTATCAATACCAGGCTTGGGTCTTCAAACAAACTCATCAAATAAGCAAAGATATGTTACAGGTAGCCCTCTCACCAAAGCTAAGACTCATAACTTTGGACCAGTTCAAACCAATCACAGCATCATTAAGTAGGAAGTTTGTGTAAGGCAGGGCAGGTGTCAAGAGCCAAGCTTTAGGAAAGCTAAGCACCTCCACTGACCCAGTAACCTGAGGGCCTAAGAAAAGATCCGCAGGGCTGGGTGAAAGGAGACAGTCTGCTGTAGTTACACACCTAACGTCCTTCCGGTTTTAGATTTAGCACCATCGAAGGCAGTGCTTGCTTCTCAACCTTCCTAATCCCTGCAATCCTTTAATACAGTTCCTCTTGTTGTGGGGACCCCAATCATAAATTTTCTTTGCTATGTCAAACTGTAACCTTGCTACTGCTATGAATCGTAATGTAAATATCTGTGTCTTCTGATGGACTTAGGCTACCTCTGAAAGGTCATTCACACATCCCCATTTCCACACCCCTGGAAAGGGGTCATGACCCCCAAGTTCAGAACCGCTGATCTAGGGAAGACAGACTTAGGAAAAACTCTTTAAAAAGACTGAAACAAAAAGGATTTTAACATTGATTATTTTTTATTGCAACTAGCTTGAAAAATCACATCTCTCATCTCTCATATATTGTAAACTGAAATTCTACTTGTATAATAGTTTTTTTTTTACATACTTCTGGAATGAGATTTTTTTCTGAAATTTTTAATTTAATTAAAAAAAAACAATCTCATTCTAAGCTTTACAGTATTTCAATATTCCTCCTAAATGTCTGTCATTATTTCTCCTCCTAGCATCTTGTCAGCCTCCTAGTAAAGTCTATTTTAATACTTAAGACTGGAAAGACTGATTGAACAGTTAAAGTATCAGTGAGAGCATGGGGGAGGAGACATGGGGACTAAAGCGTGTATTTTTTACCATTTTTTTCAGGGTTGTTTTCTTTGTACTGCGACAAGGTCTTCTATGTAGTGCTCTGTAGAATTTGGATGTAGACCAGGCCAGACCTGAACTTGCAGGGATTTTTCTTGCCTCTGATAGACCACCAGGCCTCTCATTTTCAGTTTTGATTTAAGTTACATCTTCATTTCTTCCATCAGCATGAACTTTGAAAAGACCTAAACACTAACCCATGGAAGACTCTGCACATGGTGCATCTTTCTCTGTGAGTGTTGCTGTGTGGGCTAGCCAGTTAGGTCTCACTGCCTCAACATTTGAGATTTGAGGGCCTCGATGAGGGCTTCGTGATTCTGTTTTCATTCAAATTGTGGAGTCTCCACAATCAACTACAAACTCCTTCCTCTAATTCCCATCCAATATGTGTCTTTAAAGGTTGTTCTATCAGGTAGACAAGATGGCTTAGTAACTAAAGGCCCTTGCAGCAAACCTAACAAACTGGTGGAAGAAAACAATTCCCAAAAGTTGTCCTGTGATCTCCACGTGTATTCTGAGGCACTAGTTTGGCAGGGAGTGGGAGGAGCAGAAACAAGCAGCATTCATCCAGGTCTCTAACTTCTCTTTTAGTCTTGTGTTTGTGGTTTGCAAAAAAAAAAAAAAAAAAAAAATATGGCTAATTAAGCTATTTAACCTGTATTTAGATTATTGTTAATTGGTTCGGCGGCTGTTCCTTAACCAACCATTATAAATGAGCACACACAAAGACCGCATGGATTTTCACAAGCCTTGGCCTGAATTGTACAATCTTAGCCCATCTAAACTAGCTCTTAATTCTACTACCCAAATATGACCCCATATATACATACGTCCCTTTGGACTGCCATTCTCCACACTAGCTGATGTTCCAGGCCATCTGGAATGATCCTCTTGCATCTACCCCACGGCGTGTACCTCCTTCTTCCTGCTCATGGCTGGAATGAATTCTTCTTCCTGCTCCTGGCTGGAATGCTTGAATCCTCTGTCTAAAGCACAGGCTTCCTGCTCTAATCTCAGGAAGTCCCACCTTTCTCTGTCTTTGCCCAATCTCAGGCCTCCGCATTTTATTTAACCAATCAGAGTCAATGTAAGTAACAGACAGCAAACAGGACCAATTAACATTTAGAATGCTTAATACTGCCCCAACAGTGGTTTAGTACATGTACTAAACAGCAGGTATACCAGTTACCACATTAAGCACCTTACACACTCAAATAACCAGGTATGACCTGGGGTTACAGACTGGTAGGAAAAAAAAAAAGCAATCACAATTATGATGAGCACAGAAGAGGGAAACCATAGGGTAGAATGGAAGTTTGATGTGGAAGGATGTACTACAGAAGCCAGGCATAATAAGCAACCATGCTAAAAGATCAAAACAGTCCAGCATGGTGGTGCATGCCTTTAATCCCAGCACTTGGAACACTCAGGAGGAAGAGGCAGGCGTATCTCTGTGAGTTCAAGACCAGCATGATCCACAGAGTGAGCTCAGAAACCCTGTCTCAAAAAACAACAACAACAAAATCAAACAGCTGGAGAAGCTGAGCTTGGTGACCCACACTGTAATCCCAGCACTCGGGAGGCAAAGGCAGGCCTGGTCCACAGAGTGAGTTCCAGGATAGCCAGGGTACACAAAGAAACCCTGTCTAGAAAAATATTTTTTTAAAAAAAGGAGCAGCTCCTCCCACTCCTTGCTAGACTAGTGTCAGAGAAGGGTTTATGAAGAGCGGAACTCTAAATAGCACCAGCAGTAATGAAAGTCACAGGGCCATGTCAAAACTACACAGGTATCAGTGATGACACATCCATTAGAACTACCTCCTTCGGGTACCCAGTAGTAATAAGGAAACATCCGCTATCAGAGTAAGGCAGCTCACCCAAAGGGCTCACTGACAAAAGTGTTTGCCCGGCGTCTGCAAGGCCCTGGGTTTGATCCCCAGTTCTGTGACACAAAAAGTAAATATATGCGTGACACACCCAGGAAGAGAGACCCTCAACTGAGGAAATGACTCCGTAAGATTAAACTGTGGACACATCTGTGGGGTACTCTCTTAACTGCTCACTGGTGTAGGAGCCCTGCCCACTGGAGCAGCGTCATCAGGTCAGCTGGGCTGTGCAAGGGCAGCTGACAAGCAGGAGGACACAAGCCAAGCAAGCTTCCCTCCTCCATAGTTTCTGCTTTGTGTCCTTGCCTTGGCTTCCCTTGATGATGGGCTATATGACCTGAACGCCAAAACAAAACAAAACACCCTTTCTTTCCCAAGTTACTTTTGATCATGGTGCTCTATCAAAAAGCTAACTGGAATGATATGTATACGGACAGAAATAGAAACACATCCTTTAGAACTAAAAATCATGGAAGCAATTAAGAAGATACTACAAGCCGGGCGGTGGTGGCGCACGCCTTTAATCCCAGCACTTGGGAGGCAGAGGTAGGCGGATCTTTGCGAGTTCGAGGCCAGCCTGGTCTACAAAGCGAGTCCAGGACAGCCAGAGCTGTTAAACAGAGAAACCCTGTCTCGAAAAACCAAAAAAAAAAAAAAAAAAAAAGAAGATACTACAGGCATAAAAGAATGAAGAGATGGAAAGATGAAGACTCCATTTGAAGCATTTGTTTTTTTGTTTTGTTTTTTTTTTTTTTACAAAATCTGGCTACGCAGCCCTGGTTGACCTCAAATTCCAGAGCATCCTGACTATTAACAATAATTAGCCAATCCAATCAACAACAACAAAAAAAGGCAGAAGGTAAAAAATAAACAGAGCCTCAGGTTCTTGAAACCAAAAGAGAGAGCAAGAGAGAGAGAATATGAAAAAAAAATTGTAGAATGTCAGAAATTTACCAAACTTGGGGATGGGGAAATCTATAGAACCAAACTGAGCAAACTACAAACAGAATAAACCCACAGAGATCTACTCTAAAACCATTACAGTCAAACTAAAAACAAGAAAAAGATGAAAGCAGTTACAAGGGAAACAGGGTTCATTTGTAAAAGAAAGATAAAAAAAATTTTTTTGACTTCTCATCAAAAACTATAGAAACCAGAAAGTATGAGTGTTTTTGAAGAGGTGACTAAAAAAGGAAAAGCTACCCAGAATTGTGTATTTATAAAAACAAACAAACAAAAATCTTCAGAAATAAGGAAGAAATCAAAATATCCTGAGATAACAGAAAATTAAGAACTTGCCCTAAATGAATAACTAAGTATGCTGGTTCTCTAGGCAAACAGAAAAGACGGAAAGAGGAACCTGGAAGGTTGCAGAGAAAGGACTCTGAGTTCACCTCTAACGTTCCGAGACTGTGTTTAACAGCTACAACAAAAACACTACAGTGTGCAGGCTTCCCTTGTGCTTAGCGTAGGACACTTACAAATGGTAGAATAAACTCACGGTTTGTTTGAACCGGTAACAGGGCACCAGCAGAACAACACGCCAGTGTGTATAGTTACTACAGCAAACACTAAAAACTACATGGATATCAGGGCACAGCAGAGCATCCAGAACTCAGTGTAAGAAGAAACAGAAAATAGAATATGAAATGGCAGACTTAAGGGTTAGCTATCAATATCAGCTACCCATAACCCTTAAGTTTTATATATATAGAGAGAGTGTGTGTGTGTGTTTTCAACAGTTTGTGCCCCTTAAAAGACAAAAACTGGCAGAATAAAGGGGAAAAATTTAAAAGCCTACCTATATGGTTCTATAAGGATAGAAAGAGTAGATCTCAGAGCAAAGTAAACTGCCAGAAACAGAGGAACATGTATAAAAACCTCAAATGTACAATAAAGCCTAATAAGTTTATGCACCAAAAATTATGTTAAAAATGTATGAATCCAAGAAGAGAGGCTTGAGAAGACAGATCCACCTACCAGCAGGCCTTTTCAGCAAACAGGTATAAAAATCAGAAAGACTACAGAAGACTCAACACCATCAAACTTAAGGATCTCATCAAAATTATAGACTAATAACATAATACACTATTTTAGTGTCTATAGAACATATACCAATATTTTGTCCTGGGCATTAAACAACTCTCAACAAAACATTTTAAAATTAAATCACAGAGAGATTGGTTTTTGGTTCCTTCAGTCAAAGGAACCAAACCATAAACCAATAATACAAAAGTGAAAAAAATCTCCAAACACTTGGAAACTAAACAAGATACTTATTCAAACACCCCATGAGCATAAAAAGCAAGTCTTAAACCAGGCATAGGTGGTGGTGGTGGTGGGACACTTCTGTAATCCCAGCACGCGGGAGGCAAAGGCAGACAGAAGTCTGTGAGTTCCGACACCCAGAGAACGGGGAAGGGTGCTCCGAAGAAGGGAGAGGCTGCTGCTCTGCCTGCTGCTGGGGCTCTCCCTCACCCCCACTGCTGCTGATTCATCCTGCTGCTGTGTTTGCTGGACTGCTGGATATCCTGACTACTGAGATTGGTACTGCCCCTAAAGAATCCCACAACCGGCGAGCATGGTGGCACACGCCTTTAATCCCAGCACTAGGGAGGCAGAGACAGGTGGATCTCTGTGAGTTCAAGGCTAGTCTGGTCTACAAAGTGAGCCCAGGACAGCCAAGTATACAGAGAAACCTTGTCTCAAAAAAATACAACAAACAAAAAGAATCCGACAACCTTTATCAGTGGGAAGTAGCTAAAAGAGACCTATGTCCATTTCCCCTCTAATCTTGTTTCTCTCCTACCTGGGGTTGTGGGGATGGAAGGAATAGGAGTTGGGAGGTAGAGATTTAAGAAACATAAAACAGCCGGGCGGTGGTGGCACACGCCTTTAATCCCAGCACTTGGGAGGTAGAGGCAGGCGGATCTTTGTGAGTTCGAGGCCAGCCTGGTCTACAAAGCGAGTCCAGGACAGCCAGAGATATTCAGAGAAACCCTGTCTCGAAAAACCAAAAAAAAAAAAAAAAAAGAAACATAAAACAGGTGTATAAAATAAAGCATCACCTACTACCTAATTATGTGTATGTGTATCTGTGTGTAGGCATGTGCATGTGAGTACAGGTGTCCATGTCCATGGAGACCAGAGCTGTCATGCCCGCCTGGAGCTGGAGTTACAGATGGTTGTGAGTCACCTGATGGCATCTGGGAACCCAACTTGGATCCTCTGCAAGAACAATCTGCATTTTACCTGTTCAACCACCATCCTCCAACCCGTACCTTTTCTTGAACCAATAAATAAATCTGAAGGGTTTCTGCCCTGAGTTCAATCTACAGCAAAGAGGGAAATAAGAGGAACAGAAATAGATATTACTCCCCAAATTGTTCTACAGCCTCAAAGACAATCCCTACCAGGATCTCAGCCAGTTTATTTGTAAAATTGACAAGCCAATTTTAATATTGATACAGAAGTTGAAGGAACTGGAAAAGGTACAACTCTTAGAATAGAATAAAGGAAGAAGGCTAACACTTTACAATGTAAAACACTACAGAACAGGAGCGTGCAAGACTAACCCCACAGGGTAAGGCTGTGTGTAAATTAACAAGCAGACACTTAGCACCTGGAAACAAGTCACTGTGTCTATGATCAATTGATTTTCAACAGGGGTGCTAAGCCACCTGATGAAGTAGATGTTATTAAACAACGTGCACTAAAAAGACTAAACAGTCACCTTTAACAGGGAACTGGAGGCCAGGCATAGTAGTCCACCTTTAATCCCAGCACTCAGGAGGCAGACACAGGTAGATTTCTGAGTTCAAGGGCAGCCTGGTCTACAATATGAGTTCCAGAACAGCCAGAGCTACACACAGAAACCCTGTCTTGGGGGGTTAAAAAAAGAAAGGAAGGAAGGAAGGAAGAAAATTGGATGCTTATTTCAAACTTTACATAAAAAGTAACTAAAAATGATTAGAAACTTAAACTATAAAAGTGTCAGGAAAAGGCACAGAGTAAATCTTCATGATCTCAGATTTGGCAGTGGATTTTGCATACAACAAAAGCATTCAGCAACAACACTGTTTTCCTGGAGCATCCACCTGCCAGAAAATCAGATTCTGAATTTGCAAACCTGCATCCTTATAAACTAAGTACTTAAAGTACCCCACCACCTTACGTATGTGTATACTTATGAAGGTATACATACACACACACACCCCTAGTAATTCTGATTCAAATATATCTCTAGTTGCTATGCCTTAACTCCTAGTCTTGAAACAAAGCATGAGTCACACAGAGCACTGATAAACTGGAGCTCATCAAAATGAAGCACTGGTTCTGGGAAAGACTCAACCAAAAGAATAAAAGAAAAAGCTACACCACGGGATAAAATATTTGCAAGCCATCTACCTGACAGATAGATGACTTAGTATTCCAGACTATTAAGAACTCTCAAATTCCTGTTTAAATGGGAGGTGGTGAAGGGGCTGGGGAAGACGGCTCAGTTGGTAAAGGAAAAGAATAACGAGGCAACACAGGAAAAGCAGAGTTACAGACCTTTACTAAACAGGGAAAATACAAGCAACACTAAATTCTGGGGAAGATGGCTCTGCAGGTGAAAGTGCTCACTCACAAGTCTGATGATGACAGGAGTTTGAATCCTTCGAGCCATTAGAAAGCTGGATGCCCCAGAGGTACTGGCACACCTCTTTAGTTCCAGCACTTGGGAGGCAGAGGCAGGTGGATGTGAGTTTGAGGCCAGCCTGGTCTACAGAGCAAGTTTCAGGACAGTCAGGGCTACACACAGAAACCCAGTCTTGAAAAACCAACCAACCAAGCTAAACACAGTAGCAGTGTCTATTATACCAGCAAACTCCTATAGCAAGGGGGGAGCTAAAGACAAGAGAATCCCTGAAAAGTTCACAGACCAGCTACCCTGGAATACATAGTGTAGTGGCAAACAAGAGTAAGGCAAGCAAAGCAGCTGAGGCTGTCCTCTGACTTGCATGTGGGTGCCACATACACATACTCATACACAAACTCACACTCATACACACACACATTAAATACTGATTTAAAAAGCCTTGACAGTGAGCCTGAAGCCATGAACATAACGAAGGCAGCCTGGTCTACAATATGAGTTCCGGAACAGCCAGAGCTACACACAGAAACCCTGTCTTGGGGGGTTAAAAAAAGAAAGGAAGGAAATTGGATGCTTATTCCAAACTTTACATAAAAAGTAACTAAAAATGATTAGAAACTTAAACCATAAAAGTGTCAGGAAAAGGGACAGAGTAAATCTTCATGATCTCAGATTTGACAGTGGATTTTGGATACAACAAAAGCTTACCCAGCAATCCTGAGCACAGCACATGACAAGCAAGTCCTCATCTCAGCTTGGCTTGGCTTGGCTTGCCTAAAATGGCAGCCTCAAGAGATCCCATCTTACACTGATGATCTGACCCACAAAAACAGAGAGCAAAGCTGAGAGTGCTGGCAGTTAATTAAGCATGAACATAACACCACTATTTTTCGGAAGCTCAAGGAAATGGGGATGAAGAGAGTACACTTTAACAGGAAAAGAAATGTTTGCACTGCACAGGAGAAAGACGACTGCCAATACAGATGTACTTATAGATGCCATGGTGGGAATAACAGAAATAACAGTAATCCCAGTGGCAAATGCGTTTCACTGAGTATCTGCTAACAGACAACCATCAAGGCATTCCTTCACTAATCCTCAAATCTTGTCACTCAAAACAACCTGTGCAGTCTCCCACAAGATGAGCTGCATAATCAACAGGATATGCCAGTAGGATTTCCACCATCAGGAACTGAAGATGGTGCATCTGCTCCCTTGCTCTCACCCCCTGACTGCTCATTCTAGGGAAGTCTACTTGCTACATTCAAACAGCTGTGAGGAGGCTTACCCAGCAACCCTGAGCACAGCACATGACAAGCAAGTTCTCATCTCAGCTTGGCTTGCCTAAGATTGCAACCTCAAGAGATCCCAGCTTACACTGACGATCTGACCCACAAAAACAGAGAGCAAAGCTGAGAGTGCTGGCAGTTAATTAAGCAGCAACAGACACCCAATGCCCTTACTATGTGCCTCAACATCCCTGTGACTACTCAACTCAAGTTTAAGGAGCTTTCCCTCAGGACCCGAGAGGTGGCTCAGCAGTTAAGAGACCTGGCAGAGGACCAGGGTTTGGTTCCCAGAACAAACATGGCTCACAACCATCCAATTCCAGAGAATCTGCCACCTTCTCTTCTCGCCTCTGCAGGCACCAGGCATGGATACGGTACACATACATACATGTAGGCAAAACACTCATATACATAAAATAAATGAAATGTCCTTAGATTTGGGATGGAGCTCAGGGGTACAGTGTTTGCCAGTATACATGAAGGCCCAGGGTTCACCTTGAGCATTACAAAATTAGTAAAATAAAGCTAATTTCCCCCCAATTATGAAAAAGCTGGCAAATGCTGGAATCAGGTAAAAGTAAAAGCCAGCATTAATGATTACTAAGCAAATGTGCTCCTTATTTCTATACTGTGTCTTTTTGTGTTTTGTTTGGAAATTTATTTTCTGCTGTGAAGTCTAAGGCAAAGTGGTCTGATTAAGGGCAGAGTGAAGTATAAGTGAATTAGCGAAAAGAGGAAAATGCAAAAGATTTGAGACCATTTCCATGGAGAGCTTTAGAGCCTGCCAAAGAACTCTTCATAAGACTTTCAAACAGTGCTAGGCCCAGGAGAGATCAGGAGCCATGAGCTTCCAGTGCTGGGAACTTATGTGATTATAACCAACAGAACACGGGACTGCTTGTGAACATGAATATAAAATATAATTTTAGGGGGAACAGAGCTAAACAGAGAATCCACAAAGGAGGAATTCCTAATGGCTGAGAAACACTTGAAGAAATGCTCAGCATCCTTAATCATCAGAGAAATGCAACTCAAGACGACTCTGAGATTCCATCTCACACCTGTCAGAAAGGCTAAGATCAAAAACTCAAATGACAGCACATGCTAGTGAGGTTGTGGAGAAAGGGGAACACTCCTCCATCGTTGGTGGGAGTGCAAGTTTGTACAACCACTATGGAAATCAGTGTGGTGATATCTTAGAAAACCTGGAATAGCTCTGCCTCTGGACCCAGCCATACCACTTCTGGGTATACTCACAAATGATTCCTCACCAATTCACAAGGCAGTTTCCTCATCTATGTTTATAGCAGCCTTATTTGTAATAGCTAGAAACTGGAAACAACCCAGATGTCCCTCAACCGAGGAATGGATTAAAAAACTATGCTACATCTACACAATGGAATACTATCAGCTATCAGAAACAACGAAATCATGCAATTTGCAGCCAAATGGATGGAACTAGAGAAGCTCATCCTGAGTGAGCTAACCCAGACTCAGAAGGATGCACATGGCATCTATTCACTTATAATCAGATTTTAGCCATATAGTACAGGATAACTATACCACAGCCAATGCACCAAAGGGAACAGGAACATAGACTTTGTTACCTGTCAATGAGACACTTTGCCCTAGTGGTGCTGCCTTGTATGCCCCCAGTGTATGAGGAGGCTCTTTGCCCTCATATGACTGCTGAACTGAGGCAGGGGACTGTTATGTAGGGACACTCCACTCCAGAGGAGCGGGATGGAAGTGATAGGGAGTAGAGGGTGGGAGGGCGGGACTGGGAGGGGTGGAAAGAGGACACTGTGATAGAGATGCAACCTGAAGTAGTAAATAAATATTAAAAAATATACATATATAATTTTAGCTGTGAAACAATGATTATAGCTGTGTGGCTGTGTGGAATAGAAAAAACAACTTTCCCAAGGCCTTCATGACCCATAAGAAACTATATACACAAAAACCTCAGAAATATCTCTTTCTATGTATGTATGTATGTATGTATGTATGTATGTATGTATGTATGTATGTATGTAAACATATACACATATTTTAAAGACCATCTCATTATGTAGCTCTGGCTGGTTTTGAACTTGCTATACAGACCACCCTGGTTCAACCCAGAGATCTGCCTTTCCTCTGCTTCCCGAATGCTAAGACTTAAAGGCATGCACCACCACATCCACCCTCAGCAAAGACTACATGTTCCACATCAGAGTACCACACTGAAACTGTTAAGAGCCCAAGAAGACAGTAATAATGCTACTTCATACCTTGACCTCAAACACTGGAAGTTTCTCTACAGAACCTTCTCTTTTCCCATATCCTCTCAAAAATGCTATAAACAGCATTACAACTTACAGAATTAGACCATACCTAAGGGCAGTCTAATTATTAACTGACTTGACCTGAATAGTTTTATTACAAGAACTAGGAGTTTAGCTCAGCAGTGGAGCACTTACCTATTAAGCCTAAGACATAAAGTTCCCAGCACCAAAAAAAGAAAAAAGAAAGAAAAGGATTTAGAGGGAAGCTCTCTTCACTCCAAACAAACATAAACAACAACAAAAACAAAAAACCCAGAGGGCAACAAGTCAGACCAAATAATTATTTTTAAATTTCTTTTAAACTGAAAATAAAAAATTTACTTAAAAATCAGAATTACCCAAATACATGAGGTTTCTCTTTCATACATGTGCTTTTAAAATGACTTCATTTTTTAAAAATTAACCAGCATACACAATCTGAAAAGAAAGCCAGATAGGGGACAAAGTAAGAACCAAACCAATAATACATTTCTTTCCGAGACAGTATTCAGTGCAATCAAGGAGCAATGCTTAAGACACAAGCACGTGACTGGAAGTGCAGTTCATCACTCTCCACTGCATGGTGTTCCAGGGCTGCAAGTCTCAATACGCAAGCTAGCCACTAATAATGCCAGGGGCATCTTTCCTCAGAGACCCATCACTACAGCTGAGCGCTTGCTAGACACAAGTCAACATGAGTACAACCAGAAAACAGAACACACTTTCTACTAAGTAAGAACCCTGAAGACAACACACTTTCTACTAAACCCCACACGACCACTGGAAGTGCCCCATGCACACCAGTAGGGAGAAAGCTTTTCATGCTCAGAGTAGCTCCATCCAGACACAGATGTAAGAATTATGACTACCACAAAAGAATTCTCCACAAATGTCAAAAACTATTTCACGTATTTTTTTTTTTCCTGTTCTTTAAATCAGGATAGAATCCATGTGTTCTGAACACACAAAGCAAAACCACCAATTTTTAACACTATGGCTCTAATGAAAATGTCACGCTTACTGAGGCAAGCTCACATTTCACCAGACTTTTCTCTTACCCTCATCTGCTCAGTGGAGCTGCTGCTGAGCTCATCTCCAGACTCGGAATCCTGGTGTGTTCTTTCTGAGCCTTCTCCAGCTGAGTCACAAGCCTGCTCCTGAGAGAAGCTCATCTTCTCTGCATCCAACAGCTCTGGCCCGGGAAGGTGACCAAAGGGTGTCCTATTCTGGCTGGCCACTTTAGGAGAATGTGAGTCACTGTTAAACTTTCCGTTACTATGGGTCAGGTCCAGGCTTAGGTTGAGTGTCTGGCCTGAATTATAATTGGATCCAAAATTCTGATTGGCATCACGAATAAGACCTGTTCCTTGGACAGATGATGATGGCTTTCCAAAACTTGAAAGCTCAGGCATCTTGCTCACATTTTCTGTTGATCTCTGGAGATGCACACTCTGTATCGTCTTCACAGAATGATTTGGCAGTCCAGCTGCCTGCTTCACGGGCGGCATCAGCGCTTTGCGGGTGACCTCCTTGACATACTGCGCTGGTACATAAAACGCTTTGGAGTTCTCGTCGGGTCTGACTTGCCACCAGTCCTCATTGGTCTTCCTCACCAAGATGTAGCGCTCCCCTTGTCTGATAACGACCTTCCTGTCCTTGGCTTCATACTCGTAGTCGTACTCCACCTCAATGTACGCCTGGCCTGCAGCAACCTTCCCACTTCTGTCAGCCATTTTTACTCAGTGACACTCACTCTCAAAACAGATGGCGTACCACATTATGCTTTGTGCCTTGCTGCAGTAATATGACATTTTTATTTAAATGGAGAAAGAATAAAGAAAAATTAATGTGATCTAGATTTGATATGCATAAACACTATACATACAATTTAGAGATCATGTCCTTCAAATCTGAAGCCTCATAAAGTAAATGTGTCTAATAAAACATGCACCATCCTACACTTAAGACATTTTCATTCTAATTCTTCAATTACTTATGGTCCACAAGGGGAAAGTAAGCACTATTGTACTGGTATAAGTTGTGTCCCACAGGAAGTACCTCAGGACTTATAAAGGTGGCCTTACCTGAAAATAATGGTCTTTGCAGATGGGATGTTAAGGCAAGGTCATTATGGTGATCTGAATGAAAATGGCCCCCATAAACACATAGAGAGTGGCATTAGGGAAAGGGTTAGGACATGTGGTCTCACTGGAGTAGGTGTGGCCTTACTGAAGGAACTGTGTCACTGGGGGTTGGCCTTCAGGTTTCTGAAGCTCAGGCCAGGCCCAGTGGCTCATTTTCTGCCAACCCAGATGTAGAACTCTCAGCTACCTCTCTAACATCATGGCTGCCTGCATGCCACCATGCTTCCTACCATGGAGATAATGGACTAAACTATAAACCAGCCTCAATTTTTTTTTTTTTTTTAGGTTTTCGAGATAGAGTTTCTCTGAGTAACACCCCTAGCTGTTCTGGAACTCACTCTGTAGACCAGGCTAGCCTTGAACTCACAGATACCCACTTGCCTCTGCCTCCTGGCTGGGAGTAAAGGTGTGTACCCAACACCAGCCCTAATTAAATGTTTTCCTCTATTAAGACTTGGTCATGGTACCTCTTCATAGCAATAAAAACCCTAACTAAGACAATCATATTTGATAAGAGTGACCCCAAAATCTCCATGCCAGTATCTTTTGTTGCATGTACTGTGTGGTGTGAATGATCTTGTATGAGTATGTTTCTGTGTATGTGAGCACACGGGCGATGCGTATCCATGCGGAGGCTTCGAGGTAACTCCCTCTATTACTCTCCAGGGTATCTCTCTAAACCCAGAGGTTTGGCTAGTCTGGCCAGCGCCTGCTCTAAGGCTTCTCTGTCTGCACCTCTCTGTGCTGGAATTACAGGCAGGCGGTCATGTCCATCCAGCATTACCTAAGGGCTAGTCCTCAGGCTTGTGTAGAAAGTACTTTATCAGATAAACCTCTCCCCCACCCTCCATGTCTTTAAAAAGGAAGGAGACAGGTTTTGAAACAGGAGTGCACTTGTCTAGCACGCAGAAGGCCTGTACTCGGTCCCGAGCACCACATTAACAAAGCATGGCTGCACAGATCTGTGATTCCAGCACTCAGAAAGCGGAGACAGTCGGATCACAAGTTCAAGTTCAGCCTGTCAGGTCCCAAAGATACCCAAAACAAGGCTTATTCAGTTCTTGGGGCTCCTCAAAGCACTTCTCACCTGACCGCTACCCTAAACCACTCCAGCCCAGGGGCCGGGCTTCCCCTTCCTTCCCACAGCTTCTCATTCCTATATAAACCTGCTATTTTGGCCATGGACTTTCTTGGTTTTCCTCTGCTCTTGGGAAGCTTGCCCTCTCTTCTCTTCCTCTTTCCTCTCTCTCTCTCATGACCCAGTTCAGTATGGACCCTTCCAGATGTCTCTGGCTGAATGCTCCCTCATATTTACAATAAAATCTTTCTCCTCAACCACACCAAGGAATGGTCATATCCTCATTTTCATTCATATCATAGGCTACATAGGAAGTTTGCTGTCAGCCTGAACTATGAGAGACCCTGTCTCAAAAAAAAAAGAAAAAAAAAAGAGGATGCAAAAAAGGAAGGGGGGGAGCAAAAGAGAAGAGTCAGACAAAAGATAAAGGCAGAAACTGGCAGAATATCAAGGATTCCCAGCAACCACAAGAAGCTATGATGAAGCCAGGCAGGATCTTCTCTACGGTCCACAGGGACAAACCCTGCCTACACTAACACTTTGATGCTTCCGGATAAAGGTTCTCATCATGTAGCCCAGGCCGACCTTATTAAGATCTGCCTGCCTCAGCCCCCACAACAGCAGAGACTGGTGTCACTGTGTAAAGCCACCCATTTACAGTACAGTGTATCACAGACCCAAACTTCTAAAAATCTTGAAGCTGTCTGACCACTAATGGCACAGGTGGGATTCTATCCAGGCTCACTCTGATATGATCGACTGCAGTTCACACACACATGTGGGTGCTGCTGTACACTGTGTAGAAACAAGCATTCTCCTGAGGCCTATCATCTCTAGGGTAAAGCCAACAAGCTGAGGTGGCAAGTAAATTAATTATCAACACAATTTCAGTCACTGCAAATTTATTTCTACACAAGCTACTGGAGGTAATAAATACAGTAACAGTGTTTCAAAGAAAACATTAAACTTACCTTAGAAGGCTGTAAACATCTGGTCTTTCATTTAAACCTATAAAATTAAATTAAAAAATTTATTATCTCTAACCAAGATTCCTTAAAGGAGGCTATGCACATATGTGTATAATTTTGGAAGCATAATTTTTATGATAGTGACAAGGAACAAAGGGAGTGTTACATATTACGACCTTTCTGTACTACCCTCTAACAAAGCCACCTGAGGCCATGGAGATCAAGTTTCCCACTAACTTCTTGCTTGCGCCATAACTGTCTCAACATCCCTTGCTTTCATTCTGACAAACAGGAATTTTTTTTCAACTTCTGATTATATGATAAACAAACCTGATTAGAGTGTTAAGATAATTGTTTCTTCAAGTTCATGGTACTGAGTGGGCAGAGAGAATTATGGTGTATGTTTAAATTGGCTAGGAATCCTAACACAGTTCTCCCCACAGACTCCTCACTCTTTACAAAATGGAAAACAGACATTGTAAGCTTTTCAATGAAAAGTTTTAAACCAAATGATCAAACCTACCAATCAACAGTGGATACCTACAGAGACCCACCTAGAATGCAGACGGTCGGTCACCTGTGCTGTGCTCTTATCGAAAACATACTTCAGCTGTGTGTAGTGGCACATGCCTTTAATCCTAGCACTTGAAAGGCAGAGGGAGGTGGATTTTGAACCCAGCCTGGTCTACACAGTGAGTTCCAGAACAGCCAGAGCTACACACACAGTAAGACCCTGTCTCCAAAAAAAAAAAAAAGCCTATTTGCATATTTCACTTCATGCAATTACTAAGAAACACACAAATCCAGAAGGCAAGACATCCCGTTAGACAGGAGAACTAAACTCTTCAAAGAGTCAGTGTCATGAAAAATAAAAAGGGAAGAAATTCCCCAAGGTTAGACATTTTTATAAGCAAAACTAGTTGGTTAGAAGTACCTAAAATCTGCCACATCCAAAATCTACTTCCTGGCTATACACCACCCCTAGCCTGCCAAATGTGCTCATCACAGTAAAGAGAGCTTCCAGCCTTCGAACTGTTTAGTCTCTGCTTTCATGCATGACTGGACTTCACTTTTAATCTTCTCTTTTAATCTCACATAAAGTTTTCACAAATTTTCTAAAGTTCATCCTGAGGGTGGCCAAAACAGCCTATAGCAACTAAGAGCACCTGATGCTCTTCCAGAGGCCCTGAGTTCAGATTAGCAGCCACATTGTGGCTCACAGATATTAGGAACTCCAACTCCAGGGGATTCAATGCCCTTTTCTGGTTTTCATGGGCGTGCGTGCGTGCATGCACGCACATGTACACACACATGTAAAACAATCATTAAGAAACAGTTCATACTGAATCATAGTCGTGTACAGTGCAAACACCAGATGCAGACAATAAAAACAACACTGGTCCCTAAGATGTCAATGAAACTGAAAAATGTTGTCATGGTATCCTAACATCCTAGAGTAACTAACACATTGCTCAGGTTTGTGGTAATACTGATGTATACACTCCTACCATAATACAGTAGAATAAAAGTCATAATACAAGCCGGGCAGTGGTGGCGCATGCCTTTAATCCCAGCACTTGGGAGGCAGAGGCAGGCGGATCTTTGTGAGTTCGAGGCCAGCCTGGTCTACAAATTGAGTCCAGGACAGCCAGGGCTACACAGAGAAACCCTGTCTCGAAAAACAAAAACAAAAAAAAAAAGTCATAATACAATCATATGCAGAGCATAGTACGTGATGATAATAAACGACTGTTATAGTTGTGTTCTTATACTTAATTTTATTGATATTTTAGAAACTATCACCTAATATATATATATATATATATATATATATATATATATATATGGGGTTTTTTTGTTTTGTTTTTTGTTTTTTTGGTTTCTCAAGACAGGGTTTCTCTGTTTAACCCTAGCTGTCCTGGACTCACTTTGTAGACCCGGCTGGCCTTGAACTCACAGTGATCCGCCTGCCTCCCAAGTGCTGGGACTAAAGGTGTGCGCCACCATGCCCAGCCCATATATATGTTTTCAAAAACTTCCTACAACAGTTTGCCATGTAATGTTGTGTTTACCACATCACCACTGCATCAAGAGGCCACATGAAGTAAGTGACCATCCAAGTCTGTGTAAACCCACTGCTAGTCCAACAATGAGGAAACAGCTAACGACAGTTCTCACAATTCTACTGGTACGTGAAACACAACTGTACTTTATCCTTGAATTACTTGGGTTTTCTTTTTTCCAGGGAAGTATAAAATAAGAAGTACCTTTGAAGATACAGGATGAGTAAGGAAACATCTGTAGTTTCCTTTTCCCAAGATTACTGTAACTTAGACACATCCGGACTGGTAAGACAGTGGCCAGTCCTTGTTCTCTCTTTACTGCCAGGCCTTATGACTGCACCCACCCTAGAGACTATGAAGACAAGTAATCGGGAACAGAGAAAGAGAAGGATCATACAAAGTCGATTTCACTAGTTCAACATGAGACACCCAATGTAGAGTCCCAGATAAAGGCAATGAGATGTGGGAAGGGAATGTGGCAGTTAAAGATATAATGTATATAAAAAGGTAGGTAGTCACACACCAAGGTGCATGAAAAATGAGCAAGAAGACACATGGGAATGAGGGACAAAAGCTACAGATAAATTATTAATCAAACCAGATGTAAGAGATGAGGATGAAACTGGAGAGCATTAAGATACGCTACACAAGCCGGGCAGTGGTGACGCACGCCTTTAATCCCAGCACTTGGGAGGCAGAGGCAGGCGGATCACTGTGAGTTCGAGGCCAGCCTGGTCTACAAAGTGAGTCCAGGACAGCC
>CAJQZJ010031998.1:3043165-3067799 GCA_907164525.1 Lophiomys imhausi | reverse complement strand
TGTGAGTTCGAGGCCAGCCTGGTCTACAAAGTGAGTCCAGGACAGCCAAGGATACACAGAGAAACCCTGTCTCGAAAAACCAAAAAAAAAAAAAAAGATACGCTACACAGCAGATTATGCACTGTAAACAATTCTAAGAAAAATCAGACAGAATGAAGAGTCTTATAAAGTATACATTGAAAGAGATTAAGATATTGTGGGTATATAAAAGATATTGTGAGTTTTTAAGATATAAAACACATATCTAAATGAAAATTATATACAACTGTGTGAATCATTTATTCCATTTTAAAACAAGCTATATTAATATGAAAGCTTACTTTGATTTGGATGTGCTTCTTCCTTTTGTCCTTAGATTGGGTCAAGAGCTGTTTATTCTGATACCTTTAGATGGGCTTTTGCTTTATCTAACTAGAGAACTCTCAGCAGAACACTCCTGAACACAAGCTGCCAAGCACCCAACACCAGAACATCCAGCTTTTCCATGTCCACTGCTTTGAACTTCCCCCTTGCTTTTCTCAGTAATTTTTCAAATGTCCCACATGAGACTTTCAGGCCTGTTGCCAGTCTCTTTCGTCCCTTGTTTCAATCACTTCTTCCTTATGTTTCAGCAAACACATACATATTTTGTATGTATAGGGAGAGGTGAGGAGGGATGGAGAGAGAGACAGAGAGAGAGAAAGATAACATATGTGTTCTTTAAAAAAGCAGCCGGTGCTCTTAGCCACCCATGCATCTCTCCAGCCCCTGGGCCTGGCTTTTTGTGTGAGCTCTGTGGACCAAACTCAGGTTTCCCCCACTAAGCCATCTGACAATCCTTGTCCCTTCTGCTACTACCCTGTTCTCAGCCCAGACTCAGTATTCTCTACCATGCTACTTTATCATCTGATAACCTCATTCCCATCTGCTAATTTCTTAAATTGTCTTTCTCATGTAAATTACTGGAAGCCTATCACAAATTCTACAGCTCAGAAAATGTTAACTTCCTCCCCCAGAACATCTGTTCTAACCAACTACATCTTACTAGATCTATCTAAAACAAAAACAAACAAGAAAATAAAATCTTAAGAGAAACAAAAAATGTAAGTAAATACATCCATAATTAAGAGATTTATAATTTAAGACTAATCCAGATATGCACAACACATGCAGCAATTCTGATACTCTAGTATTTAGAACGAAAAAATGCTAATATATGCCTCAGGCATGTAAATATTGAGCAATCTAAAAGTATCATCATGGCTGAATCACTAATTCTTGGTGCTATGTTCTCCACATAGTTTTTTAAAATATTGCAAAAATTAATAATAATAATAATAATAATAATAGTAATTAAATGAGGCTATAGATTGGCCTCTGTAGAGAACACTTCTCTAACATGTGTGAGACCCCAAAACAAACAACAACTGGAGCTGGACAGTGGAGGTTGGATGGGAGTAAGAAAGTGGGGGACAAGCCAGGTGTGGTGGCACACACCTTTAATCCCAATGCTCAGGAGGCAGAAGCAGGCAGATCTCTGTAAGGTTCGAAGACAGCTTGGTCTACAAATAGAGTTCCAGAACAGCCTGTACAGTATTATTTGAGACAGAGAAACTCTGTCTCAAAAAAAAAAGAAAGAAAGAAAAGAAAAATGGGGGATAAGTGTGACTAGAATATATTACATGTGTGCACCAAGTTGTCACAGTAAATCAATTTTTGATTCCCAAAAAAAAAACCCCACAACTGGATATGTAACTTAGTTGGCAGAATGCTTGCTTGCCTAGTATGTGTCCCAACACTATAAAAGGGAAAAAATAAGAATAAAATAACTATCCCTGAACAATCACCTAATAAATAAAATAAATTTTAATGAGCAGAACAGCAACAAAATCCACAAAGGTACCAGCAGAATAAATTGTTCCACCTGCTAGTTTTCTAAGTTGTACGGTTATAAACATTAGCCAGCAGTAAGCACTTCAAGGTTTTTCTTAATGAATAATCCCAGCTTTCTAAGAATGAACAGATACACAATATAAAATACTTCTTTGAATTGAAATAGGCAATGTAAAGAAGGAAAGGCAAATATCATAAACTAGTCTGGTTGTAAAAACAGAAAAACACAAACCACAGCTGGGCATGGTGGTGCACGCCTTTAATCCCAGCACTCAGGAGGCAGAAGTAGGCAGATCTCTGTAAATTCAAGGCTAGCCTGGTCTACAAAGTGAGTCTAAGACAGCCAGGGATACATAGAGAAACCTTGTCTCTAAAAACCAAAAAACAAACAAACAAAAAGCAAAAAACCCAAACACAGCAAAAACATAACATAGGAAAGAAGCTGATAGCAGTAAAGTGGTAAAGGAACCAACAAAGAGGAACCAGTGAAGGGAGTGCAAATGAGAACTCAGCAAAAGAAGCATTTGGAGAAATGAGTGTATTTTAATAAAAAAGAAATTTGTAAACCAAGCCTTTAATCCCAGCACTCAAGAGACAGAGGCAGGAGGATCTGAGTTTGAGGCTAACAGTGAAATTTTTCAGGTCAGTCATGGAATAGTGAGAGTAGAGAGAGAGAGATTATAAAAAGAAAATTTGCACAGGTTATGTGGAGATCCATGTGCCATGAAAGATAGAAGCAGGGTCATCTCAACAACTTTTCCTTGAATGTAGTTCATGAGCTGGAGTGGTCTAAGCATGTGCAAGGGTTAGTGTACACATGGGGGAGATGGGGCTTCAATACTAAATATAAATACAAGCTTAGCTTGGCAAGGAATTTTAACATATAAAAAATTCATAATCCATGAGGGAGGAAAAACTGGACTTTACTAAAATTAAAAACTTCTCCATGTCAGCACACTGGAGAAGCAGCTGCAATTCCATTTTTATTGCAGCTCTGTTTACAACAACCAAGAAATGGAATAAACCTGTTTCCATCAACATATGAATGACAAAAATGTGATGTATACACAGTAAAGTAGCTGGCCGTAAAGACTGATGGAATCCCGTCATTTCTGACAACATTTCTGACAACATGAATAGAACGTGCGGGACACATGCTAAATACGTCAGAAAAAAGAAATGAATCCTGTGTGATCGCACTCACATGAAGCTGAGAGAAGACGAGAAGTTACCAAAGCTCGGGGACGCCAGAGAGAGCAGGATGGGAAAGCTGCTAGGGCATGGTTCTTCAACCTTCCAACACTGCGATTGGTTAACACAGTTCTTCATGTTATGACAACCCTCAGCCATGAAATTACTTTCATTGCTGCTTCTTAACTGTAATTTTGCTACTGTTATGAATCATAATGTAAATATCTGATATGCAACCCCCCCAAAGAGGTTATGACACTTAACCCCAAAGAGGTTAAGGCACTGGACACACAAATGGTATCCAGACATACATGCAAGCAAGACATCCATACACATTTAATAAACAATAAAAACTTAACAATACATCTATTTGCCAGGCATGGTGGCACACCCCTTTAATCCCAGCACTGGGGAGGCAGATGCAGTCAGATCTCTGTGAGTTAGGGCTGATACACAGAGAAACCCTGTCCCCCCCACCAAAAAAAAAACCTATCTATTTAATTAAAAACTCAGTTAAGAAGTAGGCCAGGGACAGAGAGAGGGTTCAGCAGTTAAGAGCACTGAAAGCTCTCTCGGAGGACTCAGGTTCAGCACCCAGCACCCACACTGGACAGCTCATAAGGACATGTTACTTCAGCACCAGGGAAGCCAATGCACAGGCCTCCACAGGCACTACACTCTTGTACACACAAAACTAAATCAAAAATTAATCTTTAAAAAAGAGCTAAAGACTTTCAGCAGATACCTTACCAAAGATATATGGACACTAAATGAACATGTCCAGAATATTGACACCACCAAGTATCAGCCAGGGTGGAGCTCCAGCAACACCCCTTCATTCCTGGTGGAAATGCGAAATGGAACAGTGACTGCTGAAGACACTCTGGAAGTTTCTCTCAAAAGTAAACATGCGGGGGCTGGAGAGATGGCTCAGCGGTTAAGAGCACTGCCTAGTGCTCTTCCAAAGGTCCTGAGTTCAATTCCCAGCAACCACATGGTGGCTCACAACCATCCACAAGGTGATCTGGTGCCCTCTTCTGGAATGCAGGTGTACATGCAGATAGAGCACACATATGCAATAAATTAAATCTTTAAAAAAAAAAAAAAAGTAAACATGCATACTTTTAGCACAAGCTGCAGCAATTGTGCCCCTGGGTTTTTATTTTGTTGTTTGTTTTTTTTTTTTTTTTTTGTTTTTCAATCAGAGTTTCTCTGTGTAGCCCTGGCTGTCCTAGAACTCACTCTGTACACCAGGATGGCCTCAAACTCAGAGATCCACCTGCCTCTGCCTCCTGAGTGTGAGGGTCAAATGTGTGGGCCACCACTGCCCTGTTAGCTCCTGGATTTTTACCTACAAGAAGTTAGAATATAAAGTCTACGCAAAAACCTGCACACAGGTGACAACCATAATGCTGTATATAATTACTATAACGTAGGAGCAACTAAGATATCTTTCAGTAGGGAAATGGATAAACACTGAGATATCCATAATGTAACTTGTTTTGTTTTGCGGAGATAGAATCTCAAATTCTCCATCCTCCTGCCTCACTCTCATGAGTAATTCTAGTCCACTCACACCACACACAAGACCATTAAGCCACAAAAAGGCATAAAGGAAACATATGACCAAGTAAAAGAAACCAGTCTGAAAATGAAATATGCTGTATGATTCTAACTGTATACCAGTCTGAATATGGCAAACTACCAAGACCCTGAAGATCAGAAGGCCAATCGGTAGTTGTCATGTGCTAGAAGGGAAGATGAGGAGGTAGACTACCTGAGATATTTGGAGTAGTGAAAAAACTGTGCATTTTATTTTAACACTAGATAAACAACACCTTATATTTGCCCAAATTCATACAATATACACCACCAAACTCGAATTCCAATTACATAAACTACTATTCAGGGATAACAATGTAGGTTCACTGATTTTTAAGAAATATACCACTGGGCACAGTGGTCCACATCTTTAATCCCAGCACCAAGGAGGCAGAGGCAGGAGGGTCTCTGGGTTTCTGGTCTCCATAGTGAGTTCCAGGACAACAAAAGCTATAGAGAGAGACCCTGTCTCAAAAAACCCAAAAAGAAGGAAATATACTGCTCTGGTATGGGATGTTCATGATGGGGAGGCACCACCATGTGGGTCCGAGGGGTGACAACTCAGGTTCTCAGGCTTGAAAACAAACACCTTTACCTGCCAAGTCACACCAAAGGCTGTCAAAAAGCAAACAGTAAAATCTCCCAGTCATATAGCATTTTTTATTTTTTTATTTTTTATTTTTTTTTTGGTTTTTCAAGACAGGGTTTCTTTGTGTAGCCTTGGCTGTCCTGGAACTAGCTCTGTAGACTGTGCTGGCCTCGAATTCACAGAAATCCTCCTGCCTCTGCCTCCCAAATGCAGGGATTAAAGGTGTGCACCACTACCACACAGCTTCATATAGCATTCTTATACCGTCTACTTCATAGAAAACAACCACAGACTTTAAACAGCTTATAACAGGAAAGAGATTAGTGATTACTGGTTTGGCAAAGGTTTATTTTGTCACCATCCTCAGCCTCTCAAATACTGGAATTACAGGAATACACAATCACATTCAGCTTGTGATTCAGTCAAAGGTTTCTTCTAATGAACAACAACAAAAAAGTAAAAATTCAGGGCTGGCGAGATGGCTCAGCGGTTAAGAGCACTGACTGCTCTTCCAAAGCACCCGGGTTCAAATCGCAGCACTCACATGGCAGCTCATAGCTGTCTGTAATTGCCAGGCGTGGTGGTATACACCTTTAATCCCAGCACTCAGGAAGCAGGAGTAGGTGGATCAAGGGTAGCATGGTCTACAGAGTGAGTTCCAGGATAGCCAAGGTTACACAGAGAAACCCTGTCTCAAAAAAAAAAAGCAAAAATTCAAATTGGATTTCACCAATTAAAAATCTTTTGCTAGAGCTCCTCTGGGGTTCCTCAGCATGTGGCAACAAAGGAAGGAGTTGGGCAGATGCTCATTGCCTTCAAAACTAGCCCCGTCTGCTGTGCCTTATGTGAAGTCCCCTTCACTTCTTGTCTGGTGTATCACCAAGACACTCTGCAGCTCAAGGCCACCTTACCTATAGAGTGTCCCACGGACTGAGTGTTGCTTCCACAGCCCGACTTCACAGCTACAGAAATTAAGAGACTCCTCTCCTTACTTTACTTTGTAACTCACCTGTGTTCAGCTTCTATTCTACCAACTTAAAAGGTCATAATTTCCAAGGGCAAAAATTCCTCCACCAAACAGATGGTTTTGCTATAGTGGCTGTGGAGACTTCCCATTGGGCATTTAAGGGGGAAAAAAAAAAACACCACTGAAAAATTGATTAGGAAAGTTACAGATTTCTGAAAACAAATTTCAACGAAGAAGTCTTCCCTAGAAAATATAGAGTTTACAAGTTAATGAGAAGGCAACTCAACATAATCCCAGCACTCAGGAGGCAGAGGCAAACAGACCTCTGTGTGTGTTTAAAGCCAGTGTGGACTACAGAGTGGAGTTCTAGGACACCCAGAGCTTCACAGTATGATTCTATCTCAAAAACAAAACAAAAATGAGGCACAAAGTTCTAACAGGTTTCTATAACATTCCAGACACTGAATAAGCTCCTGAAAAGATAACCAACACTTTCAGTCATCAGAAAAATGAACATTTAAAAAAACCAATGACACTACACATCTACTACGGCTAAATCAAATCATATTCATGTTTCTGGGAATATGGAGAAGCAAAAACCCACACTGCTAGTAACGATGTAAAGTGGTAAAAAGAAAAAATCCACTTGATTACATTTATCTAGTGCTTAAAATTTCAACTACACAGACACAGATTCTACTTTTAGACATTTACCAAAAAAAAAGAAAGAAAGCAAGAAAGCAAGCAGTTTCCATTTAAGAACAGCAGGTTTATCAATAGCTGGTTGCCCAACTATCAGTCAATAGGTAATGGACAGACTGCAGCATACCCACATCAGGAATGTCACTCAATAATAAAAAGGAATGAACTAATGCCACAACATACTGGGAAATGTCAAAAAAAGTTTACTGAGATAATCCCAAGGCAGAGGCTGAGAGCCCATCTGCCCAAAACTCTAGAAAATGTAAACTAACTTAGAGTGACAGAAAGCAGGTGAGTGAAAACACAAAGAGATCTGGGGTGAAGGAGTGGCAGGTGTGCTCACAGTCTTGACAATGGTGGTGCCTTCTGTATTAGACTTACCGAAGACAATACCTGAGGCTGGGTACTTAGCTCATGGTTCTGGAGTTAAAATAATATGGTGCTGGCACTGGCTAGGCTGTGGTGAGAGCTCACAGCAGAGCTTCAAAGTAGTGAAGAAGAACGGAGAAGGGGAAACCGCAGAGCCAGAAGCCAAATCTTTGATAAGAACAAGCCAGGCTTGCTCTCTTACCAATAACCTTCTCTAAGAAACCACCCGGGTCCTCAAGGAAGTGCAGGGAATAGCCTCATAATTTCCAAACAGGTCCTACCTCTCACTGGCTTGTCCAATCTTTCATCACTGCAACCAGGTGCTATCATTTGCAAAGTCACACTCAAGAACTATGTGACTGAATTTTAAAACAACACACCCAAAAGCATCTTGTTTTAAGTTAGACTACAATTTTGTTTTGGGCCACCTTCACAGCTTATCTTTAATTTTGTTTTGCTTGTTTGTGTGTTTGTTTTTGAGGAAGGGTTTATCTATGTAGCCCTAGATGTCCTGGAACTCACTCTGTAGACCAGACAGTCCTCAGACTCAAGAGATCCACCTGCCACTGCCTCCTGGGTGCTGGGATTAAAGGTGTGCACCTCCGTGATAGTTTCACAGCTTATCTTTTTGGAGGCACAAGCAGCCCAAGTTGGGCACACTTGCAAATTCCTACAACACCGCCACACTGAGGAGCAAGCTCCAATCATGGTCAAACTCAAATTATGTTCAAATAGTATGTTCACAGGTATATACATATTATTAAGCTCATCAAATTGTACATTTTCAGTCAAACAACCAAACAGTACTACTTATTTATCTTTTTTTAAAGACAGGGTCTGACTGTGTAGTCCACACTGGCTTTGAACTCACAGAGTTCCACCTGTCTCTGCCTTCTGCGTGCTAGGATAAATGGTGCCACCAGACCTGGCAAAAATGACCTTTTAAAAAGTATTATTTAGCGGGGCGTGGTGGCACATGCCTTTAATACCAGCACTTGGGAGGCAGAAGCACGTGGATCTCTGTGAGTTCGAGGCCAGCCTGGTCTACAGAGTGAGTTCCAGGACTCCTAAGGTTACAAACCCTGACAGCTAAGGTTACAAACCCTGCCTCAAAAAAAAAAAAAAAAAAATATATATATATATATATATATATATATATATATAAAATTTAGGATAAGAACATCAACACTCATCACTATGAGATAATACAGCTATTCTAGAAAACAACTTGTCAGTTCCTAATAAAAGTAAGCATATGCTTACTGTATAAACTGATAACCCACCCAAGAGAAGCAGCAATGTCAGGCCACAAAAAGGCTTGTCAATCAGCCACCGAATGCCTATTTATTCACACAAATGCATTCATTTTCACTAAGCACTAGTATATTTCCAGTGTATGTATACTACACCTCAATAAATTTGGGCAAAGGAGCATCACACATGCAACCTGGGGCTTCCTAAAAGTGCAGGTGAGGCCCCTGCTCATTACGACTGGCTAAGCCCGAGCTTACAAAGAAGGCAGAGGGCCTTCCAGACCTCAGTATTTAGCAGTTCAACTGTACAGCACATCAACTATAACTGAAACCGCAATCAGCTCTACTAAATCAACAAGGCAATGGCTCAATCACTATGTTCTAGCACAGTTAGGCCAGTTAAAAAAAGAAAAGTCAAGAGAGAAGGATGGTGGCCCAGTGGGTCCTCAACTGGAAGTGACTTAAATAAAGTACAGTGAGTCTGAGTTACAATTAGTCCTTTCCATTTATTACATGGTCTATAGAATAGGACATGAGTTAGTATATGTATACCTTAATAAAAGTGAAATTTTAAAATTGTAATGATGCATAACAAAACACAAGTATTTCTCATCCAATTTTCAAAGATACTTCTCTGACACCTTCAGATACTGTAAATTCTGTATGTTGAGAAGGGAAAAGGCATAGAACTCAACATCAGAAGCCTATGGTTTAAACCTGGGGCTGTGCCATTTCAGCTCCTTGGGTATGTCATCGGTTTAAGAAAAAGAGTATACAAGCCCCAAAAGATCCTTGGAAACAGGAAAGAGACAAAGACCTTTGTAAATTAAAACTTGATACACAATACCCATACTAATCACCATGTACCCCAGGAAGTAAAAGTCATGAGTAGAAAACAAAATGCAGTGGTTTTTTCCTAGTCCTTGTTTCATCAGCTGTGTGATGTGATCTAAGAGAAGGCAATGAGCCTCTCCAAGCCTCTGTTTCCAGTGCACATCAAGCTGCTTATTAACAAGTACCACACATTGGGAGAATCAATGTACAGGTACTTAGTACACTAAGTCCTTCCTAAAATTTATCTCCTCTGACAAAAATACTCAATACCAAATTTCAGCCTGCCATCCAAGCTGCAGAACAGCAAAACATTAGTGACTCAGAGCACTGAGTCTCACACTTGGAGCAATGGAATCATCTGGAAAGGGCCATCTATAGTTTGCTTGTTTGTGGGGTTTGTTTGTTTGGTTGGGGTTTTTTTTTGGGGGGGTGCTTTTTGAGACAGGGTTTCTGTGTGTAGTCCTGGCTGTCCTGGAACTCACTCTGTAGACCAGGCTGGCCTGGAACTCAAGAGATCTGCCTCCCAAACATTGGGTCATCTAGTTTAGATGCACCCAGTTGGATCATCTATTTTTTTTTTTTTTTTTTTTTTTGGTTTTTCAAGACAGGGTTTCTCTGTGTAGCCCTGGCTGTCCTGGACTCAATTTGTAGACCAGGCTGGCCTCGAACTCGCAAAGATCCGCCTGCCTCTGCCTCCCAAGTGCTGGGATTAAAGGCGTGCGCCACCACTGCCCAGCTTCTATTTTTTTTTTAATACTTTCTTATTTTACGAGAGTTTGAGACTTAAAGAATTAGGACTGGGATATAGCTTAGGTAGAGTGGCTGCCCAGCATGCCGGAGGCCCTGAGTTTCACCCCCAGCACAACATTTATAATCTTAGCACTTGAGAGATGGAGGTTATCCTCAACTACATAATCAAGTTCAAAGTCAGCCCTTGCTACATAAAACCTTATTTCAAAAAGACTTACAGAATTACTGCAAAAATAGTGCAGAAGTATTCCAATGTGCCTGGGACTCAATTGGCCTCATTAAATGTTACACTTGGCACACTTTTCTTAGCCAATAAATCAATATCAAAATCAACTGATGCAAAACAATGTCCATACTTGGTTCAGATTTTCTTAGTTCTTCCCAGCTGCCCCCCCCCCCCCCCCCTCCTCTCGGATTCCCTCCCGCAGATATTCCATCATCATATCCTCGAAAGTTTTTAAGATCAAATACTGAGTCCCAGTTTTAGAAATGTTAAGGACAAAGCTGATGCCCCCAAATCTACCCTTCAAATCAACATGCTATTTTGCTGATCTGCAAACATATTTAGAATAGCGTATTCAGAAATCAGACTAATCAGCTGGGCATAGCGTCACACGACTTTAATCCCAGCCCTGTAGAGGCAGAGGCAGGCCAGTCCAGCCTCATCCACACAGAGTTCCAACCAGAGCTACATGAAACCCTGTCTCAGAACATACACAGACACACACACACAGAAAAAAAAGAGTTCAGACTATCCAACAACATATAGTATACACAACTGCCACTACTGATATGTGACTACTGAAAATTTGAAACGTAGGTAGAATAAACTAAGTGCTCTAAGCGTAAGCTACACAATCTATCAAAAAGTTAATCAAAATAATGAGAATAATTTTCATGTTAATTTTACGATAAAATATTCCAATACCCTGGGTTAAACAGGTTTCTGTTATGCAGTTTGCTCACTTGGTTTGTGCAATATGAGCACTAAAATTTAGATCACACGGAGCAGGTAGTGCATTTCTAACTGCATAAAGCAGCTGTCCTGTGGATGGTCTGCGTGCATCATACACATAGCACCTGGGGGCTTCTCAGAAGTGCAGGGGACCCCTGAACGTTATGGTAAGAGAAGCTGGAGATAACAGCAGAATGAGGAGCTTCCAGATGAAGCACCAGCATTTGATGGCTCATTTCAAACAGAGCAAACCACCTCTGAACGGAAAGCCCAGGACATTCACTGGATCCATGGAAGCAACAAGACAATGGTTCAGTCACATGGTTCTAGGACAATCAGAGCAGTTAACCAAGGAAAAGTGGAGTCTCAAAGATGGTAACCCAATATTGGGGTCCTCAAAGGACGGTGACTGGACGTACAATGACTCCCTGTGTCATAAAGATCCATTTCCACATCTAACTCATTCTACAGAAAAGAGCATATTTACAATTATGACTAGTATTTATTGGGTTCTTGGCTTCACTAGAAAATGCTCACCTAGCATACCAAGGCCCTGATTTTGATTCCAGTAGCATACACCCCCAAATAAGATTATTTTAAAATAGTTGTTTCTTTAAATTTTTTTAAATAAAAAGTGTGACACAAGTTTAATTTCACTTTTCTCTCTCGTTGTTTACTACAAAGTTTCAAGGTCTGTTTTCTCAGATAAATAATATTACTGCTATTTAGTGAATTTACAGCTCTTATCTCACTTTAGGCCATTTAAAATATCACTTTTAGATAGACATGGTAGGTGCACACTTTAAATCCCAGTACTGGGGGAAGGGAGATCTCTGTCAGCTCAAGGCCAGCCTGTTCTACTTAGTGAGAGTCAGGCCAGCCAGGGTTAAATAATGAGGCCTTATTTCAATAGAAATAAATAAATAAGTAACCAAATTAATAAAATTATTACCTTTATTCCCAGTAATGTCATTTATACTTTTAGGACTTAAATTAGTAAAGCTCATTTTTTTAATCGGGCCATTTTCAAAGAGCACTGAATATTTCCTAAAAACAAAACAAAATAAAACAAAAACAAAAGCCAAATGATGAAAACTAAGCTTTTCTGCAACATCTACACATTTCATTTATGCCTCACAACTGGATGAGTATATTCACAAACTAAAAGTACTGATAATTATGTAAGCACAACTAATCTAAACAAGTGTCGTCATAACTCAATGAGCAATCTCCAATTCCCCTGGTTGATAAACAGGAGACTGTCAATAAATACAAGGACTACACACACAGAGAAACAGACAGGAGACACAGCGATAGACATACATACCCACACACGAGAGAGAGAGAGAGAGAGAGAGAGAGAGAGAGAGAGAGAGAGAGAGAATGAGTAAAAATTATGGCTTATTTCCTGGACAGAAAAATATCCCAGAAAGATGGAAAGTTATGTATGCACTGTTGGCCTAACTCTGCGACACCATGGCTTAAATCATACCTTCACGCACCCTTCTCGGGTATTGCTTTGGGTTCCAGGAACTGTTCTGAAAGGCTTCCAATGCGATCTTAAAATAGAAAATAGTGCACCTGCAGTCAGACTCAGAGCAGAGGAGAATCGGAAAGATGATCCAGTCTACGATACACCCTCTCAGAGATCAGGTAAGCAAAACCAGACGTGAGCAAATAAACACCTCCAGGCCACCATTTCTCAGCTTTTAAGTACAAAAGAGCCACTGCTTACAGGCTAGACACTGAACAATTCTTCATTGCAACATTCGAAGTCTTCCAAGGTCTCACGTCTTTAAGTCGGAAAGCAGAATATGAACCAGAACCCGGGTGGCTCCTTGTTAAAGCTCCTTCCTCCAATATCCCTGCCTTTAGGAATGTGTGCCTAAATGGTCAATAAAATCTACTTCCGCGTGTCAACATGAACCACACAGGCCAACCTGGTAACCAGTGTTAAAAACTTTTAACCGTGTCATTTCAGTCGGAATGGCATTCCAACTTTAAAAAAAAAGTATACTAGAAATTTTGCTTTCGCCTTTGAAAAGCATTTTAAACTGCTGCTGCAGGCAACAAAAAAAAGGGGGGGAAAAAAAGGAAAACATCACCCGCCTCTGAGACTGAAGGGCGTGCCTTTCTCCCTAATGACCACCTTGTAGCCATTCTGTCTGCGAGGGTCTGCAGTAATTTAAGACACAACGTGTCAAGGGCAGCCTTTCCGGAAAGACAAAACAAGCGCCCCAGACGGGAGGCAGGCAGCACGCGCTCTGTTGTCTCGGAGATTCAAAGGCTCGGGAGACACTCCTCGGAGCACAGCCGGGGGCCGCAAACGCGCTTCGCTCCGCACGGCCGGGGAGAGCGCGCCGATCGCCTCCGCCGTCCGCCCGCCCCGCGCGCGGGCCCAGGTGGCAGATGTGTCCACCGGCAGCGGCCGCAGGGGGCGCGCCGGCGGCCCTCCCGGAGCCCGCTGCCCGCAGACAGGAAGCCGAGGAGCCCCGGCCGAGACCCGGGTCATGTAAACCTGCTCGCCCCGCGAGCCAGGCGGCCGCCGCCCTCCCCGGCGCAGCCTTCGGCGGGCACAGCCCGCGACCCCCAGCGCCTTTGTGCGTTCCGCGGGAACCCGCGCCCGGCCTCCTTACCAAGGGTCGGAGACCTCGCGACGGGCAGCTCTCTCCTCATCCGGCGCTGTGGCCACGGAGAGACCGACCGAGGAGATCGCGCGGCCGCCGCCTCTGCCAGGCGTCCCCGCAGGCTGGTCTCCGAGGGAGGGTAAGTTCCAGGGCACGTCGGAGCGCGCCGGCGCGGGGGCGGGGCGGGCACCGAGCTGGGGGCGGGGCGTTTGGCCACGTGATGAGAGGGGCGGGGCGATCGCTGAGGAGGGCGGGGCGGATGGGCCACGTGAGGAGCGGAGGCGGGACAGGTACTGTAGATGGGCGGGTGGTGGGAGCACGTGACGTGGGGCGGAGCGATGATTCTGGCAAGGGACGGGCGGCTCACGTGACGGCTGGAGTGGGCGGGGCGCCGGGCTCCAAGCCGCAAAGGCGCGTGGGGCGAGATGGCCGCCGGAATCCCAGAAGGGCGGGGTTTCGGGAGATTGCTGCAGCGAGCTGAGCGGTGCGGGGAGTTAGGGAGGGCGCGGAAGCCCGCGGCGGAGTGGGCGTCAACACTTTGCAAACACCTAGTGGGAAGTGTTGGGAAAACGCTAGTGGTGATGCGGGGATGGAGAACGGAATGTGCTACGGCAGCAGGCCTCCTGCCGTCTGGGGCTTAATGGTGCCCTACGTCTCGGGTCCTCAGCCCGACTACCCGGCTGAGCGTTGGGGATCGTGCCGCACTTTTATTGGCAGGAAATGGAACTCGGGTCCTTGAGTAGGTCTGTGCGGGGGTAGTGGCGGCCTGAGCCCCGCGCAGAGTACCCAGGAGCGTGACTGCCCTTTGAGTCCATAGGGCCTGCTGTGTGCAATCACTGTGTGCCACCCGGGTGTCATTGTCCAAAGTCAACCCAGTTTGCAGCTTGGCGGCGTGGAACCCGGAAGTGGCCCGCGGTGAAGTTTGAGTAGTGATCTTGTGGTGAGAGGAGCTGGCATGGTAATCCGCCAGTAGAGCCCTGGCTTCTATTAATTACCGCTTCACCCTCTGCACTTCCACGATCACGTGAAGACTGTTGGCCTCTAAAATCGAAAGACTTTGAAAAAATGTTAGGTACTGGGAATTCAGAAATCATTCATTAACCGCTTGTTGATTGTGCCTTTTATAATGCCAAGATCAGATTTCAATAACACCAGAAAAGAGGGAAAGCCGGCAGAGGGTTCAAGGGCCACCAGGTTCTGGAGATGGCTCTCCTCTGGGCTTCATCTGTAAAGATGCCATAATGCCTAGCGGCTTTAGCACGAGCTGAACTCTCAATTGTTCAGTGTTAATAAATAAACCTCAAGCCGGACGTGGTGGCGCACGCCTTTAATCCCAGCACTTGGGAGGCAGAGGCAGGCGGATCTCTGTGAGTTCGAGGCCAGCCTGGTCTACAAAGCAAGTGCAGGACAGCCAGGGCTGTTACACAGAGAAACCCTGTCTCGAAAAACCAAAAAATAAATAAATAAATAAATAAATAAATAAATAAGTAAGTAAGTAAGTAAGTAAGTAAGTAAGTAAGTAAATAAATAAATAAATAAACCTCAATGGAATGTTGGGAAGGTTTCTAACAGCTGTAGCTTATAGTCCTTATTAAATCTACTGGGGCTAATATTCTATTCTCTCAGATGCTCAAGATGAGAATTTAAAAGTAAAAGCTACGAAACTACACTGTATCTTTGCACGAGCCATTCTCTTTCACTGGCTTTCATGTTTCCGGTCTCCCTCAGTTTCTAACGTTCCCTTTTCCATTTACTTGTTCAGCAGATACAGAATATGCCATTGTTCGTCACACATAGTAATGCTGTGTGCTTCTGAAACTACTTTGCGTAGAACACCCTTTTGATCTCTTTCCAAAACCAAAACAAGAACAGTATGAAAAAAGGAAACTGTGCCTTGATAAGAATGTGCTGATAGCCCGCCCTGTCTTGCCTACTCCCAAACCTGAATTGGGCACCCTTAGTTTCAACAAGAGATAGAAGGGAACAGTTTGCACACACTTGCAAATCTGCTTCCTCTTTCACAACCTAATCTCAGATGATACCACAGTGCCCACAGTATGCTGATCACTCCCAACAACAGATGGAGTCAGATAAAGAGAGCTCTGATTGGAATGTTGTTGGGAGAGGACCTGATGGAGTGATGAAATCAGGGGCAACATTGTCCCTCGTTGGTTTTTAAATAACACTTTGTAACATATGTCTGGCTCCCATGTGGAGAGTCTCAACAAATCATCTTCAGGATTTTGACATTTAACTGGCTTAAGAAGCAGCAAAGAGTTCAAAATGTAGAGAACTCAAATGTAAGTTCCAACACAGGCATCAGTCTGGCTTTGAATTGTTGGTGTGTATGACTACCTAAGTGCCTAAAAACTCTTGACCTGGGTTAGATGCAAAAGAAATTCCTGTTGAATGTAGTTTTGAATGGAAATGAACTCTGCATTACTGAATATACTTGTCCTACTTCCTTGCTTGTTCTTTAATGAGAAGCCTACTTATTTGGCATATTTCTAACTGGAAAGCATTAATATCTACGCAGCATCACTTCTTTGGCGACGCTAGAGTGAAACAGGAAATGGTGGAATCAAAATCACAAATACATGTGAAGTTGGAAAGACATATTTCTATGCATAAGAACGAACAGCTTTTTGCCCCAGTACACATTCCAACCAGGGTGTGCTGCCTAATCACAAGTTAGCAAAGCCACAGCACCAACCAATCATACACTAGAACCTCCAACACTGGCACCAAAAACAAACCTTTTCTCTTCATAAGTTAATTGTCTTTTGTATTTTGTTATGGTAATGAAAAGCTAATATGTACTGTTGTAGAGAATAGAAATATTGGCAGCAAAGAAAAATTTCTGGTTTAATATTAAGATTTTCAAATTTTTAAGTGAAAATGCAGAAATAGTCTAGTCTATGAATTAGTTTATTTGGGGTATGCTAACTCAGTAAATAGAAAACAAACTACAATTAGTTTTAAGACAAGGTTTGTTTCTTAACAAATATATATAAATTTGTCTTCCTTCCTTCTGATACAGTCTAGAAATGACACAGTGTAGGGTCTTGATCAGGTTCATTTTCTCTGACAGTTAAGGAATTAAAGGCAGGAAAAATCTGAAGCGCAACATGTAGTCACACAGAAATCTCAAGCACAGCAAACAAATCAGCAGTTAAAAGAAAGCATTTATTGGGGGTGAGGAAATGTGCACGCAGCAGACATGCAGAGAAGACAGGCGACCCTCTGCGCAGCACAGAGGCTCTTGTCTCAAGTCAGGAGGGTATACTTACTAGTTTTATGTCAAGTAGGCACAAGCTGGAGTCATCAGAGAGGAGCAGCCTCAATTGAGAAAATGCCTCCATAAGATTGGGCTGTAGGCAAGTCTGTAGTACATTTTCTTAATTAATGATTGATAGGGAGGGTCCAGCCCATTGTGAATGGTTCCATCCCTGAGCTGGGGGTCCTGGGTTCTATAAGAAAGTAGGCTGAGGGGCTGGAGAGATGGCTCAGCGGTTAAGAGCACTGGCTGCTCTTCCAGAGGTCATGAGTTCAATTCCCAGCAACCACATGGTGGCTCACAACCATCCATAATGAAATCTGGTGCCCTCTTCTGGCCTGCAGATATACCTGCAGACAGAACACTGTATACATAATAAATAAATCTTTAAAAAAAAAAAAAAAAAGAAAGAAAGTAGGCTGAGCAAGCCAGTAAGCAGCACCCTCCCTCCGTGGCCTCTGCGTCAGCTCCTGCCTTCAAATTCCTGCCCTGTTTGAGTTCCTGTCCGGACTTCCTTCAGTGATGGACTACCATGTGGAAGTGTAAAACAAATAAACCCTCTCCTCCACAGCTTGCTTTTGGTCACAGTGTTTCATGGCCACAGCAATAGAAGAAACCCTAAGACAGAGGTTGAGGAAGAAACTGGAAATTCTTGGGCATTTGCCACTTGCTTACCTAGCCATGGTTCTTCTCCCTGTCTGCCTACCATGGAGACTAACTCCTGTTTTCTCACTTCTTTGATTTCTTCCTCAATACTGGGGACTGAACACAAGGCCCCATGCAAGGAAGGCAAGTACTTTGTATTGCAGTACAGTCCCAGGTTCGTTAAGTTTGCAGAACTGTTTTAAGTAGAACCTCGGTTAAACAAGTTTTAATTGCTTGGCTCCTCTGGTGTAACATTAAAATTAAAATCTCACAGACCAATTTTTTTTTGGTCTGCTAATTAAGGTCAAGAAAAAAATACTTTGGGAAAAACTCCAAGGCTATGTGTTTCTTTGTGTGTCTGTTCTCTCTCTCACTTTATAACGTTTGGGAAAAACTCCAAGGCTATGTGTTTCTTTGTGTGTCTGTTCTCTCTCTCACTTTATAACATCAACCGCCTTTTGTTTCCATAGGTTAGGCAGATGCCTGGTAAGTTATGTTAGCTGAGATGTTTCAGATTTGGTTGAACTTATTTCTAAAATCCTCAGAGATAATTATGGGTACAATAGTAACTAAGTTAACAGAATACCATTTCCTTAAATATTATTTATGCTTTCTTACAAAATATCACTGTTTTTACTCACAGGATTGGCTTTGTAAATTGTTATGTGGAGCTCTGTTTCCAAAATTGCTTAGCCTGGGTTGTGTAATAAAAGAAGATCAGTGTAGAGGGACTTACCTTTAACTCTAGCACCCTGAGACTGAAGTAAGAGGATCAAAGGCCAGCCATTCTAAAAAACACACCAAAAAGAAAAAGAAAATTAATAGTTGGCCTCCAGCTTCAAGCAACGCTTAGTCAGCCAATAGTTTTGAGGATATTCATTGACAAATTACTCTGCCGTGCCCTTTGTATTAAAAGTGCACTCATTGTAGTTTTACATATAACTCAGACAAAGGCACTGAACAGTCATTAAAAATTTACTTTTTAAAGCCAGGTGTAGTGGACAGACCTTTAATCCCAGCTCATGGGAGGCAGAGTCAGGTTGATGTCTGTGCAAGGCCAGCCTAGTCTACAGAGTGAGTTCCAGGACAGCCTGGGCTACACAGAGACGCCCTGTCTGTGGCCTGAGGGGGGTGTTTAAGCATAGTCACAGGGTAGGTAAAGCTGTCACTATTTGTCACAGTTGGGTCACAGCGAGCGAGAAATGCCATGGTTTATTTGGCTTGTTTCCTTGATAATGGGACAAAGCAAGGACATCTTTCCTTCGTCAGTTCTAGTCAACTTGCCACTAGAAGCACTAGGAAATATTCAGCAGTAAGTTAGGCTGGAGAGATGGCTCGGCAGTTAAAGAGCAGTGCTCTTCCAAAGGACCCAGGTTCAAATCCCAGCACCCACGTGGCAGTTCGAAGCTGTCTGTAATGGCCGGGCTTGGTGGCACAAGCCTTTGATCCCAAGCACTTGGGAGGCAGTTCAAGGCCAGTCTGGTCTACAGAGTGAGTTCCAGGACAGCCAGGGGTACACAAAGAAACCCTGTCTTGAAAAACCAGAAAACAAAACAAAGGAAATATTCAGCAATAAGTCAATTTGCAGAGCAAACTTTAGGAAAGTTTTGTCAGTTGGTCCAACAGATCAAACATCCAAACAGTACATTGTTAAAATGTCTACTCGGTGCCTCAGGATGTGTGGAGCACCAAACAAAATAACAGATCAGCACATTCTTATCAGGCGCAGCTTCCTTTCTGTAGTCTGTCCTTGCTTTGGTTTGAGAAAGAGATAAAAAGAATACATGCCAAGAATCTCAGAAGCAGATCCTGAAAACAGGGTCAGAAACAAGCATGGGCAAATGGTAGAGGACAGGAAATGTGAAAGAAACTTTTTTTCAACTCTTTTGTTGATGAAAGGGAAGGGAACTGCAGATCAAGCCTAGATCTTCCTGCTGAGCTCAAATATGAACTTGACTTTGCTGTGTGGGATGTAGTCAGCTATCCTAGCTGGAGTCTGGACTATTTTGTGTTGACAGTATGAGATTTCCATTGTGAGAGTTTATACTGCCAGTTCACACTGCCATTGTGCACAGAATTGGATTGAGAAATCAATCTCAGGCAATTTTCTTCATTACAGACTTAGATTTTTCTCCCAATTTATTTTTTTAATATATTTTTTTTATTTATTCTTTTTATACTCCAATTGAAGCCCCTTCCCTCCTCTCTTCCCAGTCCCACCCTCCCATCCATTTTCCCCATTCTATGTCTCCTCCTCAGAAAAGGGGAGCCCCACCCACACCCTAGGGTATCAACCAGCCCTGGCACACCAAATCTCATCAGGATTAAGTGCTTCCTCTTCCACTGAGGCCAAACAAGGCAGCCCTGCCAGGAGAAAGGTATCCAAAGGCAGGCAACAGAGTCCAAGTCATAAACACCCCCTGCTCCAATTGTTAGGGGACCCACTTGAAGACTTGTTTTGGAGTTGTTAAGAAAATTAGAATAGCCTAGTGTGGTGTCTCAAGCCTTTAATCCAAGCACTGAGGAGGGAGAGGCAGGAGGATCTCTGTGAGTTTGAGGCCAGCCTGGTCTACAAAGTGAGATCCAGGACAGCCTGTACTGTTACACAGAAAAATCCTATTTCAAAAAACCAAAAAGAAGAAATATATATATATATATATATATATACATATATATATATATATATATATATATATTAGAATAACAAAATGTGGGTAGTCATCTGTATTGCTACAGGAAGCAGAACCTTGCCATTTCCCAATGTCAGTGGTGATCTGAGCTGAGGATGTCAGCTCTGGTAGAGTCCTATCCTAGAAGTGCATGACCCTGAGTATTACATTCAAACAAACACTGGAAATAAAAAAGTGTAATAATCAGCCGTGCGAGGTGGCTCACGTCTTTAGTACCAGCTCTCCAGAGGCAGAGGCAAGTGGATCTCTGAGTTTCAGACCAGTCAGGTCTAAAGAGCAAGTTTCAGGACAGCCAAGGCTACACAGAGATACCTTGTCTTGAAAAAACAAACAAACAAACAAAGATGTAGTAATATACCTACATGGCAATATTGACCATCTAAATAGCTAATAAGAAAATGTAAGAAAAGGGTGGGTGCCTATGGTATATACAATTTAAATTCTAGTGAGTTCCATTGCAGGCATATTTTTAAACGATGTATTTGTTGTTATCTTAATGTCTCTACCTCCCTTCTAACCCATCCACCCGAGGTAGGGGAGAAAGAATATTAGTAGAGACGGGACAATTCATCAGCATTCTGGCAGTCCAGTCAAACAGTAAAATCAGCAAGCCTGCAGAAACAGTAGCAGGAACCAGCAGCAAAGGAAATAAACCCCAATCAGCAGCAGCAACCTCAGTAGCGATGGTGGCTACTCAGCTCTACTGTTGCTGGGCAGTAGTGATGGCACAGTAGTGGCAGCAGCTACCACACCCCTGCTTGGGGAGTTTGTTATCCCAGCCCAACCTGGGCAGCAATCTACGGCAAGACAGCCACAGTGAGCCTCAGCACCAACAAATCTAGAAGAGTTGTCTGGAGTATATTGAAGGGAAGCAAAGCAATGAAGCAGAGATAACAAAAGCAATGCCTCTCTGTTTTGGGGGTCCTCTTTATACCCTCTCGAGAGTCTACACAAAGATGTTTTCCAGTTGGCAAACATTATGCCCCCTGCACGATATATTTTCCTGTTGACTAATATCACACACTCTCTGAGGAATCTGTTTATCAAAGGATGTTTTCCAGCTGGCAAAAAGTATGTGCCCCGCACAAGGCAGTTTCCAGCTGACAGACATCATGTGCCCTTTCACAAGTTTGTTTTTAGTGGTGAATCAAACATTTCCACATCCCACACTTGGACCAAAACAAAAAACATATTCACTTAACACTGTTCTGACCTGTTTAAGAGATCCCAAAGACCATCTAGGAGCCGATTCTAACGTAAAAGTATTAAGATTGTTTATCTAAGCTCAAGCAGGGACCACACACTCACTGTCACAGTGGTTTGAGTTGAGAACCCTGAACTCAGAAAATATAGGGTTTTACAGGGGCTTAAACAAAGAAAGGGGTTTCTAGCACAAGATTGAGTGGCATTTGGACAGACAAACCTATCTATCCCTAATTGGCTCGTTGACCATTACTGTCAGCTTGACCAGCGGAAAGTTTATTTAGACTTTTTGAGTGGCTTTCTCAGAGTGAACTGTCTGGTTATGACTAGGAACTCCCCTGGAATCCAAGGTCAGGTATATTTTGTTATCTTTCCCAGGACTGGAGGTCAGCTCTGAGTCAAACCTAATATAAAATGGAATCTTTTTCCAAAATGGAGTTAGTCAGGCTCCACAAACACAAGTGTGTTTTTTTAAAAAAGAAATAACAACTGCTACTACATTCCACAGACTGGTTACTCTCCTTTTGCTCCTTAATCTTCCCGGTTCTTTCTCTACCCTCTGTGTCCTGGAGCTCCTTCCTAGAAACTGCATGCAGGCAGCATCCTTGTTCTGCTTCTCATGGGGAGTCTTTTACAGGTAACACAAGTAGGAAGACAGAAAAGTCACTTTTTTCTTTTTCTTTTTTTTGTTTGTTTGTTTGTTTGTGTTTTTGTTTTTCAAGGCAGGGTTTCTCTGAGTAGCCCTGACTATGCTGGAACTCACTCTGTAGACCAAGTTGTCCTTGAATTCACAGAAATCTGCCTGCCTCTACCTCCCAAGTGCTAGGACTAAAGGTGTGCACCACCATGCCCGGCAGAAAGTCAGATTTTTATCTCCCTTTATGCTGTGCCTTGCTCAGTTTCTAGAAGTACCTGTTCACCTGTCCAAAGGCTGTCTGCACTGGACAGTCATTCTTCCACACTGTCTACTTTCAGCAGGCTCTGTCACCATGGCCCTTTCACTTCCATATGGAGGCCTGGAGTGAATGGAGATGTCTTCTGAATGCACTGATCTCAGGATGCCTCACTATCCTCTTACCTGTTCCACTTCGCCTTATTCACACCTCTGGGAATGGTCCATCCTGACTATTACATTCACTTGAGTGGACTTTTTCCTGACAAGACCCTGATTAACACCCTTACTTCAGTTTTTTTTCAAACAAGAACTCACACTTTTAAGACAGAGCAGGTCTTTGATAAATATTTATGAAATAAAACCAGGAGGACCCCCCCCCCAGGAATGCAAAAGAAGTAATAGGCAATATCAACAAAAATTGGCAAGAGGGATTAGAGAAGAGAAAAGGTGAGAAGTCTGCACACCATGCAGCAGAAGTAAGCATGAATAACTTCTTTTCTGACACATTCTCCGAAGGCAAAATGATCCAATTTAAGCCAGATTAAAGTATATAAAGGCAGGTTTATTGGATGCAGCTCTTGTGCAGGTTCACTGGTCCCTAGGATCGAGGCCAGGGAAATCACCATGGGAAGGGAGACAGGGGGGGAGGGAGAAGAGAAAGAGAGGAAGAGTATGCCCAACACAGGGAGAGAGAGATGCAGGGCGGGGACACCAAAAATGTTTGGATTGTATAGAAAAGAGCTTCTGGAGGAGGGGAAGCCCAGCCCCTGGGCTGAAAAGTTCAGTGTGGGGGTGTGTATGCCAGCATGCCCTGTCACAAGTAGGGACTGAGGCATGCTGGAAAAACCTGGAGATCAGGTCCAATTTGGTATGTTAAGTAATAGTCTCAGTTCTGGGTCTGGGGTCTGAGTCCCAACAAGCGCACTGCGAATGGTAGGGAGATGGGCCTTATACAGAAATTTCCAGACTTATGAAATGTAAGTCCTGACTGTGGATTGCAGATCACAGCTCACTAGTTAATGCTTGGTAGCAAAAAGAGGGTGTGGTGAGACTGGGGGAGACCATTCTATGTGTCTCAGCAGATGAAATAGAAGGTGCCAGGGCAAGGCCCCCAAGCTGTGTCTGCGGTTCTTCCTAGAATAGAATGTCACACACACACACACACACACACACACATACTCCCCAGAAGAATGGCTGCCTGCCTCCCTTATGAATTTAGGGCCATTTCCACTTGAAACCCTTCTTAGGGTCAGTCTGTTTTTCTCTCCCTCTCTCCCCCTCCATCTATCTCTTGTAGCCCAGTCAAGTCTTGAATTCACTATACACCAACAGATGACAATGATCACCTGAGCCTGCTAGTGTTAGAGTCACACAACATCAGACTCCATGTGACTCAGCTGTTCTTAAATTTCACTCTTTCTCTTTTTTCTATTTCTTAGAAATGTGTGTGTGAGCCGGGCGGTGGTGGCGCACGCCTTTAATCCCAGCACTTGGGAGGCAGAGGCAGGCGGATCTTTGTGAGTTCGAGGCCAGCCTGGTCTACAAAGCGAGTCCAGGACAGCCAGAGATATTCAGAGAAACCCTGTCTCGAAAAACCAAAAAAAAAAAAAAGAAATGTGTGTGTGTGTGTGTGTGTGTGTGTGTGTGTGTGTGTGTGTGAAAACTCCATGTGTGCAGGTGCCTAAAGATGTCAAGAGAGGGCATCAGATCCCCTGAAACTGGAGTTACAGGCAGTTATAAGTTGCCTGATATGGATGCTGAGGACTTAATTCAGATCCTCTGGATGAACAGCAAGTGCTCTTAACCTCTCATCCCCTCCATACATCCCCTTTTTGATGGAAGCCAGATGGCAGATAGCATAGATGCTCAAGGCGGTTATATACCAATCACAGCATCAGAAAGGTCCATCTGGTGCTGTATCGGGATTCTGGAAGCCAAGGGCTAGTGAGATGGTTCATCAGGTGAAGGCACTTGTCACCATTTTTGACAATCTAAGTTTAGTCCTTGAGAACCAGGTGATAAAAAGAGGGCCAGCTAGCTGGGCGTGGTGGCACATGCCTTTAATCCCAGCAGTCAGGAAGCAGAGGTAGGTGGGTCTCTGTGGGGTCAAGGCCAGCCTGGTCTACAAAGTGAGTCCAGGACAGCCAGAGCTGTTACACATAGAAACACTGTCGAGAGAGAGAGAGAGAGAGAGAGAGAGAGAGAGAGAGAGA
>CAJQZJ010031998.1:3030115-3043155 GCA_907164525.1 Lophiomys imhausi | reverse complement strand
GAGAGAGAGAGAGAGAGAGAGAGAGAGAGAGAGAGAGAGACAGAGAGAGAGAGAGAGAGACAGAGAGACAGAGAGACAGAGAGAGAGACAGAGAGAGAGACAGTTCCCACAAATCGTCCTTAGACACACAAGAGTTATATAGTATGTTGGGCCTCTCACCCCACAAAATGAAAAACAAATGTAACAATGTTTTTTTAAGCATGGAGGCTAGAGAGATGGCTCAGTGATTAGGAGCACTGGTTACTCCTCCAGAGGACTCAGGTTCAATTCCACATGGCAACTCACAATTGTCTGTAACTGTAATTCCAGGGGATCTGAAGTCCTCTTCTGGCCTCCTCAAGCATCAGGCTTGCAAACGGTGCACAGACATACATGCAGACAAATTACCCATACAAATAAAATTTTAAAAATAAAATTTAAGCCGGGCGTTGGTGGCGCACGCCTTTAATCCCAGCACTTGGGAGGCAGAGGTAGGCGGATCTCTGTGAGTTCGAGGCCAGCCTGGTCTACAAAGTGAGTCCAGGACAGCCAGAGCTGTTATACAGAGAAACCCTGTCTCAAAAAACCAAAAAAAATAAAAAATAAAAAATAAATAAAATTTAAAGAAAGAAAAGATTCCTGAGGCTGGTACCACTCAAGAAACCAAAGCTGTTTGCTAATAAGGTGCACCAGGTACCTGTTTGATCTGAATCAAAATCTCTTGGGTTAAGTTGTTTCTGACTCCTGGTTTGCTGAGCCCAGCCACACTCTTGAGGTGTTAACATTCTGGAGGGTGTCCCTCATAAAAACATGTTCAAACAGCCTAGAATGACCTTAAAGAGAAGCCAAATGCTTGGAAGAGAAGGAAACAGCAGAAAGAACAATAATATTTTCAGGGCACAGCCAGCTGAAAATAGCAGAAAAATGGGCATTTACTCAACTAAGAGGACCATTTGAAGTTACTGCCTTTTGGGCAATTAACCAATTTTAAGGTATTAGAAGCTTCCTGTTCAACAACTCAGCTAGAAATATTTATCCAAGTACACCATGTGGTAAGCTAAGGCAGTGCTGTTCAAGGGAGTCCTGTGAACAAAGGACTCTGTTGGCCTCCAACAGTCTGACCCTGGGAAGGTTAATGACCATGTGTTGACTACAGGCTTTGTCCATTCCTAGATAGGACCCAACATTCTTTTAAATCTCTAACTATAGAAATAAATATGTAAAGTATTTACCACTATTTATATTATAGTTAATTGGTCGGCGGCTATTAATCCCTTAACTCACCATTATAAATGAGCACACGCAGACACCTGATGGACCTTAACAAGCCTTAGCCTGGATTGCACAATCTTGGCCCATCCACTCTAGCTTATAATTCTATTCCCCAGATAAAATACCCATAAACATGTACATATGTCCCCTTGGAATGTTATTCTCCACGCCATGCTGATGTACCAGGCCATGTGGAATGATCTTCTTCCATTTATCCCATCGTGTGTCTCCTCCTTCCTCCTCCTGGCTTCTTCCTGTGAACCTCTCCGCCCCAGAAACCCATAAACTTTTGCCCCACCTACCTCTCTCTCTGCCCAATCACAGGCCTTAGCATTTTATTAAAGCCATTCAGAGGCAATGATTAGAAAGTCAGGTAACAGCATTACTTGGTGTAGAGCAAGCAGGCCTCTGGGAGCAGTTAATTAACATTTAGAATACATAACAGACCACTACATCATCCAACCACCATAATTCCTAAATAATTCACACCTTTGGGATAACAGACCACTACATCATCCAACCACCATAATTCCTAAATAATTCACACCTTTGGGAATACCCTTGGCTGTAACTCTCATCCATCTAGTTGTCGTCAGTGCAGGTCTCTCTGATGAGGATGGAGATTGCCATGAAGTAGCACCTGAGCCATTTCCTATCGAATGAAAACTGGGAGACCAATCTCCCCAACAAACATTGTCCTCCCATTTGCCAGGAATTGAAGAAGTAATGGGGGGGCACACATATTAACCTAGATATTCTAGAAGTTTGGGGTCCCATTTTTTGGAAGATTAAAACAAAGATTAGTGTTGTGCTTGCCCTCGAAGGCTCAGGGAGCACTGCAGAAGACGAGGCAGAAAGAACAGAGTAGCCAGATAGGGAGAAGAGCTGCAAATTTGCTTCTGGCTAAGACAAGACTCTTGCAATCCAGAGTTCACAGCTGCTACACATGCCTGTACTGGATCTGCATAAGAACAGGTTGATAGCCAAGAGGCAGGCATGAATGGCAGTAGGTGGGAGGTGTGCTCAGCACTTACTGCTGAACTGTTTGCTTACTGACAGAGCCAGAGAAACGGGGTGGTCACTGACTTCGGTTGTATACGTACTGATAACCCCACCCAGCTGGAATGGAGAGTTAGTGGTCACAAAGGTGGCCTGCCTCAACTAATGTGTCACAAAACAAAATTAAACGCCATGAACCTGGGAAGTGGAAGGTAGGGATGAGTGGGGCTGGGGGTAAGGAGAAAGTAATTACAGTAGATTATATACATGGAGGAAAAACAGAATCGATTAATCAAAAACAAAGAAAGGCATTAACAATTGCACAAAGGAGTAGAGTAAAATAAATCTGGCAGACGGATGAAGTTAATGCCAGGGATGAAAAGAGTAGAAGATCTCAGTGAGTTGTGCATAAAGGATTTGGCCAATGGACATCTCCTGTTCTAGTACATCCTGAATATTTAAGGGAACAGGGACCAAAGGCACATAATGTCTCCAAGATAGATATTAGTGCTCTAGCTCCTAGTCAGAGTTTTTGGTTTTGTTTTGTTTTTACAGTTAGATTTTAAAAAAGAAAAAGGAATTTATCATTCTGTCAATCAATTTTGTTCAGTGACTGAAGAAATAGAATTATTAAAGGGATAGATGTTTCAGAAAGGGAAAGAACTCAACTTCCAGGGAAGGCTGTGCAAAGTCTATGGATATTACCATGACAGCATTTCCATAGCTGTCATGGTAACCTTAATTTAATCCTCCATTAGTGTCTTGAAACACCCGGCATCCCAGGAAGTGAGGAGGATGAGTCAGCAGGCAGCACACCCCTGCCTCTGAGCGTCCTCCCTCAGCATTACCAGAGGCACCTGTCCAGGGGGTACAAGTGAAGTCACTGTGTGACCTGTACCACTCTGCACAAGAGCCAAGTGCTGACTCGGTCCATCTCCAGGTAGAGTCAGCTCCACTTTCTCCTGGCATGGGGCCTTTATTTCCTGTTTTCGGTATTTCAGTCAAATCACATGTCACTTTCGTCTTCAGGCAAGTTCAGAAGGGGTGTAAACGGCCCGTTTACCGGCTTACTTGTACTACTTCATAGTTAGTGGTGGAAGGACTGAAATAAATGGCTGAAGTGAGATATTGTTGGTGTTCATTTCCTGTCACTACATCACAGACTGGAATTGCCAGGACCAGCAGACTCACATGAGGAGCTGTGGAAAAGCTCCTTTGGTTTGTGTGTTCCACACAATGTGAGAAATCAGTAGGAAGGGGAGTTTGACTCTGAAACCGCTATTATCTATGGTGTGCCAAGTTCAGGAACAGCTCACGCTTACCCATGGAGGGTCTCTTTGTATTTATTTATTTTTAGTAGTTTTGTTTTGTTTAGACTTTTGAAACAGTGTCTTGCTGTGTTGCCTTTGCTGTCACTGGTCTGGTACTCACTATGTAGCCCAGGTTGGCCTTGAACTCACAGCAGTGGTTTTGCTTTAGTCAACCACCAAGCAGTGAAATCACAGGTGTCCACTCCCCTACCACGCTCAAAAGATTCATTTTAACAGAAGAAATAAAAATAGGGAAATAATTTGGCTACATTGAATAAGTGTCAGGAAAGTTGTCAAAATGAGGCAGTTGCTCATTGACCTCTGTTGACTTTTTGAGACAGGGTGCCACAGTAGACGCAATCCTCCTGCCTCTGACTCCAGGTACTGGGATTCCAGGCTTGTATCCTCACACCCAGCTCTAGTTTTCTGTTCAATACATTTCTATTTTTCTTGAATGTGTGTTTGAAGTGAAAGAAATAATTTTGTATAGCTGGATATTTATTATATATTAACTAGATTGGGTGGAATATATGGAGGAACACAAAAATTGTGAACTAGTAAAAGAAAACAAGGAAAAGAAGAAAACCTTCACCCTTGACTGATACATCCATCTGCTGATACGGTCTGCTAGCCATGCTTGAAGGTATCTACATACAATTTCCCATAACTCCACAATTTCCCATAACTCCACAATTTCCCATAACTCCACTCAAATAGACTACTTTGTCCCCTGCTTTCCATGTCTTTTGTCAAAGCATCTCCATCTATCAACTCTGAAGTTCCTGTCCAATGCACATTTTCTCTGAATTTCTTACAATTGTACTGAAATGCTGAAGGAAGCTTGTGTCCCTGCCCATGAGTACCTCTGAAGTCACCCCGAGCCTGCCTCCTTTGGTGCTCACTATCTTATTTTTCCTCATATTAATCAATCTGTTGAAACAAGATTGCACACTCTCTCTCAGACTGGTTCCGCCTCATTTCAGTGACCTTCGTTCTGCATGTTTGCAGTATTCGCTGGCTGACAGAGAATGGCACTAGCCTGAAATATGACTCCAGAGAGGTTTGGCTTGATCAACATCTGCTCTTTGATACTTATTTTTCAAAGTTTTAGATATATGACATTTTGTTTGCATAAATTCACATTTTGTTGCCAGAAAAATCTTCTATCTATATATTTGTAGCCTATTTTGAAGTAGATTGCTTTTCTTTTGAGACAAGTTCTCACACTAGAGCCCAGGCTGTCCTAGGATCCCATATATAGCACAGGCTAGTCCTGAACTCACAATTTTTCTGCCTCCCAATGCTACCACGCACAGTTCCTTATTATCTTTGGTAGAAATTGCTTTTAATGATTCCCTAGCCTTTCTTACATGTTTTATAGGAGAGAAAGACAAAGCATGGTACTGCATGCCTACAATCCCAGTACTCAAGGAAGCTGAGGCAGAAGTCCAGGATAGACAGAGCCATAGAGAGAAGAGCGGGGGAAATAATGATGGAGTCCTTCCCTAATGATGCTTCAGGTCCACGTGTTTGACCACTGATTCACATTTGAGCAAGACTTGGCTCAGTAGTACAGCACTTGGCCCAGAATGTGCAGGGCCTTGGGGTCAGTCACTAGCACTGTGACTGACAACTTTATAGGATCTAAATTCAGGTTAGAAACAAATCTCAGCACATATCTGTGAGGAGTTTTCTAGATAAGATTCACCGAGGCAGGTAGACACAGCATAAATGTGAGCAGTGCCACTCTATGGCCTGGGAGTCCAGATTCCTAACACAGAAAAGCTAGCTGAGGACCCACATTTGTGGGTTTGTATCTCCTACACGGGTACAATGTGACCAGCACCGCTGGCTCCTGCCGGCGTGCCTCCCCACCGTGAATAGGACTTTCCTTCAAATGGTCAGCTGAAATAAACCCGTTCTTCCTGAAGTTGCCTCGCTTAGGTAATTTTCCTAAAAGGGAAGAAATTATAGCACTGCAGAACAAATCAAGTGTATGAGAAGAACAATTATTCTATCTTTTTTCCTCTTAGAAACTTGGGGAAGTTGCTTGAAAAGTGGGGTGAATTGTTTTAGAGCCCTGTCAGCATTTGAGGCCCACTTCCTGGTCTGTGCCAGGCCAACACGCCCGGGCCAGGGTATTCCCTTGCACACAGTGAGAGTAGCTCAGCTGACCCACATTCACTTCAAGCCAAGGAGCCTCTAACTATATCTTTTCTTGTGAGTGCTTCACTGGCTCTAGAGCCCAGGCTAGCCTGGAGCTTGAGGTCCTTCTTTCTCCCTTGTTGAGGTTGCAGGCCCCTGCCGTCATGTTAGGCCACTTAACACACATTCTGAAAGAGAAGTGTCAACTCAAGGCAGAGAGAGCCTCAGCTCGATTTTCCCCTCTTTTGTCCCAAAGTACTGTCTCTCTGAATTCGCTGCTTCTGTCAAGAACATAAATATCTTTTGGGGACTGAATGTAATTAGTGCAATTTGAATATCAACAACTCCTCCTCCCTTTAACAGCTGTTCTGTAATATGTGGTTCTGGAAACAAAATTTTTTTCTTTTTGGAAACAAAAATTTTCCAAAGTGACAAAATGATGCACTTTTTGCTCTTAACTTACAGATCAAGAATGAAAGGCATGGCCCCTTTTCATGGGACGTGTTGCTAGCTCCAAGCATGTTGGGTGCAACCGTGTTATTTCCTGTCTTCCCCTGGGACTTGTCACTGTCCCGACATTACCACTCACAAGCTCATGTCCTTGTAATGCTCACACCCTGCAGGCTGTGTACATTCCGTTCGCCCTGCTCACCCTTCATGGATTGTTGCCATCTGCTGGGAAAACAGGGTTGACTGCCAGATGGTGGTTCTGAGTTTATGTAGGAAAATAGTCCTCCTTCAGGGGAAAAATGTGTCCATCTCTCTCACGGATGTTCTGAGGTACTAAAATAAAGGGATTTCCTGTTGTTTCACTTAGGGAAGTGTTCAGCAGGTTCAGCTGCTGGATAGATGACAGATCGGTTTTCTTTCTTTTTTTTTAATTATTTACCTTTATTTTATGTGCATTGGTGTCTGCTTGCATATATGTCTATGTGAGAGTGTCAGATCTTGGAGTTAAGAGATGGTTGCAAGCTGCCATGTGGGTGCTGGGATTTGAACCTGGGTCCTCTGGAAGAGCAGTCAGTGCCCTTAACCACTGAGCCATCTATTGAGCCCCTAGATCTGTGTTCTTTAAAAACCACAGAAGACCAGGCATGGTGGTGCAAGCCTTTCCTTCCAGCTCCCAGGAGGTAGAGGCAGGTGTATCTCTGTGAGTTCGAGGCCAGCCTGTTCTACAAAGCAAGTCCAGGACAGTTAGGGCTACACAGAGAAACCCTGTCTCAAAACAATAACAACAACAAAAACCCAAACCAAACAACAAAAAAACACAGAAGAATAATACTTATGAAAAAGTTGAGCCATGTTTTGAGTAATTCTGTGATCCTAAACAAAAATGACAGAATGAAATAGAGCTGAAATTCACTGCCTTGCCTTTTGCTGAGGGGAAATATATATATATATATCCTGCTGCTAAATTCTATAATAGCATACTTGAGTCCTTGAGTGATTTTAGGACATATTGGTTTGTAAACTGATGTTTATTTGTGTTCAGCATTTACCTTTTTTCAAAGTGACAAGATAAATGTGAGTCTCATGGAAAGAGGAGTTTTTCTTTCTTAAAAGCTGTCACAAAATTTGCTAGCACTGTCACAGTTCTTTACAATCAACAGTAACAAGATAGCAAGTGTGAGTTTCTCAAGACTGTCACTGTTATATTAGAAGCAAACAGAGTACTAAGTGTTCAGGCTGCTATAAAAAAATGCCACAGAATGAGCTTGGTGTGGTGGTACTTGCATATAAGACTGGGTGTGGTGGTGCACACATTTAATCCCAGCACTCAAGAATCAGAGGCACTTGGATATTTGTGGTTTTGAGGCCAGCCGGGTCTAGATAGTGAGTTTCAGGCTAGCCAGAGCCTATGTTGTGAGACCCTGTCTCAAACAAACAAAAACAAACAAAATACAATTTTACATAGGCATCACTCTTTTTTTTTAATAAAAGGTTGGAAGTACATGCCTGTAATCCCAGTACATAGGAAATGAGTTGATGCCAGCCTAGACTACTCAGAAGAAGGAAGGAAGAGGGACAGACAAGGCTTGGAGGAGGAAAAGACATCTGACCTTAGCTGTCTGTGGGAAGTCTCAGGAGTGGGTGCAGTGTGGGTTCTCCCCACATATTGCAGTTATCTCTGGCCTGGTGATGCACAGTGCTAGAGAGGGTACTTAGCAAAAGGAGCTCCTAGTTTCAGTCCTTAGAACCCCCAAAAGTCACTAATCTGTGATTGGGAAATTGACTCAGTCATTGCTGTAATTGCAGACCTATTGCTTTATTGCTTGTTGGCAGACAGCGAGGAAGGTCATTTAGTAGGATCAACAAGCATTAAGTGGTTCCTGCTTCCAGCCATGATGCAACAGGAATTGAGTTTATTGTCTGACTTTAACAAGAAACTGGATGTGTGTGAAGCACAGGTTTCCACACAGTGGACAGCAGCAGGACCTTCGGGACAGTGTTCCCTAGAAGAAAAGCAAATGAGCTGAGAGACCTGCCTGGTCCCAGCTTCCTAGCTAGAGACGAGCATCTATCTGGGCTTTGGCTCACAGTGAGAAAAATGCAAATGGCATCTCCTGGGTTCCCTGGGTTGAAAAAAATGGACTTGACAATGACCGAGTTGGAGTAAACATTGTTAGAAGCTGTAGTACAAAACCAGGCATAGTGGTGCACTCCTGTAATCCCAGCACTCGGGAAGCAGAGGCAGGTGGATCTCTGTGAGTTCAAGGCCAGCCTGGTCTACATTGTGAGTTCCAAGCCAACCAGAGCTACATAGTGAGACCCTGTCTTAACAAAACAGTAGAATTTGTAGTAGTGGAGAGGGAAGAATTGTGTAGAAGGACAACTTCACAGAACTTTCCGTGAGGTCTTCACCTGAGTACAGATCAGCATGTGCTTTTGAAGAAATGACCTGAGAGTAGAGAATGCCCCGGGGAGTGTCACGGTCACCAGAGACTGCCTTGGGCAAGTGAGTTCATTATGTCTGCATTACTGTGACCAAAATTCCTAACAGAAACAGCTGAGAGAGGAAGAGCTCACTCTGGCTCACATTTTCAAAGGGTTTTAGCCGCTCGTGGTGGGGAAGGCACATCAGTTCATGGCTATAGGAACATGTGCAAAGGTTTTCATCACAGGGGACCATGAGACAGAGAAGCATGGGCAGGTAAAACCTCCAGAGCCCTGCCCTGCGGACCTGCTCACTTCAGCTAGGTCCCATTCCTGAAGGGTCATGGAGGCATCCACCAAGATTGCCCAGAAAACCTGTGAGACCAGGCACTGTGTGGAGGTGTTAGATTTATTTCCTTGTCTCCCCTGAGGAGACAGAAAGTGACGTTGTGAGGATGAAGCTTGATCTCCAGCGAGAATCCCAAGATGTTCCTGAAGGATCCACAGACTCCCAAACAACATCTCCAGTTGAAGTTCAGCTATTCAAAATATGAGGTGTATTGGGTTGTATATTTCAGATTCGCCATAAAATCTGCCCCTGACTCCCAAAGACTCATGGGCATTACATAATGCTAAATGCATATAATGCAACTTTAAAAATCTCAAAGTCTTAACAGTCCAATGTTGTTCAAAAGTCTATCTTATGTACTAATATACAAGGCCATCTTTTTTTTTTTTTTTTGAAACACAGTCTCTCTACGTAGCACTGGCTCTCCTGGGGCTCACTCTGTAGACCAGGCTGGCCTCAAACTCACAGGCGTGCTTCTGCCTCCCAAGTTCTGGATCAAAGGTGCTCCCAAGCCCAGAGGCACAAAGCCGTCTTTAAATTTTGATTCTCTATGAAATAATAAAAGTTGCATACATCTGGTATGTAGCAAGATGGAGTAAACATTCCTACCGTAAAAAGGAGGAATGGGGGGGGGCTGGAGAGGTGGCTCAGAGGTTAAGAGCACTGGCTGTTCTTCCCAAGGTCCTGAGTTCAATTCCCAGCAACCACATGGTGGCTCACAGCCATCTACATTGAGATCTGCCCGGGCATATATGTAGAGCAAATACTGTATACATAATAAATAAATAAATAAATGTTTAAAAAAAAAAAGGAGGAATGGGAACGTGGAGGGAGGAAGCCAAAGCAGGACTGCAACTGAACACAGACATTTAACTCTGTAGCTCAAGCCACATTTGAGTGTGTTTGGCGTCATCCGAGCTCAACAGGCCTGGGCAATTTCACATCCTTGGCCTTGCCATTTGTAGGCCACGTGACTGCTTTCTTGGGTAACTGTAGCTTTTCTTTCTTTTTTTTTTTTTTTTTCAAAACATTTTTTATTTATTTATTATGTATACAGTATTTGCTCTACATATATTTCCCTGGGCAGATCTCAATGGAGATGGCTGTGAGCCACCATGTGTATGTGGTTGCTGGGAATTGAACTCAGGACCTTGGGAAGAACAGCCAGTGCTCTTAACCTCTGAGCCACCTCTCCAGCCCACCTGTAGCTTTTCTTAGCAGGCATCTCCGGTGTTATGGCATCCCCACCACAACTTAGGCTTCCTGCAGTTTCACACACTGCCCTGTCAGGGGTTCCCTGCAGCGAGTTCAACACTGCTATACAACACCTGCTCTCATAGGCTTTACTCTGGAATCTTAGAGGAAGCCTCTTGTACCTCTCACACCTGCAAAAAACCAGAACCAGGTGGATGATGCTATCTTCTTCTGGGGCCCTCTCAGACAATAGCTGCATTGCTTCCTGAATGAAAACACTTTCCTAGTAGGTTCTTTGTGAGCAGGAAGCAGTGGAGGCACCCTCTTTTCAAAGAAAACCCCTTAAATGGGTTTGCCATTTTACACCGTACAGCCTGCTGTGGTAGGGTCTTGTTGATTCTTAAACTGTCTTCAAGGCACCTTTCCTGTTATCCCATTGCAAAGTCTGTGGCATTCCTGTGTCTCTCCTTTAAATTTTGTTTAGTGTGTGTGTGCATATGTGTGTGTATATGTGTATGTGTATATGTGTGTGTGCTTAACTCCTGCCTCTACCACGTCTCCTCTTCCTGAGCTCGCTTCAAGCTTCACCATTGTTAGTGTACCTTAGACAGTTTTTTCTTTCACTGCCAAAGTCACTTTCTGTGGCTTTCACGATCTTCTTTTGGCTTGGCTTCTGTCTCCAGTGGACTAGCTCTGTCCACCAGGCAAGAGTCACGTGGAGCTCCCTAGTTTTTACAGGGAGCTCCACGTCGTCTCGTGGTCTTTCTCAGTGTACCACAGACTCTCCAACTCTCTGGAGGAAATTGGCAATCCTGAGACTTCTGCCGTTTTGTAGCCACGCCTCCACCTCATGCTTTTCTCAGGCCTTTCTCTGTCCCTTCTGGGCCTCAAGTCTTGGCTAGTTCTGGGTCCTTCAAAATGAAGCAGAGACCAGCAGCTGAGCAGCGTTCAGCAGCTGAAAATTTTAGACAGCATCTTTCAAAGAGTGGCTGAGTTGAGAAGGTTTCCTTCAGTTTCCAGTGCTTTGAAAAGGTCCATATGCTGCCAGGTGCCAGGCTGGTCTGCTTGCTCCTCTTAAGAATCCTTACTAACTCACTAAAGAAATCTTTCTCATTACAGGGTCCTCTGCAAGAGCAGTAAATATTTTTAACTACTGAGCCATATCTCTAGCTCCATAGACGTTATTTTTCTTTTCTTTTTTTTTTTTTGGTTGTTTTTTTTTTTTGTTTTTTCAAGACATGCTTTCACTGTGTAGCCCTGGTTGTCCTGGAAGTCACTCTGTAGACCAGGCTGGCCTTGAACTCACAGAGATCCTCCTGCCTCTGCCTCCCAAGTGCTGGGATTAAAGGTGTGCACCACCATCACTCAGCAGCTTGATTGTTTTTTAAGTACAGAATTTCATGTCTCCCAGACTGGCCTCAAAGTAGCTATGCACCTGAGAGTGACCTTAAACGATCATCCTCCCTCTACTTCCAAGTCTAGGGTTACAGGCTTGGGCCACCGTGCCATTTATGAGGTACTGAGCATGGAACCCAGGGCTTTGTGCATGCTAGGCAAGCGCTTTATCAACTGAGCCACGTCCCCAGCATCAAACACTGTTTATAGTTTAGTTATAACAATCGATTCCAAACATATTATCACTAATAAGTTCTGCTGTGCACTGATAAGCCCTTTGCCACATGCTAGTATGGAACTTACAGTATCTTTGTGTAACTAGAGAAAGCAGTCATCTTTGCCTTGAATGGTTTGTTGGAAATGTTCAAGATATCAAACCACTGAGGTGTTTCTGTTGCTTCCCTCAGTGGGTAAAGTTCCCAGAAGTCATTGCTCTTCCTTAAATATCTGTCTTTAGAATGAGGGGGAACATCCCACCTTCTATGGTTTCTTCCTGTCCAGTGACACTCTGATTGACATTCATAGCATGGCAGAGCTTACACAAAAGAGAGACATGGCGCTGAGGAGGAGGCTGGGTGTCCACAGGGACTGCCATTTTTCCAGACAGCCTGAGTTCTGTCCCAGCACCCTGTTCAACAACGGGCAACCTGTAAATCTCGCTCTAGAAGTCCAATGTCCTCTTCTGGCCTCCATGGGTGGACACACACACACATACCTTTTTGTTTCTTTCTTTTTTCTTTTTAAGACAGGATCTCTCGCCGGGCGGTGGTGGCGCACGCCTTTAATCCCAGCACTTGGGAGGCAGAGGCAGGCGGATCTTTGCGAGTTCGAGGCCAGCCTGGTCTACAAAGCGAGTCCAGGACAGCCAGAGCTGTTAAACAGAGAAACCCTGTCTCGAAAAACCAAAAAAAAAAAAAAAAAAGACAGGATCTCTCTATCTAGCCTGGCTGACCTGGAATTATCTATGCAGATTAGGCTGGCTTCAATCTGGCAGAAAGTAGCCCACCTCCACCTCCCAAATACTGATAGTGAAAGTGTGTACCTATCATACTTTAAATCTTTTTTTTTTTAATTAAGAGAAATTCATTCAGCATCCTAGAAGCATTCCAGCACTGAGCAGGACTTCATTTGGATTAGGAATGATGTGTTCAGGAGTTCTTCACTGAAGTTTGAGAGGGCAGGAGAGAGAGGGATTGGGAAGGATTTGTTAAGCTCACTTCCCTTGGGAATTACAGTAGTTGTGGTGTAAAGACAAAAGGAAGGGAAAACAGTTCACAGTTTATAAAATAAGGCCAGGCATAGTGACTCATCTTGTATTCCCAGCATCCAAGAGACATAGGCAGGTGAATTACTGCAAGTTTGAGGCCAGCTTGGTCTATATTGTGAATTCCAGACCAACCAGGGATACATGGCAAGGCCCTGTCTCAAGAAATAAATAGGAAAACACAACAAAATAACATACACCTTAACAAATTATGAAGCCACAGGTTAGATATGGGAAGGTACATACCAGAAGGTCAGAG
>CAJQZJ010031998.1:3016864-3028660 GCA_907164525.1 Lophiomys imhausi | reverse complement strand
GAGAGAGAGAGAGAGAGAGAGAGAGAGAGAGAGAGAGAGAGAGAGAGACATGGAGCCCGTTCCTCTGCAGGCCACAGTACCTTGAACTCACATGGCAAGAACAGGCAAGGAGTAAGGGGATGGAAACCAGAGTGTTCCACAGAAGGGAGTCTTAGTCACTGCTGTGGGCATTAGCAGCAGACCCTCCTGGAGGCTGCAGGAGCAAATGCCCAGGTCAGAGCTGGGACTCATCCTTGAATGAAGAGCCCTGTGCTTCCCAGAACATGAGGGAGAGGACTCAAAGAGCCTTGCTGCCTCGGCAGCATGGGACAGCCAGATCTAGAATAAAGTCTACACTCCTCCTGTCTATCAGCACTTTACAAAGGCTTTGAGAATGTTGAATTTCTTCTGAGTAGTAGAAAGCTAGGTAACCATTTGTAGGACTAGAAGAGGGTTCAGCATGAGAGGAGGGGCTCGGCCATGTCTGTGGTATGTTAGTTACTTCCCTGTGGCTCAGATGAAGTACCCCGACAAAGTAACTGAAGGAGAAAGGATTTATTTTGACTCATGGTTCTGGGGGAGTCAAAGCAGCTGGACAGTGAGGCCGCTGGCCCCATGTGTCCTCAGTTAGGAAGCAAAGAGAGAGATGAATGCTCCGGCTCTGCTCGCCTTCTGCTGTTCATTCAGTCCGGGACCCAGCCCATGGCATGGTGCTGCTCACGACCAGGGCGGTATTCTCCCCTCCATTAGCCTCGTCTAGAAAACCCTTCAAGCTGTAGTGAATATGTGGAGGCTTCTGAAGGACAGTCTCTTAAAAGGAGGCAGATGATTTGTGGGAGACAACTGGCAGAAGGCGCAACAGATGTACCTCGGGAGGACCAATGAGAAGGCACCCTGTATGCATAATTAGTGGAAGTCCGGGAAACTGAAAAAGGGCTTTTGGCTTGGCGTTGTTTTCAGTTGCTGTGCCCCGGTTTGGCTGAAGGTGGGCAGAGCCCAGATTGGGCTGAAGCCAGGTGAAGCCTCGTTTTGGAGCAGCAAAAGCCAGGACCTGCAGGAGACTCGAAAACAGTGCCCTGCTGAGGGGCATGGCTATAAAAAGCTGGGGAGCAGCAAAAGACACAGACAGCAAGAGCAGCGCCCTGTGGAAGGGCGTGACCGCGGTCCGGGAGAAAGCCCGAGAGCCACCAATTACCTAGAGAGCAGTGCCCTACTTAAGCAAGTCGAGAGAGAGATGGAGGTGGTAAGCGGATGTGGGCCAACTGCTGGCACTGAGGAAAAGGCCAGACTTCAAGCAGAGATGCGCTAACCAGGCCTTAGGCCTCAGCCCTGAGGTGGTAAGAATCTGTCAATCAGGAACCTCGGCACATAAACCGGGGCCAGCTAAGGAGACAGGAAGCAGAGGCCTTGGAAAGGGGCTCCTGCCATAAATAAGCTCAGCCTGTCACAAGAGGCGTGGCACAGGACCTGCTCAGAGAGAGTTCATGAGAACCAGATGCTGAGGAGAGTCACAGCTGTCTGATGAGCAGAGCGGCCCAAGGGCCTAAGGCTGTATCCCTCCAGCGCTCTGAGCCAGAGGCAAACAGGCTGTGTGAGGGGTCTGCAGAGACAGAGGCCATGGTTCCAAGACCCCAAAGAGACAGAACCCTGCCAAGGGGTGTGGCCGAAGAAGCCAGGGGCCCACCAAAGGCCTCAGTGCTAGGCCGGCATGTGCCCACTGTCAGCGGTGATGCCAAGAACTAGGCCATGTGGCATAGCATCTGACCCGAGAGGGTTCAGCTAACCGCTGAAGTGCTCAGGGTGCTAATTCCTGGTCCTTTTAGCTTTGACAGTCTTGGCTGACTTAGGAGGCCTCGAGTACAAGGTAGTGAGGTGGCTGCCAGTAGGACATCCAAGTGACCACTAAACGACTGGACGGACTCCTGACCAGCTCACCTCAAAGGACCTGCGCTTGAGAACTGGTATCCTTCTAAAGGGTTAGGGTTGGTGGGGTGGTAGGTGTTATAAATTATTAATAAATATGGAATACAGTCACAACAGGCATCCCCAGAGCCTTGCTTCCATGGAGATTCTAAATCCCATCAAGTCGGCAAGCTTTCCCTTTACAAACACTCAATAAACAATTACCAAGCATGTAAGCATGCAGGAAACGACAATAAAAATTAGGGAAAATATAAATAGAAACAGTACAGAAATGACACATGTTAAGTTAGACAAAAGTAGAATTAATGGAAAAAAATTAAGACAGTTATTTAACTATATTTTGTATGCTTAAAATCTAAAGGGGCCGGGTGTGGTGGCTCACGCCTATAATCCCAGCACTCGGGAGGCAGAGGCAGGCGGATCTCTGTGAGTTCAAGGCCAAACTGGTCTACAAAAGGAGTCCAGAGCAGCCAGGGCTACACAGAGAAACCCTGTCTCGAAAAGCCAAAATATAAAAAATAAAATTTTACCCATAGGGACACAACATGAGTGCCGTGGAGCATGTGTAGAAGGTCAGAGGATGACCCTGTGGAGTGGGCTCCCTCCTTCCACCTTTGTGTGGGTTCTGGGAATTGAACTCAGGTTGTCAGACTTGCATACCAAAGGTCCCTAACCACTGACCCACCCCCAAGCTTTAAATAGATGACTTTTGAGAGACATCCCTGAAAAACCATAGCACAAGGTTTGGGAGTGTCACTTAATGCTCCAGCACTTGTCTAGCAGGTGTAAGACTCTTCACTTCCTCTCCAGCACCAAATAAATAACAAAATCCCACAGTGCATCCCTGCACCCAGGATGAAGGCTGATATGGTCTGTGTCTCTATCCTGATCATCACTGGACTAGTGAGTTTTGTCCTTGGGATATTTAATTTAGAAGTTCTTTGGTTTTTCTTTTCTTGAAATGTTAGGGATCAAACCAGGGTTCTTGTACATGCTAGGCAAATGCTCTACCACCCACTTAGCTACATCCCTAGCCTGGCTTTTTTTTTTTTTTTTTTTTTGAGACAGGGTTTCTCTGTCTAGCCCTGGCTATCCTGGACTCACTTTGTAGACCAGGCTGGCCTCAAACTCACATAAATCTGCCTGCCTCTACCTCCTGAGTGCTGGGATTAAAGGCATGTGCCACCAGGCCCTAAAACCCAGAGAAAATCAAACTAGCTTCACATGGGGTAGCTGAAGCTATGTGTGAAAATCTTCATGTTCTCCACCATACAAATTGAGAAGCAGAAGGCATATCTGTACAGAGGGTGAGGGGCAGGGGTGGGTGGATGGAGGGATGGATTAGACACTGGGAGAAAATTAGATGCATAATCCTGAACGACAGATCCGAAAGGCTCTGGTCTTTGCTGCCCTTGTGTTCAGCCTCTGGTGCTCAGCCTCACCTTAAACTATGTTAAATGCTGGATTTGTCACATACATGCCAAGGCCTAACTTTATTACCTATGGTGCATTTGGTTTGGGTCATGTTGAATGTGCAGGACAGGCAGCCACTGAGTGTGGAATGTCCACCAGGAGGGTGAGCAGCGGCTTGGAGAGCAGATGCCATTCAGTTCTCTGCATCTTCTGAGATTAGTGGGAGTGTGTGAGACAGACAATGCCAAAGCAAGTAACTGTTTATGTCTTCAGCTGGGAAACAGGTGGAGGGACCAGGGTCCCCCAATCCTCCTCTAAGGTTCATTATGACCTGAGATACAGTGACATTACAAAAATCCACTAATTATTAGGAAAAAAATCAATCAATAGAAATATCTAAGAAGTGATTCCTACTTTTTTTTTTTTTTTGGTTTTTCGAGACAGGGTTTCTCTGTTTAACAGCTCTGGCTGTCCTGGACTCTCTTTGTAGACCAGGCTGGCCTCAAACTCACAGAGATCCGCCTGCGTCTGCCTCCCAAGTGCTGGGATTAAAGGCGTGCGCCACCACCGCCCGGCTGATTCCTACTTTTAACTTGAAAAAGATGGAGCTAGTTGAGAAAGGCATCAAAACAGTTGTTGAAACTACCACATAAAGGAGGAGGGGAACTAAAGATGGGATCTGGAGACAAAAATACATTAAAGAGGCAACCCCCATCCCCCCAAAAATAAAAACAACAGAAAGATCCAGGGCTGGAATGTAGTTCGGTTGACAGCGCTACCTAGAATGCACGAAGGCCTGGGTTCAATCCCAGCGTAAAGTCTACTGTGCTGGTACACAGGTTGTCCCAGTACTTGGGAGGTAGAAGCACAAACAAGATTGGGAATTTCAGTGTCATTGGGCTCCACAATGAGTTTGAGGCCAGCCTGGGCTACATGAGACTCTGTCTTCAAACAAATATGATCCAGAGAAAGCATTTGAGACAGAACATCTACGTACCCTAGTATGGTATGGAGGAAAAGAGAATTTTGCAAAAAAGGAAACTTGGAACGCCTGGTGAGGTGACTCTGGGTGAATGCTTTTGTTTCACAAAGCTGATGCACCATGGTACACTCCAGCATGTGTGTGCATTCATGCACACAGACTCACATGCTCAGAGGCATTTATACATACACACAACAGCAAATACATGTTTTTAAAGAGAGGAGGGAAATCAACAACAGCACAAATTCCTGAAGTATCTAGAACATTCCTGACCTTTGATCATTAACCACCAACCGCCCACACTTCTCACACTACTCCTTTTTTCTGCCATATTTATCACACATGAATCAATGTTTGTTTCTGACCTCAACTTGCTGACTTCACTACGTTATTTGACTTTAACTCTTTAGTGTCCTCTAGTCCCCGAAGGATTAGGCAGACAAACAAGGAAGGGAGGGAGGGAGGGAGGAAGGACTTAGCCCTTCTCCTCCACAGGGAGTCAAGCAAGGACCCAGAAGAGAATGTGTGGTGTCAGTAAGAGAGAGCTGAACCGAATGGATCTATTCAAGCGTTTTTTTGGAGGCATATGTGCTCATGGAAAGGAACTTGTGAATGGCGTCTATTTAGATTTTCAAAAAGCCTTTCACAGAGTTCCACACAAAAGACTGTTTTAGAAGGGGACTGGGAGATGCAGGAGGAAGTTGCTTGGAGACAGGGAACAATGGTTTAGGGTAAAAAGGCCAACCTACCGTGAGCTCTGACACTCCCTGCTTTCAGGAATTATTTGGGGGCAGGAAGGCATAATGTCAGCAAGTACTCCCGATCAGGAAAAACTGACACATGAGGCTTACCTGGCTTGGAAGAAATGGTCGAAGCAGTAAAGACATGTGGGCAAAATAATGTGCTGAACAAACAATCTAAGTTATACTTAGAAGATTCATTAGATCATTCGAAAGCTGTCGAGGGTGTGCCATGTGAACAAACCTCTCCTCTATGCTGAAGACGGCAAGATTAGGAACACAGTTGAAAATACGAGAGATTTGGTCTAGGTGTTAAACTGCTAAGACTGAAAAACAAACTCATTATATTTAGATGACTTTGCAAAAGGCTGGTGTGGTTTCCATAAAGGAAGCAAGAATGGGGAGACGCACCCCTAATGTCTGGGTATATTAGTCAGGGTCCTTTCTGTTTCAAGAGGCAAATATTCCCAGCAAGGTGTGGTGGCACAGGCCTGTCACCCCAGCACTTGGCCACCAAGACAGGCTTGTAGGGTCAAGCGTAGCTTGGACCACATAGCAAGTCTTGTCACAAGAAATACCAACAAAATGAAAAACACATGATTTTTTTTTCCTACAACATTAGAAGAGTTTTAGACTTAACAGCCCGGGAAGGCTGGGCATTCTAGAAGCTGGTGTAACTGACTAGCCCACTAGCTCTCAGCTGCGCCGGCTTCCTTCTAGAACTGTGTTCCCACAAGGAGCAAACATGGCCTGTGAGGGAAAAGGGAGTCTGAATGGCCATCCCCCAATCACTGAGGCCAAACATGTTGAAATATTGTTCCCGACCAGACCAAGAACATAGAGGCTCCTGCTCTAGGAGCCAACATGGATTGAGCCATCAGCTAGCCTACTGGGATCTACAAGCTAAAAAGGAGTCATTTTCTAAATAAATGGTAGGGGAGAGAGAAAACAGTTCACTCTATAAAACCATCATAGACTGATCAATGCCCCTGTAGTGAGCAGTTTCTTCATAAATGCTCGTTCTCCCCACTTTCTGGTAGTCAGGCTTTTGTATAAACCCTCTTTTCCAGTGTGGGCTAGGTTGACGTCTAACGATTCGGCAGAACAAATGGTCTGTTACTTTTGAGATTAAATTATAAGGATCTGTAGGCTCCATGGTGGTGTTCTTACCTGCTCTAGCTTTCTCTGGAATGCTCCCTAGAGAAAGCCAGCTGCAGTGTAGCGAGCTAACTCCATGGAGGTTCATGATAGTGATTGGAATTGGCTTTTCTGAAACTAACGGTAACCAAGTCTGGGCCAGGGCCATCCACCAATCTGGTCTTCTGGTAAGGTGCAGATCCAGCTGACAGCCTGCAGGAAACCTGCTGAGAGACCTAGAACTTTGCTGTTCCCATAGTCCTGATCCACTGAGAAATCACTTAATCTTGTTTTTATAAGTCACTAAGTTTGGGGCCAGTTTGTTACACAGCAGCACATAACCAAAACACCACACGGCACAACACTTGTGTGGGTTTTTTCCTAAACTTCAACTTCATTTTTAACTGATACGTAAAACATTAAAAATATATACATGTTTAAAAGATACTGTGTAATATTTTTAAAAATTTGCTCCCAGGCAGTGGCTCACACTTTAATCCCTGCACTGGGGAGGCAGAGGCAGGCGGATCTCTGTGAGTTCAAGCCTGATCTGCAAAGTGACTCCAGGACAGCCAGGGCTATACAGAGAACCCTGTCTGGAAACACCAGAAAAGAACCCCCAAATTTGTGTGTATGTGAGTGTGCAGGTATGTGTATGTATGTGTGTGAGTGTATATGTGTGTGAGTGTGTTTGAGTGTGTGAGTGTGTGTATGTATGAGCTTTTGTGAGCATGTGTGAGCATGTGTATGTGTATTATGAAAGTATGTGTGAGTCTGTGTGTATGAGTATGTGAGTGTGTATGTGAGTGTGTGAGAGTGTATGTGTGTGAGTGTGTATGTGTGTGTGAGAGTGTATGTGTGTGAGAGTGTATGTGTGTGAGTGTGTATGAGACTATGTGTGTGTATGTGTGCGTGTGTGTGAATGTGCAGATCCTGAGGAGTCCAGAAGAGGGCTGGTGCAGGAAGTGTAGGCAGTTTCTAGCTGCCTGATCTGGGTGCTGGAAACCAAACTCAGTCTTCTTCAAGAGCAGTATGTGCTCTTAACCCCTGAACATCTCTCCAGGAGGGGCCAGAGAGATGGCTCAGCCTGAAAAGCATTTGTTGAGGACCTGGGTTTGTTTCTCAGCACTCTCATGGTGGCATGTAGTATACAGACATGCAGGTAAAACACATATACACATAATTTTTTTTTTCCTTTTGAGATAAGATTTCTCTGTATAGCCCTGGCTGTCCTCACTTTGAAGACCTGGCTGGCAAACTCACAGAGATCTGCCTGCCTCTGCCTCCCCAGTGCTGGGATTAAAGGTGTGTGCCACCATAACATGGTTGAAAACATTTTTTTTTTTTTAAGGAGAGGACTATTTGGGAAGAGATAGGGGCCATAAGGAGGTGGAAGAGAAGTTATGTGGGAGCGAATAAGATCAAAGTGTATTATATATGTGTATGGGATGGAGAGATGGCTCAGCCATTAAAGGCTAGGTTCACAACCAAAAATATACATAGGTATACGATGTCATAATGAAACCTATTACTTTATAAACAATATATGCTAATAACAAAAAGAAAAAAAAAGCCCAAATATTTTTGAAACCTGTCCTTTTTCTTATGATGGCTTTACAGTAGGGTTTTTGTTTTTGTTTTGGGTTTTTTTTTTTTTTAGATTTTTAGGTTTATATGTAATGCAATCTGGGCATAAACCCCAGACTCCTGCAACGGGGTACCATGCAACTGCAAGCTGTAACCTGAGAACCCAATGCATAACAGAAATGCTGCTTAACCTGCCTAAGTGCTCACGCCTGGAGCATTTTTAAACATTTATTTTATTTTTATGTTTGTAGTTTTTGCAGGGAGGGCTACCCACAGAAGCCAGAATAAGATGTTGGGTCCCCTGAAGTTACAGGTGGTTGTGAGCTGCCTGCCATAGGTGCTGAGAAGCAAACCCGGGTCCTCTGGAAGAGCAGCAAGTGCTCTTAACTACTGAGCTGTCAATCCAACCCACTTAGCGCATTTTTAACGTCCGTCCGTTTAACCCTGAGTGGGATTTTCCTATTACGATTGTCCCTCTGTTTAGAAATTTTAAATTAGGAACTAATTACCACCACCGCCCACCACCCCTGTCACCACAGGGCTCATGCTGCTGCTGCCTGCTGCCATCCCATGTGATGGGCAGCTTACAACATGTTCTGGTAATTACACAGCCCAGGGAACAATACTACATGCTGCTATTTCTGCAGGATTTAACTGTGTCCAGACAGGCAGTGGGTTTGATGTAGAACCAAAATAAAGGCTTTTAAATTTTGGTACGATCCAGAGCTCCTTTCAAGGAGTTGTATATGGCGCTTTTCACTTAGAATCTGCTGGAATTTGGAAATAGAACTCACAGGTACTCATTCCCGCGTAGCTCATTTGTGTGACTGGAGAAGAAAGGGCACTGGTGTGGCATCTTCTCTCCAGCTCCTGAGCCCACAGGGTGCCACGGTGTGGGAAGGGGTGCTCTCCTGCACCTCCACCTCGGTTTGACATTGCAAAACTGAGGTTTGCGTTCTGGCTGTTGATAATGGCAGAGAATGGTTAAGAAGGAGAACTGGCCCACTTAGTGTAAGATGACAGCTGTGTATTGCACAGAAGCCCTCGAGGGAAGGACTGATATTAACAAAAAGGCAAGAAGCCTGAGGTCAAAGAATGGCATAAATACCACCTAAAGGCAAATGAGTAGTACCGTGGAATTGTTTGCAAAATACGTAGTAACACAACAGAGACTGAGGCCAGAATTACAGAGTTTTGTTTTGTTTGTTTGTTTTTTTGTTTTCTCGAGACAGGGTTTCTTTGTGTAGCCCTGGCTGTCCTGGACTCACTTTGTAGACCAGGCTGGCCTTGAACTTGCAGAGATCCGCCTACCTCTGCCTCCAGAGTGAGAAGTTGTTACAGTCCGTAGAAGTGAAATTGGGGTTCTGTTTCTTTTTTCTCTGCAGCAGATGGTGTCTAGAGGTGTTCAATATGGTATAGTATTTGGCATGTGTGCTGGCTAGTTTTGTGTCAACTTGACACAAGGTAGAGTATCTGAAATGGGGAAGCCTCAATTGAGAAAATGCCTCCATAAGATTCAACTGTATGGCATTTTCTTAATTAGTGATTGATGGGGGAAGGCCCAGCCCACTGTGGGTGGTGCCATTCCTGTGCTGGTGGTCCTCGGTTCTATAAGAAAGCAGGTTGAGCAAGTCATGAGGAGCAAGCCAGTGAGCAGCACTCCTCCGTGGCCTCTGCATCAGCTCCTACCTCCAGGTTCCTGCCCTGACTTCTTTTGACGAACTGTGATGTGGAAGTGTAAGCCACATAAGCCCTTTCCTCCCCGCCTTGCTTTTAGTTATGGTGTTTCATCACAGCAAAGAACCCTGACTAGGGCAACCAGGCCACTGAAGACACTCAGAAGCTGGGCTTTGAGGGGTCACTGGTTGACAATAGATAATAGCTCAGTGAGTTAGGGAAGGGCTCGTTGTAAGGAGAGCCTTCTCTCTACTTTGCCACCATGAGATGACCAATTTTCTCCACCAAGATGTTCTGCCTCACCACAACCAAAACCAACAGGGCCAGGTGACCATGAGCCAAAATAAATCTCTCCTCCTTTAATTTTCTTGGTAATTTTGTCTATCACATTGTGCCTCGAGATGCGGGGTCCTGATGGAGTTTTATTAAGCGAATAGCACAATGCCTGCAGGGTCAGCAGCCTCCCTCGTGCACTAACCACATCTGTGACAAGATCAAGCAGGCTTTGTTCATGGAGGAGCAGGAAGTTGTAGAGGTGTTAAGGCATATGCACAGCTGCAAGGATACACTTAAAAATGAAGCTGGTGAGCGGTGGTGGCACACGCCTTTAAGCCCAGCACTCGGGAGGCAGAGGCAGGTGGATCTCTGAGTTCGAGGCCAGCCTGGTCTGTGGAGTCCATGGAGAAGCAGGGTGGGTGTGGTGGCCCATTTCCAATCCCAACACACAGGACAGACTTGCCAGAGTGAGACAGCTAGCCAGACAAGACACCATGGCAAGCTCCGGGGACAGTGAGAAACTCTGCCTCAGAGTATTAGGCAGAGAGCCATCACAGAAGGCACCCAACACCAACCTCAGGCCTCCACAGGCTCATGCATCACACGTGTGTCCTCGGCACATGAATGCGCGCGCGTGCGCGCACACACACACACACACACACACACACACACAAATGGTTCTGGGGGTGGTATATGGTGTGTAGGGTATGTGTGCTCATGTCCACGGGCTAGAGGGGTGGATGCTGGATGCCTTCTTCAATCACACTCCATCTTATTTATGTTGGAGACAAGGTCTCTCGTAGAACCTGCAACTCTCCCATTTTGCTGGACTGGCTAAGCAGTGAGGTCTGGAGATTTGCCTGTTCCCTCCCCGCCCCCAACAGGAAGTTACAGGCATACAAGCCCCGCCCCCCAACAGGAAGTTACAGGCATACAAGCACACACCCAGCCTCTATGTGGGCGGGCGCTAGCCTAAACTTGACCCTCAAAGCACGTTACCGCAGAGCAGATCCCCAGCTCATTGGAAACTCAGCTTCCAGCACTGCAGGGCTGAGAGGAGGCACTCAGTATGTGTGTGCGCACGCATGCGTGCGTGCGTGCGTGCGTGCGTGCGTGTGTGTGTGTGGTATGACTATACATGTTCACATGTGTGCACATATATATATGTATGGAGGCCAGAGGTCAACATCAAGTGTCTTTTTCAACCAAGTTCCCTTGTATTTTGTCTTCATTGTCTCCAGCGGGGACAGGGTCTTCCACTGAAAGACTGGCTGGCCAGCAAGCCTCAGAGATCCTCCATGTCAACCTCTGCAGCTGGAATTACAGCTTTTATGTATGTGTGGGAGAGTGAATTAAGGTCTTCAAGCTTTCGTGGCTAGTACCTCACTGAATGAGTCATCTCACCAGACCCAAAACTTTCCTTATCTTTGTGTATATGTGAGTGTGCTAGGCTGGGCATGGTGGCACACGCCTTTGATCCCAGCACTCGGGAGGCAGAGGCAGGTGGATCTCTATGAGTTCAAGGCCACTTTGGTCTACAAAGTGAGTCCAGGACAGTCAGGGATACACAAAGAAACTCTGTCTCAAAAAAAAAAGTGTGCTTGTGGGATACATATACGTATGTGTGGGTCATATGCATGTGTACATGTTCATGTATGTGCTAGTGTTTGCACATATGTGTGCATATGGAGGTTAGAGGCACATGTTGAATGTCCTTGTCTGGTGATCTCCACCTTACTTTTTGAGACAGGATCTCACAGAACCTGGGGCTCCCTGATTTGGCTAGACCATCTGGCCAATGAGGTCTAGGGATGTGCTTGTCTCTGCCTGCTGCCAGCACTGGGGCTACAGACACATGTCATTGCGCCCTGCTTTTATGTGGGAGCTGGCAGTAAGTTCAGACCCTCATGCTTGTGGAGCTTTACCTGCTGAGCTGACTCCCCAGACCCCCAGCATCTCCTTTACCAATGCTGACACACATTGTTTGCTTCTGTAATGGAAAGCTAGCTAAACAACATGGCAGGACAGACGTTGAGCTTCATGCTAGAGAAGCGTGCTCCAGGACAGGGCCGAGCTCCGGCT
>CAJQZJ010031998.1:2935688-3009352 GCA_907164525.1 Lophiomys imhausi | reverse complement strand
AGAGAGAGAGAGAGAGAGAGAGAGAGAGAGAGAGAGAGAGAGAGAGAGAAAGGTAGGTGGAGCTAAGGTTGGGTTTTTTTTTGGGAGAAGAGAAGGATCTCAAAAGAAGTGTAGAGGAATATCAAAATTTAATATTCATTCATATTGTTCATAAAGCTTAGTTACTCCTTAATCAATAACTTCCCAAGATCATCACACATAGAGACTGATTTATTTAAGGTTAAACACTGGGCTGAGCATAAAATCTAGTCTACCCACCTTAAAACTGTATGTTTCGTTGAAGAAAAAAACTGTGTAAGTACTTCTTAGAGCCCACAGATGTTATTTATATACTGTGCACTACCTTTTCTACATTCTGTAAATTTCAAAATTCCATAAAACATTTGTTCCCAAGGATTTGTGGGAACATCATTTTTGCCTTTTGGACATACTGGGTTGCGGGTGACAGCCACTCCCAAGCACAGACGACTTCACGAAGACACCGTAACTGAGGAGCTAATAACAGGTGATGGCTTCTGAGGAAGGGGGTCAGTTTTCTTTAACACTGTGGTCCCTACTCAGCCCCACACCCACGCCCAGGAGTATATAGGGAGCACAAACTGGACTTTGTGGGTTATTAACAGAACGAGAAGAAGGCCAGGCATGGTGGCACACACCTTAAATCCCAGCACTCAAGAGGCAGAGACAGGCAGATCTCTGTGAGTTCAAGGCCAGCCTGGTCTACAAAGTGAGTTCCAGGGAAGCCAGTACTGTTACACAGAGAAACCCTGTCTCAAAAAAACAAAAAAGAAAAAGAAAAGCCAAATCAAAAACAAAACAATCAAATAAAACAACCCCAATGAAACAAAACAAAAAAGGATCAAGACTAATATGGATAAAAGTCCATGATGCCTGGTGTTATAATACACATTTGTGCTTCCAGATATTCAGAAAGCTGAGGGAGGAGGATCACTTGAGCTCAGGAGTAGGAGGCCAGATTGGAGACATACTGAAACTCTGCCTCAAAAAAAAAAAAAAAAAGTCCAAGGGCAGCTAGAGTAGCCTGGCTGTTAAGAGCACTTACTTGTTACACAAGCCTGCCAACCTGAGTTTCAATATAAATGGTCCATGGTGGCAAGAAAAACTGACTCCCAAGGTTGTCCTCTGACCTCTATGTGTCTGTTGTGACAAGTGTCCCCACCATCAAACACACACAAGCTCACACACACACACACACACACACACACACACACACACACACACACAAGCACACACTTCAAGGCTCATTAGGGCTTGAAGGGATGAATCAGCAGTTAGCGCTCACCCAGAGGACCTGAGTCCAGTTCCACAGCTGTCTGTAACTCCAGTTCTAGAGAACCCAACCTTGTCTTCTGGCATATGCAGCCCCCCCCCCCCATGCTAGAGTTCACAAGAGGGAAAGTGCTGAGTAAGGGACTGGACTGCAGAGGTATGCTACTTCCTGGGTTGGGACCAATCACCCAGTCATGAGGACACAGTGGCACTTTGATGGTAGGGAGGGTCTCCATGGAGATAGCTCTTGGAAATAAGAATAAATTCAGTCTCATGGAATGTATGTGTGGGGCGGGGTGGGAAGAGCTTTGCTGACCTTGTCTACAGTAAGCCTCTGGGATGTGGACCTCTGCATTCCTTAATAACCTGGCATCTTTTCATCCCCCCTCCTGTTAGAGTTCTGTTTAGTATTCCACAGAAGTTTCCCAGCCCCCTCAACTGGTCAACAGTGGTCCAGACCTTTCGATGAACTAGCTGGTACAACAGCATGTGAGGCACTTGGTCCTCCACACAGGCATTGACCACAGGGGACCCGGAGATCTTTCTGCTTCTTCCTGTTTCTCTAGCCCTAGCAGGAGTGTTCAGGCACTTTGGAAACAGAGACAACGGACAGATTTCAGGTCTATGTTAACCCATTTGGTCTCCCTGTCTAATAGAAGAAAAATCCCTTTGTCATGTTCAGTTGAATGTTCTCAGCCTTAAATGTGGGCCTTTGTGCATTCTAATTCGCCTACATCTGCAGAAAACAAAAGTTCATTTTCAGAGCAGGGAGAGGGAGTCTGCACAATTCTTATTGTACAGAAAAGCTGTGTGCCTAATGTTTTGTTCAGAGAGAAAATAATATATCGGAGATACTAATGTGGTTATTTTCTGTTGCTCATACTGGTGGCATCTTGTCTGCCTCAACAAACAATGGGCACTGAACTGGGGTTGCTCAGGCTTGGCTGTGCTGGTTTCATTTCAAATGGCTCTGACATAAATGGGTGGGAAATGCTAATTTCTTTCTTTCCTTTTTTTTTTTTTTTCCAGATAGGGTTTCTCTTGTGTAGCCCGAACTGTCCTGAAACTCACTCTGTAGAGCAGGCTGGCCTTGAACTCAGAAATCACCTGCCTCTGCCTCCTGAGTGCTGGGATTAAAGGCATGCTCCACCATGACCGGCACTAATTTCTTAAATAGTTGCCATAGACTTGAATTTTACCTATGGAAGAATAGTTTGAATGTATGGCAAAATAGTAATACTACTTTGGTAAACTAATATAAATTGAAAGCTCTAAGCAAATATTTTGGTTTGGATCACGAAACAGACTTGTGGCAAGGACGTTAGTGGAGCCAGAGATGGCTCACTGGGTGAAGGCACTTGCTGCCAAGCCTGACAACCTGAGCTTGGTTCGTGGGACATGGTAGAGGTGGGGGAGGTGACTCCAGCAATATTGTCCTCAGACCTCCACATGCATGCCATGGCACATGTGCACTCCCCTCTCCCCAAATGAGTAAATATAATTTTAAAAAAGACACTAGCCTTTCCAGTCCTGAACCAATTCTGTGTGCATTTTTCTTGGGAGAAAAAAAAAAAGTCTTCTAATACCATTGCATATGGTGTACTTCAAAGCAGCCCAGATGGTAAACATTGTATGTATGCGTTTTACCACAATTAAATAAAATACATTTCTCTTTTAGAGCTTCAAAATCTTGAAGCACTCATTTAAAGAAAGTACTTCCGCTATGTGCTTCTTTAAGGCTGAGTAACCTGGAGATGGGTGTGGCGGTGGGTATAATTCCAGCACTTGGGAGGCTGAGGCAGGAAGAGTGCTGCAAGTTTGAGCCCAACCTGGGCTGACATGATCTACAAGTTAGAATCTGTCTCGAGAAAGATAATAGTAACTGTAAAGTTGATAAGAAGGAAAGGCAGACAGAAATGGAGCTCAACAGCAGGGGCTTTACGTGGGGGAAAGACCTACAGAGGGGTGTTCTGCTCCAGGGGCCCAGAGTCCAGCTCCACTCACAGCCTGGGGTGCTTACAAGGGAGGGGACGGGGCCAAGCACTTTCCTTTCTTTTTGGTCCATGGTTGGTAGTCGGCAGGAGAAGGGATTGAAATTACAGAACGTCAATGGATAGGCATCTTTCATGACCTCCGTTACTGGGGTCAGTAGGGCAAGAATCTAGAAAAACAAATTACTTTAGCATGGTCTTGGCTAACAATAGCAAATCTCACAGGCTGAGGCCTTGTGGTTTTGTTCTTATCCAGTCTGATTACAACTTTACAGTTACTATTGTCTTTCTTGAGACAGGTTCTAACTTGTAGATCATTTCAGACCAGAAGCCTTCATTAAAACAGACCCAGCCTTTCACATGCTATATTGATAACTTCAGAAAAGATCATTCAACATCTCAAGCTACAGCACCATTTGTCCCTCCCTGCCTGTAGTGTCCCGTGACTAGCTGCCTCCTCTCCTGCTGCTATGACTTCCTGGACGTGGTGGGCTGAAACCCTTAGCTATGAGTCACAAGAAACTTTTTTCTTGAAGTAGCTTGCTTCTGCCTGGCATCTTGTCACAGCAACGAGAAAAGGGTCTAATGCTGTCAGCCAACTAGGATGTCACATGGTGACCAACTACACTGGGGGAAGTCAGGGGTCCTGGGAGGCCTGCTCCATGGCCATTGCTTCCTGTCCTGCTCACTTCCTCCCTGAGGAGCAAGCAACCCCTTCCTAAGCCTCTGCTACTTCTGAATTATTCATTCCTAGGCATCATCTGTCACTCCCTATGTAGGATGAGGACTGTACTCTGTCCCTCTCAAGTACAAATTCTGTTAATCTGGTTAACTGCTAATCACAGCTGAGCCACATAGTATAGTATGACACTTTACCTTTCTTGTCTGATTTATCCCCCGAGTGTTGAAATTAAAGTCAGTACCATGTGTATGCTAAGCATATAGCCTTACCACTGGGTTATATTGCAAGCCCTGTTTTTTGAGTCAGCATTTTCCTTTTCTTTGTGCCTTCTGTACCATTTATTTACTCAGCCCTAAGTTGCACTTCAGTTGAACTAACTCTCCTCTCAAACTGCAACATGCCGATTAATCTCTCCCGTATTTTTCTTAGAAACTTACCACTGGCAGCTTCCCTGCCTGGGACTGGACATCCTTTAGCAGTCACCTTGGCAAGTCGTCTAAGATTTGTTTCTGACTATGTGTAGGTGTGTGTGTCTGCTTGTGTGCAAGTAAGTGCAGGTGCCCGTGGGGGTCTGAAGCTGGTTACACATGGCTGTGAGCAGCCTGACGTGGATGCTGGGCACCCAGTTCAGGTCCTCTCCGAGAGCAGTGACGCTCTTAACTGCTCAGCCATCTCTCCAGCCTCAAGTCCTTTCTTTGTTGGATTTTTTAATATGTAATTTATTTTTATTTTGTGTATATTGGTGTGTGACTGCATGCATGTGTGTCTGTGTGAGAATGTCAGAACCCCTGGAATAGGAGTTAAAAACAGTTGTGAGCCGCCGTGTGTGTGTGTGTGTGTGTGTGTGTGTGTGTGTGTGTGTGTGTGCTGGGACTTGAACCCGGGTCCACTGGAAGAACAGTGAGTGCTCTTAACTGCTGAGCCATCTCTCCAGCCATTGTTGAATTTCGTTAAAAAAATATTTTTACTTACTTTTTAGACAGTCTTACTACATAGAACAGGCAGGCAGCAAAGATTGTGCTCATTTGTTTTTGTTTTTTAAGAATGAGACCAGGGGTGGTGCACGCCTTTAATCTCAGCACTTGGGAGGCAGAGGCAGGCGGATCTCTGTGAGTTCGAGGCCAGCCTGGTCTACAAAGCGAGTCCAGGACAGTTAGGATACACAGAGAAACCCTGTCTCGAAAAACCAAAAGAAAAAAGAAAAAAAAATGAGACTGGGCTGGAGAGATAGCTCAGCCGTTAAAGGCTAGGCTCACAACCAAAAATATAAGAATGAGACCCCCTCCTGGGAGGCAGTTCATGTTACATCTTGGCCAAGAATGTGGTCATGTTTTACCTGTGAGCTGGCTGAAAAAAGAGCCCAAGTGTGCTTCAGCCAACAGGGCTGTAGGGACAGCTCTACTCAAGATGAAGATTTAAATGTAATAGATCCATTAATTTGGCAGGAATTTCAAAAGCAGTATAGTATACAGATTGTAGAATGGTAATTGCTGGGTGCTTTCAGCCACCTAGACTTAAAAGAATAGAGAAATGTGGTTTGGGATGTACAAGACAAAGTGGAGTTGGAAAAAGCTGCTGTGACAGGGATTTCACACATTTGCAATGGGACACCTTAGCAAGACCCTTTCACTACCTTGCCAGTCCTATTCCTTCACATCTACCATCATGTGTGTTATCCCATGTGATCGGGAGGAAAATCCCAGATCTGTTTTACAGATGGGCTGTTTCAGTGAATAGATCCAGGTCAGATATGGACTGCAGCATCTCATTATAGTCTGGAGTAATAGTGATTGGGGGAAGACTTCTCATTTCCAGTCTAACAGATCAGGAGTTTAGAAGACAGCACTCCCATCCTCACAAGAGAAAAGCTGGACTAAAAATACCAGCACCCCAACCATTGCCTTCTTCAATAGTGCTGAAGATGAAGTCTAGGGCGTCATGCATGGCAGACAAGTGCTCTCCTCAAGAGACATGGGTGAAGTGTTGGCCCCCAAATTGAAGACACAGGAGAATATAGAGTCCTGGCCAACTGGAGAAGCAGAGACGCTTTAGAAGTTAAATGGATGACTCTTGGAGCCAGTACTTAGGTTTTTAATCCATGTCTAACTTTTTACAGAATATTGTTAAGACATTTCTTGTTGGAACGGATACATAAAAGAATTAGAAACATATTCAGGTATCAGCATCAATTTTGGAACAGACTAGGAATTTAAAGAAACTTAAGTAGCTTATGATGGGGTTGGGGTGTCGCTGGTTGACCAGCACTGCATAAATGGAGTGTAGTGGCTCACACTGTGATCTCAACACTCAGAGGGGAAGACAGGATGACCACAAGTTCAAAGCTATCTTTGACTACAGAAAGACTTTGAGGTTAGCTTGGACTACATGCTGGATATATACACAGAGTTCTGATGGTTAAGTGTGGGCAACACAGAAAACAGACAGGGGCTATAAACAGCTAGGAACTCTAATAGTCCTAATTCCACAAAGGAAATAGGAAGGGGGCAAAGATTGAATATACTATATAAGAACTTAAACAATTACAAAGACATCAATGGAATGACAGGAAAGGAGTATCTGAAGCAGTAACACCCAAGGTTTCCCAAAATTAATGACACAAACTCACAGATCTGGTCAGGTATAGTGCTGTAGGCCTGCAGTCCCAGACCTTGGAGGCAGAGGCAAAAGAATCACCACATGGAAGCCAGCCTAGCTATTAGAAAACACGGTCTCAAAAACCTAAACCACAGATCCACAGTTACCCCTCAACAATGAAAGGGCAGTATTCCTTAGACAAAAGCTAAAGGAATGGATGTCACTGGTAAATGTGTCTGGCAAGAATGTTAAAATGACAGAGCTCAATCAGCCCTATAGAAAGGGAGAACACGGAATGGGAACACACTAAAAACTACAGTCATGGGGGAAACTCAAGACATGTCTACGGTGAGCCTCTGGGATGTGGACCTCAGCACTCCTTCATAACCTGGCATCTTTTCATCAGCCCTCCTGTAAGAGTTGTGTTTAGTGTCCCACAGAAGTTTCCTAGCCCCCTCAACAGGTCAACAGTGGTCCAGACCTTTCGATGAATAGGAGGCACTACTATCTACTCTGGAGAAGAGTAGGAAATGCTGGTGTGTGTGCATATTCATAAGGTAACAGTAACTGGTACATCTTAGAACCGTGTCTTAGCTTTATTTCTGATGCTGTGACAAAAGCAACTTTCTTTTGGCTCCTAATTCCAGAGGGGACACAGTAGTCAACCATGGGGATGAAGGCATGGTGGCACCCAATCCTGAAGCAGAACAGGAAGTAGGGCAAAGCTATAAACCCTCACTGACTGTCCCCTTGATGAAGTGTACTTCCTCCATCGAGGCTCTGCCTCCAAAGACTCTAAACTTCCTGGGAAACAAGTGTTCAGACACATGAGCCTGTGGGACCTAACACTTCACAGGCAAACCTCAAATGACTAGCTAGATGAGAACACACAGCCTTTGGCTGGAGCAAAGCTACAAAGAGCCCTACACATGACCCTGCTAGGCCTAGCAGGAAGAAGCACACATCACAGAATGGTATTCCAATATTGGACTCTATTGTTCTCCTTGCCAGCAACGGGCTTGGCCATCCTTGAAGAGAGCAGCTATCAGCTTGGAGCTAAGTTGACATTGTCTTCTACTGTGGAAGGGCCAGAGATTTGTCTTTTCTGCTTCTGGGTCTTAAGCAGTACTGACAGAGGTTATAGTTATAGCACATTTGATTATTCTAAGAGCAGGAGACTGACTTCACAAAAAGGTAATAATCCACTGATCAGATGACACAGTTCAGAGCCCACAAGATGCTGGTCCGGTAGCATCGATGGTGTTAATTGAAGGCCCACCTCAGTCACAAAGATCTTTGACAAAAAGGTACTATCGTTTAGAGCACAGTATCTAAGTACTTTTGAGTTCTGGGAGAAGGGAGCACCAAGACCCCACGTATCTTTCCCATCACGACCATGGGAGCACTGCATCACCTATAACCCAGAGTTCTACAGAGATAAAGGTGCGGATCCTAAAAGAAAAGTTTCCCGACTTTAACCTGTGGGTACTCCACCGCTTCATGCAAATTCTTTGTGTGCACATGAATTTGTAGGTTGAAGGTCAATCCTAAGTAGCATTTCCCAGATATAACCTTCCTTGTTTTTTGAGACAGGGTCTTTTATTGGCCTGAGTAGCATTTCCAGATATAACCTTCCTAGTTTTTTGAGACAGGGTCTTTTATTGGCCTGGGACTCACCATTCAGGTTAGGCTGGCCTGGCAAGTGAGTCCCAGGAATCAGTTTGTCTTTGCCTCTCTGGGACTGGATTACAATCATGCAAGATCAAACCCAGCCTTTTCTTTTTCTTTTTTTTTTTTTTAAATGTACATTGACGTTTTGCCTGCATGCAGGTCTATGTGAGGGTGACGGATCCCCTAGAACAGGAGCTGCCACATGGGTGCTGGGAATTGAGCCAGTACTCTTAGCCACTAAGTCATCTCTCCAGCCCCCAAACCCAGCGTTGTATGTGGTTATTGGGGATGGAACTCAAGTCCTCACTACCAATGAGTAATCTCCTAGCTCCTGCTTTATTTGAATTTCTTTCCACCATCAATATCTGAATACAAAATTAATTTTCTGTAGCCAACATGAAAAAAACTTAGTTTTGAAAAGAATGCAAATTTTTATTGACTACACCTCTAGACTGAGAATTCAACCATTTGTCATTACTTATGACAATCACTTCAAAAGCATTAGAACTCCTTTAAGAGTTCTCTTGCAGCCAGGCATGGTGGCACATGCCTTTAATCCCAGCACTAAGGAGGCAGAGGCAGGCAGATCTCTGTGAGTTCAAGGCCAGCCTGGTCTGTAAAGTCCAACCCTGTCTCGAAAAACAAAAACAACAAAATAACATGAGTTCTCGTGCACCAACTACCTACCATGAAACGACCACGCCTGCCCTAGTTTGCCTGCCTGCTCATTGCAGCCTATACACTTGCACTTCCATCTTCACTAGATGGAGTCCTTTACCAACTCCACCCTTTACTGGATTAGGTGTGGTTTTGTTTGGAAGCCCCTTTTTATTTCAATTTTCTTCAGAAAAGGAAAACACCCTGGAGACTATTCATACAACACCTAAAAACCAGAAACAGGGTTGGTTTGGGAAGACGGCTCCGCTGTTGGAAAAGTGCTTGACAACTGGGGAGATGGAGCTTGGCTGGTTGCCTAACTAGCCTAGCTCAACTGCTGAGTGCCAGGGTCAGTGAGAAGCCTTCTCAGCAAGTATGGTGGAGAGTAACTGAGGATATGGGAGGACAGCCTCAACCCTGTGTGTACACAAGTGACAAAAGTGAACAGCTGGTCATCACTAAGATGAGGAACAATGATGCTTTGAAACTTACAGAGAATGAAGAGAATCTGGTATTTATACCATCTTTCCGATGTAAATTATCCCTTGGTTAACCAAACAGAAAGGGCAAGTTATTCTACTGAAGCTAACAAAAGGAATGACAGGATTATAGTGTGGCCTCTCAGTAACTCCTATTGAATTGGAAAATCTATGGCATTTACCAAGTGCCTGATAACCTGTACCTGACAGACTGAGGTATCATGTACCACTTGATGTAACGCCAGTAGAACTACCGCTAACCCCCCTCCCCCAGTTAGTGAAACAAAATACCTATACCTAAATCCCAGTGGATACAAAATACAAATACAAAAAATAACAAAATACAAATGACAGAGCAATGTTATATATTCAATGGTTGTAACTAGCAACATCTAGGAAACCATGGCAGCCTATCTGCCTTTCTCTTTTTCTTTCCTTCCTCCCTCCCTCCCTCCTTCTTTCTTTTTCTCTCTTTCTTTTTTTGGTTTTTGGAGACAGGGTTTCTCTGTGTATCCCTAGCTGTCCTAGACTCAATTTGTAGATCAAGCTGGCCACAAGAGATCCTCCTGCCTCTGCCTCCCAAGTGCTGCTATGCCACTATACCCGGCTCTTATCTGCTTTCTTCATAAATTAATTTCAAGGAAAAAATAAGAGATAGAAGAGGATGATTCTGCAATATCTTGACACAAACAAGCGTCTTACAAAAACTATAAAAATCTGGTTAACAAATTATTTCTGGGGACTGGAGAGATGGCTCAACAGTTAAGAGCACTGTCTGTTCTTCCAAAAGGACCCAGGTTCAAATCCCAACACCCACATGGCAGTTTCAAACTATCTGTAATGGCCGGGCATGGCGGCGCACGCCTTTAATACCTGTACTTAGGGGGCAGAGGCAGGTGGGTCTCTGAGTTCAAGGCCAGCCTGGTCTACAGAGTGAGTCCCAGGATAGCCAGGGCTACACAGAGAAACCTTATCTCGAAAAATCAAAACAAAATACAACCCCCCCCAAAAAAAAATAAAAAAAGAAATTATTTGTTTTGGTGTGATAATGGTATCTGGTATGTCTGTTCTTTTTAAGACAAGGCATATAGCCCAGGCTGGCCTTGAACCCAAGATCCTCTTGCTTCTGCCTCTTGGATCTGACATTCATGGTCCACCACGGCTGCCTTTGCTGTATCCTTTAGGGTATTTAATCTTTAAATGCAGACACTAACATCATCATAAAAATACCTTTAAAACACTATGGACAGTTAGACTTACAGATAAATGATGAACTAGGAGTTGTTGAAAACCAAGGGCTGTACTTAGAGGTTAATTATTATTCTATTCTGATAGATGATTAAAACTTTAGCCGGGCGGTGGTGGCGCACGCCTTTAATCCCGGCACTTAGGAGGCAGAGGCAGGCGAATCTCTGTGAGTTCAAGTCCAGCCTGGTCTACAAAGTGAGTCCAGGACAGCCAGGGCTTCACAGAGAAACCCTGTCTCGAAAAACAAAAACAAACAAACAAACAAAAAAACTTTCTGCAGTAATTCTAAAAGACACAAACCAGAATCCAAGCCCATCCCACTGGCACTCAGAAGCTAAAGCATACACAGATGAGTAAGAATGATGCATTAACAGAAGAATAATGGAACGACGCTGGTGGTCCCTGGGTATTCATGTTTGGCCTGTCTGATGTCATAAGACACACACATGCACGCATGCACACTGCCCCCACTATTCTGTCAGGACAGGTCATTCAGTTACATAAAACCAATCTAGTAATTCATGAAGTAAGGTTCAAAACTTTCATTACATTTCAAAAGGTTTTCCTTTATTTAAACACATTTACAGCATGCAGGTTAACTTAAAATTATGTCATCTTCCCACACCAATTATGTTTGAATGTAACCCTAAGCATTGAAAGTAAACCAACATATCCCACAGGTAGACTTACTCTTCTGTTATCTCAAATCAAACTGAGAGTTGCAAATAATTCAGTTATGCATAGTAGTTAGTTTTCTTAAGTTAGGCAAATAATTTAATTGATTACCATGAATAAATACTACTCTTATTTCACTGAGTTTCTCTTCTGAACCAACTACCAATACCACTCAGAGGAGCACTAATATATCAGTCACAAAAAAGACACTGCAAATTAAAATATTTTCAATATTCTATATGATAAAAAATGTCCATTTTAAGTGAATGCTATGTTTAATGACCCATCATAGCAAATCCTATCATAGTTCAGTTCAATGAAAAGAAATTTATGAAATTCTTAGTATATTTTATGAAAGTTTGAAATTATAAATAGAAAAGAAACATTAAGATTTAAAAAAACCTAACCATGTGTTCTCTTAACAACATGCTAGTTACAATTCATTATGTGTTACACAGCACCAATACCCATGATACAACTTAAAACTACTGTATTCAGACAAAAGAGATTTTTTTTTTCCATTATGAAAACTGCCAAAGAAGCAAATTTCCACTTGGAAAGAATGTCCTTATGAATGCAGCCAGACGCCTCTCAGAGAAAGCGACGACCACAGGAGCATCTCAGTAACCACGACTACACCGCACTGCATCAAGGGTTCACTTCAATTTGTGGAGTGTTCCTTTCAATCATAAAAGCAACACAATCATTAAAGGCTGCATACTAGAACAGCGAAGATTTTGACTGTTAAAAAAATAAATAAATTTATTTTCTAAATCAAAATTATTATAAAAGTGGAAATTACAATAGTTAAGGAAATAGAAAAATAAGCCAATTATAATCTGAGTCTTCTGACTATGGCTCCAAATTTAATAATACAAATATCTGCATATAAAACTTTCCAAAGATTCTGCCAGCCAGATTCTAACACAGAACTCTCAAAGCTTCTCTACTAACCGAATACCCCCAGACACCCCATTTCCTGTGGATTTCTGCTAACAGGGCTGCAGTTACCCCAGCACTGAGGAAGCAGATGTTGAAATCTTTCCCTGTTACTTTTATAGATCCTTAAAATATACTTGATTGAGTTTAATCATCTGAAAAATATATGACAAAAATAGGTACACAGTTCTAATTTTAAAATTATGCACTATGGCCAACAATATAATTTTATTGAGGATTATTAGTGACTTGCAAAGAATGTACTATATTTCTAACTAAACAAATTATAGTGTATGACTTAGTATAGCAGGTGAAAACCACCTTCAAGATTTTAGAGCAAAATAACCACGTAATTTTAAAGTTTATAGTTTATCTGTCCTGTTCACAATTTTTTCTCAATTTCAAAGGCTTATATAAATGTATATCAGCCAATACAATAATTTAACAATTAAAAACTGTTTAATTCTATAATGTCTTAATCCATTTATTTCTTAATATTATAGATGACCCTAGCATCTGTCCAGTCCTTACTTAGCAGGCAGGTATAACAGAATGAAGCAGGGCACTACTGTCCCATTAGGCTGTGTTAAGGGCAGAAGTGGAAGGAAGGGATACACAGTCATTTCCAAACTCATCCTTAAAGTGAGATCTGCCTTTCACATGTAAAACATTTCTATGCAGAGTAATATGCAACAGGCATTTCAGGAGCTAACAGTCAAGGAGCCTGTATGGTCTCAAAGTCCTGGCTAAACAATCAGAGATCTCAGTGTTCAATGTTTTCAGAAGCAAGCTTCAGAGACTATACCAGCAACATAAACCCTGATTTCATTTCAAGAGATTTTTATTTATTTTTAAGTTGACTAATTTTTTTACTTTTGTGTTTTGAGACAGGATCTCCCTACATAGCCCTGTCTGCTTTGGAACTCATTATGTAGACCAGGCTGAACTTGAACATCCATCCACCTCTGCCTAGGATTAAAGATGTGTGCCACCACAACCTGCTCAAGGGATTTTTAAATTCAGTACTCACTGACCTGATATATTTTGTGGCATGTAGTGTTACTGTAAGTGGTAAAATTTAAGACATTTAGTCTAAATGTTCCATATTTCCTTAAAAAAAAAAAAAACATGTTTTAGTAGAAAAAGGAAAATGAAAAACAATAGCAGCTAGGTAATGTAAACCAAGATTACCCATGCACAGAAATGGCAAAGACAAGGAGCAGCCTTGTAATGTAATGCACAGTGAAGACACAGAGGACAGACTGTGAACACAGAGGCCGCGGTTGTAACCTGTCACTGCCCTTTAGGACATCAACACTGCACTCCAGTGCTGGGAAGCAACAGAATTTACAGAGTGGGTAGGAAACAGCTGTACAGGCTAGGAGTAATTTACACATCAAAAAATTAAATTTCTACAATCCCAAGGGTGTAGAGGTTATAGTTATTAAAAGACTGATTTTATGTCCTCTTCAAACTTCAATTAGATTTCAACACCTGAAATAGGAGAAAGCAGAGAAAATTTTAGTTTTTATAAAACTCACGTTTGAGATAATGAATGAAACAGAAATTTCTTTTAAAAATATTTTTAAATTAAATTTATTTTATGTGCATAACTGTCTTCCCTGCATGATATATGTGCACCATATGACAGCCTGGTATCCATGGAGTTCAGAACAGGGAATCCCTAGAACTGAAGTTATGGATGGCTGTAAGCCACTAGGTGGGTACTAGGAACCAAACTCAGGTCCTCTCCAAGAGCAGCACGTGCTCTTAACCCTGCACACACCTCCAGCTCCCCATTTCTTTCTTATCTTCTAACTGGAACTACTTATGAGCAGGGCAGTATTTACAAGGTTGGTCCAGCATTTTTTTCATCTCTAGTAATAAATCCCATACATGAATACTTCTGTTTAATAAAGAAAATAGAGCTAGGCATGGTGGCGCGTGCCATTAGTCCCAGCACTCAGGAGGCAGAGGCAGGTGTATCTCTGTGAGTTCAAGGCCAGTGAGTCCAGGACAACCAAGGCTACACAGAGAAATCCTGTCTCGAAAACAAAACAAAAACCAAAAATAATAAATAAATAAACAAATAAGAAAATAGAGCTGGATAGCTGGACGGTGGTGGCGCACGCCTTTAATCCCAGCACTTGGGAGGCAGAGGCAGGCGGATCTTTGTGAGTTCGAGGCCAGCCTGGTCTACAAAGCGAGTCCAGGACAGCCAGAGATATTCAGAGAAACCCTGTCTTGAAAAACCAAAACCAAAAACAAAACAAAAAAAAAAAGAAAATAGAGCTGGACATGGGGGCTTAAACTTGTAACTTGGGAGTTGTGAATGAGTTGGAGTTGGGGGGTTGGCACAGCAGCATGGAGACGTGGGGAAAAGCAGCAGGCTTGTCAATCTTTAACCAGTAAACATGACATTCTTAAGTCAGGGACCACTAATTAGCAGCAGCTCGCTGCTAATATCCATGGCTTAACTAAAAATGAGGAAGGGCTAGGAGAGGCTTGCTGGAATAAGCATTCACTGGAGTGAGCATGGATCCCCAGAAGTTCCCACCTGCCAGGCTTGTGCTCGTGTTATCTGCAAGAGGAGGTGGAGGGTGCCAGGGCAGTTAGGCAAGAGTGTGCACAAGCGATCCCGTGTCAAACAAGGAGAGAGGCAAGGACTGACACCCACCTCTCATTTCCACAAATATGCTGTGGCACTTGTGGGGCTACAGACATCAGACATACCGTCAAAACACACAACTATCCTCAAGTTAACAAGTTTAACAAGTACTTGTTAAAAAGCTACATGACAGAAGATTGGCTATGTAAAATTGGGAATTTTTACATAGCCAATTGGGAATTAAACACTATTAATAACTATTACCATTTCCCTAAATAAATCCATGTTTTTTTCAACATTTAAAAAGTAACTTAAAAAATTACTTTCAGGGCATTTAACATTTCAACAGTTTATCGGTTACCCACCACGGTTTAAGACACACTGGTGTAAGAAGTCAAAAGGCTTGAGGGACATCAGCATGTCGGAGTGCATGCTGCTCCTGCAGAGGACCTCATTTCAGATCCCAGCACCCACTGGGTGGTCCATAGCTGCCTGTAATTCCAGTTCCAGGGGGACTCCTGTCTCTGGCCTCTGTGGGCACTACACATATACACATAATTTTAAAAAGTAGTAAAAATAAATTTTTAAAAAGTTAAAAAAATTAAATAGAAAATGACTGCCCTTTGATGGAACAATGCAAGAAATCTATAAACAATTATATTTCATAAACACTTTTTATTCAGCCGAGGTAGCTATCTCCCCTATGTGCTAAACATCATTGCTACATAGATGAGCAATGATGTATTTAACAGAGACCACAGTCTACTCTATGCAAATGAAGTATGAGTTCAAGGATTATGAAATTTAACATGAAAACATCTAAACATACAAACTTTGAGCTCTAAAATTCCCTCCCCTAGGAAGGCTTGGTACAACATGAGGATTTCCTAACTCATGTAATTCTCATCTTACTAATAGAAGGGGCCAAAGTCAGTTGTTAGTCCAAAGTGGGCAGAGAGATGACACAGAGTGTGTGTGGGATGTACCTCTCGGTGAAGAACCATCCACTACTGTCTCCCGTGTCACTATAATATGGCGCAACCAAAAATGTTTGCAGTACGTGCATGGTGGTGGAGGGAAAGGCAGGTGGATTTCTGTTGAGTTCAAGGCCAGGTATGCCAAGCCAAGGTATACAATGACCCTGACTCAAAAAAAAAACAAAACAAAGGAACAAACAGAAACTTAGGCTAACTCAGTCAATCTACCCTGAATGGTGGAATAATGTGACTACACACATAATTAAACACATGCAGATGGGGGGAGCGTACATTCCTGACACTGGTTATCTTTGGTTTAGTCACTGTCACTAAGAGGGTAGAGAAAACATGTTCAAGATAAAAGAAAGTTAAGTGGAAACAAAACAAAGTTCTAGATCATGCCCTGGTTTAGAAAAAATTGCTACACAGGATATTAACAGGAAACGAGAAGGGCTGAGGGGTACAGCTGGGTGGTACAATCCTTGACTAGCAGGTTGCAAAGCCCCAGCACACCAAGAGAGGCCCAAGAGAGAGATCCAAATTTGGATATTAGATGATATTACACATTCTAATTTTGTTAGGTGTGACTGTTATTACCACTACACAAAAAAGCTACTTTTCATGAATCCATAGCATATTTTTAAAAGGACTAAAATAAGTTAACTTCTCATGTGTTATGTGTGTCGTGTATAGTTTGCATGTGTATAGAGGCCAGAGAGAGAGGTCATTTGCTTTACCATTATTATTATTAATTATTTTTATTTATTTATTTTTTGACACAGGGCAGCTTTCTGAACCTAGAACTCTCTGGTTACTAGCTGGTTGCACAGTGAGCCCCAGGGATTTCCCATTCCCCCAAGCTGGGTCCTCAGATGTGCACTTACTTGTCTAACTTTTACACGGGCGCCACGCCAAACCCACATCCTCAGGCTTCAGTGGCAGCACTCACTGGACAGACTGAGCCATCTCCCCAGCCCAGAAAGAAGTGACTTTGAAAGTCACTGTGTTCAAGCTCATGAGTGAGTGCAGCAAAGCCAGAATGAAACGTGGAGTTTCCAAGTCCGTGCTCTTTATCCCCCGTGGATCTTACAGTAGACAGAACACACAGAACATGACATTTTCACCCTCTGCAAATTAGTGCTTTTTTTTTTGTGTTTTTTTTTGTGTTTGTTTTTCGAGACAGGGTTTTTCTGTGTAACAGCTCTGGCTGTCCTGGACTTTGTAGACCAGGCTGGCCTCCAACTCAGAGAGATCCGCCTGCCTCTGCCTCCCAAGTGCTGGGATTAAAGGTGTGCGCCACCACCTCCCAGCTAAGATTAGTGCTTTAATCTCTACTCAAAAGGTAAAGACACCATTATGCAAAGTGTCAAAAAAAAAAAAAAACCCAGAATTAAAATAAAACAGCTTTGGTGTTTCTCAGAAGCAATAGTTAACCATCTCATGAATATCTAGAATTTTAAATTTTCAGCATTTATTTACTCTAGGACTTCTGAAGTTAAAAGCCAGACTTCTGGCAATGTGTCATAAACTATCAGACAGCTGGGTGTGGTGGCACACACCTTTAATCCCAGCACTCGGGAGGCAGAGGCAGGTGGATCTGTGTGAGTTCAAGGCCAGCCTGGTCTATAAAGTAAGTCCAGAACAACCAAGGATACATAGAGAAACCCTGTCTCGAAAACAAAAACAAAAAACCAAAAAACAGCTGGGCGGTGGTGGCGCACGCCTTTAATCCCAGCACTTGGGAGGCAGAGGCAGGCGGATCTTTGTGAGTTCGAGGCCAGCCTGGTCTACAAAGTGAGTCCAGGACAGCCAAGGATACACAGAGAAACCCTGTCTCGAAAAACCAAAAAAAAAAAAAAAAAAAAAAAAACCAAAAAACAAAACCTATCAGACAGCCATTTACTAGTGAATGTGATATAGAACAAAGTGTCGAGTGTATCACTAAATTAAAAAGGGTATCAAATATCACATGGCAGAGGATATGGTATGCTATTCTGGAACTTTAAATCTGAAGTTATAGTACACAAAGAAACCCCTCAAATATTATGTTTTATCTTCCTGAATTTCATCCCTGGGATCCACATGTTGGAAGGAGAACAGACTCTTGAAGCTGTCCCCATTTTCCACATGTGACACAGACATAAAAATACACACATCAAATAAATGGGGGTGGGAGAAGAAAGAAAACTCAGAAACTCATTAGAAAAATCAGCTTTGCAGGGGCTGATGGGATATCTCAGCACTGAAGAGCGCTGGGTCCTCTTCCAGAGTGCAGGGGTTCAATTTCCAGCACCAGCATGGCAGCTTACAACTGTCCCAGTCCCTGAGGATCCACCACCCTCTTCTGGCCCCGCAGGGGTACTGCATGCATGTGGTACACAGGCATACATGCAGGCAAAATATTCAGATATAAGATTAAAAACTTTTTTTTTTTTTTTTTTTTTTTTTTGGTTTTTCGAGACAGGGTTTCTCTGTGTAGCCCTGGCTGTCCTGGACTCGCTTTGTAGACCAGGCTGGCCTCGAACTCACAAAGATCCGCCTGCCTCTGCCTCCCAAGTGCTGGGATTAAAGGCGTGCGCCACCACCGCCCGGCAAGATTAAAAACTAAAAAAAGGAAATAAATCAACTGACAATAGGTGAATGAAAAAGGGACAAAAAGAGGTAATTTGTTTAAAAAGGAAATAAAAGTGGAGTTAAGTATGCATAGAATAAAATAAACCAATGGGATGTTATTTTGGGCCTATCTAATTAGAAGTTTATAAACTAATATTCAATGCTGGCAAAGATGCAACCAAATGCTAATTTTTATTAAGATGCAATTTTAGGCTGTCTTTCTAGAAAGCAACTGTAAGAGCCTTAAAAATGTTCACACCTTGTTATTCCAGTTTCAGGAATCTTCTGATAATAATCTAAAGGATGAGGTAGTATAAAAGATATTTTATATTTCAAACGGCATTTATAAAGTTTCAATTTTAGAACAAAATTAATTTCTTTATTAAATTTCTTGTAAAGGGAATATTATAAATCAGGGTATACCCGTTGGGTAGGATACAAAGAACTATTATAAATGATCCAACATGAGTTTTAAAAACAACACAAAACTGAAAATATAGATTATCTGAATCATGAAACAGACTACAAGAACTCATGCCAAGTTGTGTTAAAAAAACCACACACATTAAAAAGTAGAATTCTGACCCTAATGTGAAACTCAAATCCTAAGCCAGTAGCTCAGCATTTCCACACAGTTACAATTCAAAAGCCACGCAAGAACCCACACCTGCAACGTGTCAATGTTTACGACTGCTTGCCTCCGCCACCTCGAAGTGCCACTGGCTGGTTGTTTTGAACAAATGTGCCCCCTCCACGAATTACACCCGGGTGAGTGGGAGAGGCCGCTGGATGCTGTCCAGGACGGATCGGCTTTGCTGTGGAACAGAAGATGGAGTTAGGACTTAACAATGACACAGTGATTCCTTAGGTTTCTTTTCGTTCACTACCCATTTCTGAGAGTTTTGTTATTTTTTGCACTTTTGTTTGGTATCTTTTTCTTGGTTATCTCCCATCCTCCAGAAATAATCAATATAATCTCTTGCCTCTAATAATCTTTCAAATATTTATTGGCTATTTGTTAATTTTGGAGAGAGGGTTTCTCTATGGAGCCCTGTATGTCCTGGAACTCTCCATGGACTAGGCTGGCCAAGGATTCCGTTCACTTTCCACTGTGGGATTCAGAAATCAGACTAAAGCCAAGAGGTTTGCACAGGAAGTAGTTCCACGTACATGTTCTCACAACCTCTTTTCTGTGCCAAACATTATTCTGAAACAGGTGTATGAATGAATAAACAATAATTATTCTAAAGCTGATGCTGCCACCTGTCCTTTCTGGAAATTCTCTGTGGCTTTGGTGCTGTTTACCTGGGTGGTGTCTCCTGGCCGACCAGGGAATGTAGCTACCTCTTAGTTTCTAACTTCTTTCCCAACAGCATCCCTCTTTAGTAATTAGAAATAAAGACAGGAAACACTACCATGACAAAGCATGACAAAGGAGATAATGCTCTCAAGCTGAAGGACCACAAGCTACCTGGGCATGCATGTTCTACTCACCAATCTGTGCAGAGTGTCCCCTTCTGGCCATGTTCTTTGACCTGACCGCCTCCTTTATCCGGTCTACTTCCTGCTGATAGCGTTTTCGGTCTCGAGATGCATTTTCTTTGGCTTCTTTCAGGGCTGACTCCAAAGCTTTCACTCTCTCGGCAGTAGCTCTAAGTCGTTTCTCTAACTTAGGAAGTTCACATCGAAGATCTGCATTATCACGTACCAACTAAAGGTATACAAAGAAAATATGGATAGCTTTTAACGAGATGATTTAATGATCATTTCATAACTGTAGCTTAACAAAGTAAAACTACATTTTCTACTGATCTTTTCCATTTGGCAACACCATGTACAAATGCATACATAACAGACATACTTCTCACCAAGCACACACTCATTTCCTTATGTTTTGAGCCTAGAATAGCCCCAAGTGCACTCCAGCACATGACCTTAAACTTCTGATCCTGCCTCTACCTCCTAAGTGCTGGGATTAGAGGCACTGTCACACTAGATTTCTGTGAAGCTGAGGCAAGCACTCTACCAACAGGACCAACATTCTAGCCCTGTTCATTTAATTACTTTTTATGGAGCTGACTGAACTGTAATCTCTCTGTACCTAGGCAGACAATGAAGTAGGACATGGTGTTAGAACACAGTACTTCCCTCAGTAATACAACTTAGCTGGTAAAGTGAGTATCCCTTTGGGTATATTTCTGAGACAGGATTCCATGTATCCCACATGGCCTCCAAGTCATGTAGTGAAGGATGGCCCTGATCCTCTCTCTGGCCCGCACGCCCCAGCTGGGATCACAGGTGCACACCACCATGTCCAGCCCCAGCTGGGATCACAGGTGCACATCACCATGTCCAGGGGTACTGGGCACTGAATCCAGGGTTTCATGCATCCTAGGCAAGCACTCTACTGAGCTAAGTCTCCAGCTTGCTCTTTAGGCATATTAAAAGCCCAAGAAAACATACTAATTAAAGCTAAAATGTCGGGCTGGAGAGATGGCTCAGTGGTTAAGAAAGGACCCAGGTACAAATCCCAGCGCCCACATGGCAGTTCACAGCTGTCTGTAATTGCCAGGCGTGGTGGTGTACACCTTTAATCCCAGCACTTGGGAGGCAGACGCAGGTGGATTTCTATGAGTTCAATGCTAGCCTGGTCTACAAAGTGAGTCCAGGACAGCCAGGGATACAAAAAGAAACCCTGTCTGGAGGTTGGGAAAAAAAAAAAGGTAAAAAGCCTAAACTCAGTGGAAACACTGAGTTTACAGTAACAAAGGTTTTTTTTTTTTAAATTAACAAAACAAACTTGTCATTTTGTTAGGAACTAATATAGTGTATCACAGATATTTTCTAAGTGAACCAGATAATAAGTTGCTAAGAGACAAGCAACATTTGTTTATTCACTATATATAGGTAGATGGTCTTCAAAAATCTCAAGAGATCTGCAGAATATGGCATTCAAAGATGTTTTCTTTTTCTTTAAGATTTATTTTATTTTATTAAGTATATAGTGTTCTGCCTGCATGTGTGCCTGCAGGCCAGAAGAGGGCAACAGATCTCATTATAGATGGTGTGAGCCACCATGTGGTTGCTGGGAATTGAACTCAGGACCTCTGGAAGAGCAGTCAGTGCTGTTAACCTCTGAGCCATCTCTCTAGCCCCCAAAGATGTTTTCTTAAGATTTTTTGATATTAAACATGCCAGCTCCTGACAGCACTCCCTATTCTACTCCAAGTAGATGATGAGCATCAAAGAATCTCCATTTGGAGATGGCTGCATTAGTGACAAGCTAGCCACTGGACAAGAAAAAGTCCGTTCTTCAACTGTAGACAGAATGCTGTCCAAAATGGACAAAACTGGGAAGCAAAGTCATCAGCCTAGCTCTGCCAAGACAGGATGGGCAAGCCCTTCATAACTCCTGCTTTACAATTAATGTCTGTCAGAGATACTGGGACAAGAGGCTTAAGATAGCTGCGCCAATGTTACAGAGAGAAATTGGGGACTGTCCAGGAAGCCAGTGTCTGTCATTTCTTAGTTTTCGAAGCTGCTGGCTCTGCGCTTCCTGTTTATTCAGATATATTTATCCTGCTCAGGTCTCTGATGTGGATGAAGATTAGATAGATATAGTCTCAGTTAAGTTTTAAGTTGTTTAGGAATTAAAAGGATGTTTTAGGTCTAAGAAGATGTTTTTAAGATGGTAATGCAAGTTAGGATAACTTTAAACTTATCGAGATAGACAGATAATCTAATATTCTTATTAGCTACCAAATACATATGGACTAGACATTGGGAAGGTATATCATACCTTATAGTTTTCATAATTGTTAAGTAATAGTTCTTATTGTTTTTTTATTGTATTTATTGTTATAAGAAACAGAACCTTTTATTGGACTAAAAGGGGGAGATGTTGAGGGAAAAAGATATAATAAAAAATTAGCAAAACAAACATACACATTCCTGTAAAAAATAGGAATTGCTCATTATGCTACATTATGAATTTAAGATTATGGGTAAAAAGATCAACAAAGAGAAAGGCTGTGCCTATCTAATAAATTAATAAGAAATTTCAGCCGGCCATGGTAGCACGAGCCTTTAATCCCAGCACTCGGGAAGCAGAGGCAGGAGGATCTCTGTGAGTTCAACGCCAGCCTGATCTACAGAGTGAGTCCAGGACAGTCAAGGATACACAGAGAAACCCTGTTTCCAAAAACCTAAAAAAAAAAAAAAAAAAAAGAAAGGAATTTCAACCTTGAACTCCAGAGGAAATAATATTTAATATGGGCTAGAGAGATGGCTCAGTGGTTAAAAGCACTGGTTGCTGATGGGGTGGTGTTAAGCATTCTAAATGTTAATTGGTCCTGTTTGCTGTATGTTTCTTACTTTGTCTCTGATTGGTTAAATAAATGCTAAGGCCTGGAGATTGTGCAAAGACAGAGGTAGGCAGAACTAAGGTGTGGCTTTTTTGAGAGAGATACAGAGCATCTTGGGAAGAAAGACTGGAGAAGGCCGGAGGAAAGCCAGGAGTAAACAAGAGGACATGCCATGGTGTAGATTAAAGAAGATCCTTCTCCGTGGCCTGAAACATCAGCTTAGTGTGGAGAATAATAGTCCAAAGGGACATATGTATATATGGGGTTATATGTGGGTAATAGAATTATGAGCTAGGTTTGCACAACTCAGGCCTAGGCTTGTTAAAATCCACCTGGTGTCTGTGTGTAGTCATTTATAATGGCGGGTTAAGGATTAATGCCACCAACCAATTAAAGATAATATAAATACTGGGTAAATAATTTAATTAACTACTTTTTTTTTCCCAACAGTTGTTCTTCGGAAGGACCCGGATTCAAATCCCAGCACCCACATGGCAGTTCACAGCTGTCTGCAATTGCTGGGCATGGTGGTGCATGCCTTTAATCCCAGCACTAGGAAGGCAGAGGGAGGTGGATCTCTTTGAGTTCAAGACTAGTATGGTCTACAAAGTGAGTCCAGGACAGTCAAGGATACACAGAGAAACCATGTCTCAAAAAACCAAAAAAAAAAAAAAAAAAAAATTTTTTTTTTCATAGGGTTCATTTAGTAACAGGGTTGATTAACAACTCCCACCTGTAGTTCACACCTGTACGCACAGCACTTGGGAAGCAAGAGACAAGGGGATTGGTGAGGTACATGATGAGACCCGGGTTCAAAAACTAGAAAGTGAAAATGTTAATTTCTCTGAGAGTTCCTGGTCTCTGTGTAAGTGCTCAATGAAACCAGGGAGTGGCACAGGGCACGCTGTTCCAGGCTCTGAGGGTGAAAATGCCCCTGCACTCCATCACAGCCCCGCAATGTCCTCCATTACCTGCTTGTGCACTTTGGTGAGCTGTTCCAGGTTGTTCTCAAGGAAGGAGATCTTCTGCTTCTGTGCGGCACTGCCACCAGTGTCATCAGAGTCCACCTCGGCGCTCTAAGAGGGGGACGGGGACATGAGGAGTGGCAGAGCCAAATACAAACCATCAGCATACCCAAGCTTCCTCCACATAAGCATGGACGTAACAAGGACGTAACAAGGACGCACGCAGGCATGACCACATGTGTGCGCACACACGCACTCTTAAACGCCATCACACAGCAAGCACAATTCCTACAAGCCCCTTGGCACTATGATGTCACCTTTTTCACTCTGGTAGCCAGGTCCTGAACAAAGAGCTTGCGCAGGTTGTGTAAAGTCTGAAGTTCTTTTGCCTTGAATTAAGAATAAAGATACTGGTCTTAGAGTCACAAAAATCAAGACATAAAAATCCAAAACATGCTCCACAGTCCTATTTATTTTCACATTTTCTTACCACTGTCTCCTCCAAACCCTTCAAGTCTTGCCTCGCTTGCTCTCGTCTGTCTTGCATAACCCTAATAGAAGCAACACAGTTACATGTTTTCAACTTTGACTCCACAAGCTCATGCTGTGTCTGTGTATATATTTAGTTCTTTCCTAAGGAGAAACAGACCTCAAGCAGCAATGGAACTGATCAAACAGTATGTGGCAGAGTTCATAAGGGATAACTCACACTTTTATTTTAAACTATGGCACATACAGTAATCTGTTATTTATCCAAAATGATACTTAAGTGGAAAACTGCTGATACTAAGGTCTATCTGAGACTGAAATATCTTACACTACACAGAACTACTGCTGAGATTCAGCAGAATTCCAATGTCTCTGCCCACATTGTAAGGCTGGGACTTAATCCCAGGCTTTGTGCATGCCTGGCACATTCCCTGCCCACGGCACGCCATTCCAAGCCCTCAGCAGAAACTTTACAGAGCCTACTCTGACCTGGTCTTCTGGTATAACCATCTTAACTGCTGTATTGCACTTGCAAATTATCTCTTAAAATTCACGGCCTGCAGAAGACTGTCATCAGGAGTTGTCTACCTACTCAGACCCTGGAGTACCACAACTCACAGTGAATAAGGGAAACCTCTGCTCAAAAGCTATGGCTGGGGCTAGAAGGCGGCTTGGCTGGCTAGAGCACCCACGTGCTGACTTGACACATTATGTGGCTCCAGTTCCAGGGGATCTATCACCCTCTCTGACCTCAGTGGGCACCAGGCATGCACGTGGTAAACATGCACAAATCTGGGCAGGCCACTCATACATACACCTTAAGAAAAGGGGAAAAAATAAAAACAAAAACAGGGAGGTAGAGGCAGGTGGATGTTTGTGAGTTCAAGACCAGCCTGGTCTACACAGGGTGAGTTCCAGGACAGCCATGGATACACAGAGAAACCCTGTCTTGAAAACCTAAAAAATAAAACCAACAACAACCCCCCCCCCAACTTTATTTTAAAAAGAGGTTAAGGTCAAAACAATGTCTTTTTTTTTAATGAAAAACCAATCTGACAAAATATAGTATTAGAAGTATATCCTACAATTTTCTTATTTATTTTCAGACATTAAGATGAAGTACTACAGACACGAAGGAACAGTCTATGTGTGACCCTGCATTCACTAAAGATCAAAGCGAGGTAGAAGACAGCCATACCCAGGAGCAGTCCTGAGCTCCCTCGCGGTCAAAGCTTTAACCGAGTGCTACTCACGTGAGCTCATGCAGCTTCCGGCTCCTCTCCTGATCGGCAGTCTTCAGCCTCTCGTGCTCCACTCTTAGCCGCTCCTGCTCCAGTACCATCTTCTGGTTTTGGCTAAAGGAACACAAACTCAACCTCAAAGTTCTCTGAATGTCATCATCAAACTTTGAGGGTTCAGAGGGGCTTGCTTTTGAAACAGGACCTACTGCACAGTTGACATAGGGAACTTGAAATCTCCCTGCCTCAGCCCAGAATTACAGCTGGGTGTCACTATATTGGGCTTGAACTCTTACGATGCTCCTTCTCATCTGCCACCTGGCCGGGACCTCATTAGTCCGTTCCCATGAGGATAGGAAAAGGGGCCCTGGCTACTTTCAGTCATATGGTATTTTTCATATGATCATTTCAAATAACCTCATTGTGCACCCCAAACCTCTATCTTCACTTCCATTAGGTACTAAGAGCAAGAGACATCTCCCTAAACTTGCCATCATTTATTGTGTTCCTGAGTTTTGTCTTTTACTCAAATTAAGATCTCTCTAACTTATAGTCTATATATGTGAAGACAGAAAACATGGGAAGAGAAGAAATGGCATTTAGATAAACTATAACAAATAGTTATTATCTTAAACAAAACAACAACCCTCCAGTTTCCAGGATTCCTTTCTCAAGCCTCTTAGAAATTAGTAATTATCTGCACTAAAAGTTCAAGCCATAGGTCCTTGCTCCCTTTCCCCTCTTTTACAAAATATTCAGATAAAAGTTCTAAAAACAGTATTTTCAAAACTGACCTAGAACTTGAAAAATTTAACAAAAAATGTGAAAAAAAATCTAGTTTCACTGGAAACAGATTTCTAATGAGGATGTGTTCATCCATTTGTGCCTCCTGTCTGAACACGCAACCTTTCTGAATTAGGTTCTACCAACTCAGAAAAGTACAGTACTTACTCTTGGAGATCAGTGATTAGCTTTTCCTTTGCCTCAACTTCATCTCTTAAACTACTGATTTGTTTTTGATGAGTCTCTCTGTGACTCTGGATCTGCTGTTCGACAGCTTGCTGAAATTTGTTTGGAAGGGAAAAATATGAAAGTTAGACTCAGATTACTATTATTGATGGACTGAAAGGCATAGGGTGCATAGAGCTTCAGACTTGCCTTAACTTCATTTGCAGTCTGAACTTTATTTAAGTGCTCTTTTTCCATTTCATGGACTTTCTCTGTTTGGCACAGGAGAGTAAGAGATAGAAAAAAGAAAAAAAAAAGAGAGGGTCAAAGTGAGCCTTAAGATGCCTCTGATAAACCAGAGGTCAAACAGGTTTTATAAGAACTTGGTAAAACTCTCCAAGCTCATTCCCACCGCTATACTGAAATCACAGAAGGGAAAATGAAATATAGTCTTGTAAGTTAGGATTTACATATACACACATACATACATGAACTTTGTGGGAAATACCTTGAATTGTCATTTATATTTAATACAATTTTTCTTTTTTGTAACATGTGGTTGGACTATGCATGTTCACATGGGAGTGTTCATCTGTATGTGTATCTGGAGGCCAGGGGCTTACTCCATGTAATTTCTATCTCTCCTTAATTTTAAAAAAGTACTTCAAAGGTTCCAAATTTTCTACGTTCTTACTATTTTCTTTCAGTCTGAGTATGTGTGCAACCATTATAGTAAAGTAAGGAAGAATATGGACATAGTAATCAGAAGCCAATACCTTGTGCTCGAAGTTGGACTAGTTCCTCCCCGAGGGAATCAACAGATTCCTCCAGCTGTCTCTTCTTCTGTTCTACATTCTGAAGGTATTCAGTCAGTGACTTGATTTTGGCTTCGTGCTTTTGGGAAAAACACTGATATGAAGTGGGGAGTACCTCGCACACATTTAGACCACTATCTATCTAGCTGGCCTCCACCACCCGCAACCTGTCAAGCCGCTATTCCCAAGCCTCCCTCAACAGTTCCTAGCGCAGTACTCACCATCACTAAGCAGCCAAAGGCAGAACATTCACTGGCTCCATTTTGTCTGCCAGTCACATGTTTCTAGGTAATTTCCATACTTAGTATATACTCATTAAATCATGCAAGTTGTTATACTGCAGCTACACTATGAAACACCTAGGCCTTTTATTACTGAAAATACACAGAAGCTTATGATTCTGAAAACCTTTATAAATAAAATTTATACATGACATTTTAGAAAAATGAAAAACCATTCTGAAACACATACTTGGGAGATACGAAGTTGGCAAGCTGCTAACTCCTTCTCATTTTCTTCCATTTTTTTGGTGCTCTCAGTCTGTGTGCTTTCTAGCTGTTTGCAGCGTTTAACCATGGTTTTTACTTCTGACTTCATCTTGCTAATGTAGAGCCTTGCAACAGTGAACTCTTCATCTATCATACCAGTTCCCTCTGGTTGCTGTAAGAAAAACAAGATGTTAGTTAAAGCCAGGGCCACATGCTGGCACATGCCTTCAATCCCAGTCAGATCTCTAAATTCAAGGGTAGACTGATATACAAGATGAACCAAGTAAGATCCTGGCTCAGACACCTCACCATACACAAAGGAATGAGAAAGTCAGAGCCAAATGTGTTCAATTTACAAGCTAGGCTAGAAAACCTCACAACAGCAGAAGGTGTATAGTGTTCCAGAGTCCCAGGAAGCCACCATGTGTGTGAGCGAGCATGTGGGCCATGGCGTGCAATGGAGATCAGATGGCAGCTTGCAATTCTTCCCTTCTACTATGTGAATTCCAAATTCATTCCCAGTTCGTGAGATTTGGTGGCGAGCCTCCTCTCCCTTGGAGTCATCTTGGCTTCCGTGGGCTTGTGTCTGACAGGGCCTTACTCTGGAACTTTGTCTGGCCTTGAACTTCATTCACCTTTACATATTTAACATAGCCACAGGAGGGCAGGGCTGGGGAAATCAGCAGTGAAGTGTCTGACGCGACCACTTAAGGATGAGTTCCTCAGCACACACATAAAAAGCTAGGCAAGGCAGTGTCCACTTGTCATCTCAGGGCTGGTGAAGGCACAGACAAGCAGCTCTCTGAGGCTTGTTGGCCAGCGAGTCTAGACAAGTTGTTGAGCTTCTAGCTCATGGAGACCCCTGTTCCAAAACAGAATGTAAATGGCCGGGTAGATGGCGCCACTGATGAAGGGCCTGCTTTCAAGTGAGAGGACGAAGGTGCTGAGCTACAGAACCTAAGTGAAGCTCCGCAGGCATGGCGGTCACTTTTAATCCCCAGCACCCTGGAGGCAGAGAAGCTAGCTAGCTGAGCTCCAGGGTCAGTGAAATACCCTTTCTCAATCACTAAAGGGGAGTGAATAAGGAAGGCCTTATTCACATAGATCTCTGGCCTCCACACACATTCATGAACACACATGAAGTTATTTTTTTAAAGTAACAGTCAATTCATGAGTTACCACCCTGAGCTGATTCATTATTGTTCTAATCAAATACATACATACACATGGAAACAAAGTAAGATAAAATAAAATATAATAAAGTTATCTACCATCAATACCAACATGCATGAAGTCACTTTGCTCCTTCCATCACGGTCCCGGGGATCACATTCAGGTCATCAGGACCATGTAGTGAGCACTGTAATTTATAGGCCACCTCTCCAGCCCAGTAAGGTAATTTTTAAGTGCAAAACTTCACATATTTGAGGAAAAACTCCAAATGGCTAAATGAGGTTGCTTAGTGAATATTCTATTTCTGTGCTCCTGGTTTTCTCCCTCTTTTCTCATCTATTTAAATCAGAATTAGCCAGGTGTAGTGGCACACACCTTTAAGTGGAGGCAGAGGCGGAGGCATTTCTGTGAGTTCAAAGACAGCCTGGTCTACAAGTAGAGTTCCAGGACACCAGGGTTGTTACTCAGAGAAACCTTGTCTCAAAACCAAACCACAATTAAGGAACTGGAGAGATGGCTACTGTTAGAGAGTGCTTGCTGCTGGGGTTGCAGGGGCTGAACCGGGTCCCCAGCACCACACGGGTGTCACAACAGCCTCCAACCCCAGTTCTAAGGGATCCTACAGAGATTTGCACACACATGGCATACACTCATACACACAAAGATTTATAAATATAAAAATGTCTAAAAAGTAGTTAGTACCACCCAGCAAACATGGTCATGAGGATAACAGGGATGAAAAGAACATTGTAAAAAAAAAAAAAAAAAAAAAAGCAGGACTGGAGATATAGTTTAGTCAGTAAAATGTCTGCCACAAAAGCCTGAGGGTTTTTTAATCCACAGGAAAAATACCAAAATTGAGAAAAAGAAACTAACAGCCAGGTGTAGTAGGCACACAACTGTGTGGGAAGCGGGTAGAGGAGGGTTCCCATAGGAAAGCTCCAGGTCCCACTGGAAGACTCTATATAAAAAACAAGAGGCAAAGAAAAAGAAACCCCAAAGTGAATGGGTTTTGAGAAACAACCCCCAAGATTGTCCTCTGAGCTTCACACACACCTGAGAACACAGGCAGCTGCACATGCACAAAATGAAATAGTACACTGGAGTGTGAGTTGTACACAGAAAACTACATGTATTACCTTCACATCATTGTTTCCCACGGCAATCCCTATTTCTGCAAGGTCTTTTAATAATGATGCCATCATTTCAGCTGCTCGTTTCTTTTGGTGGTTGGTCATTTCCTTCAGTTTTTGAAGCTCGGCATCAATACTTGCTAAAGTTGCCTGACAGAATGAAAACAGAATAGATGAGACTCTTCAAACATTCATTACAGTCCTTACAAACCCATTTATTTTTTGTTTTGACATTCTTGATCTATAATGAATTATGAGGGACTTTCTAGTTTCAGGCTTTAAAAAAACAAAACAAAAAAAGAAAAACAACAACAAAAACCCAAGAATGGTCGACCCCAGCATGCTGCAGAATAAACACTCTTTGCTTTTGTGTAAAAAAAAAAAAACCAAACCAAAAAACTCCAAGATTTCTATGTAAAGCAGGAATGTTATATTCTTATATTCCAGTAAAAGCAGGTATAGAACGTATCAATTCCCTTAGTTCTTCAGATTGGATATTTTCTGCATAGAAACAGGGAACTTCAGTATTAAGTATTATTATCATCTACTACTATATTTCTATCTTTTGAAATGAGTCGGAGCGAATCACTGGTTAGAATGCCACTCCCTGGTTTGGGCAGACTACTTTCTATACAGGTGGTGTGGCAGTGTGTGTGCTTCCTTTACTTCCTTTCTACATGCTCACTAAAGAGAACCCAACAGTCATAATCACTAACTACTTTTACTAGCATGACCTAATTACTTAGGAGGTAATGATGAATTAATGTTACTGAGTTTAACTATTCTAACTGTACATTTAAAATAGTACCTGCTTATCATCGACAAAGTCATTCCATTTTGAAGAGTACAACCCAATTTGGCCCACGTTACAATGCTGTATCAAATATCAAACATAGTATTTTTAATGCAATTTATTGACTTTTAGTCGATATTTCAATATAGGTGACATCAATTCAACTGCTTATTTCTATGTGGCTGGTCATTTTTATTTTCAGTTTCTGGGTATCAGTAGCACAAACATCAGTAGTTCTCCCATTTTACAATATACTAGCTCTCTTCTAGGTTTCGTAACTCAGCATGTTTCTATCATAATCATTTATTAAACAGCCATGCATTTTCTTCAATATCTAAGCAATAGTATGGTTTAAATATATAACCAACAAAATCTAGTGATTTCAGCACCTCATCTGTGCTCTGTGCTACAGGCACAACCGTCTTAACACCAAAATCAGTAGACAAAGACCAACTGACCACCTCTGGAGTCACCTGTTGTCTTATCAAACGGCAATTAGGTTTGCTAAAATAATTCAACTCCGAAGAATTATAACATTCTTAGACTAGACATCCTTGGGAACTACCTATGACAAACTCAACTGTTAAATTTGGAGATTAAAAACAAAAAAACAAGCCGGGCGTGGTGGCGCAAGCCTTTAATCCCAGCACTTGGGAGGCAGAGGCAGGCGGATCTCTGTGAGTTCGAGGCCAGCCTGGTCTACAAAGCAAGTCCAGGACAGCCAGGGCTGTTACACAGAGAAACCCTGTCTCGAAAAACCAAAAACAAACAAACAAACAAACAAACATACTTATTGGGGCCGGTAAGCCTTTTATTTAAAAACTCTATTTCTGTTTAGACTTATTTTATTATTTTATGTGTATGGGTGTTCTGCTTGCATGTTATACATGTCTGTGCGTGCCTGAGGAGGTCAGAAGAGGGCATTGGATCCCCTGGGAGTTACAGAGGTTTGTAAGCCACTATGTGAGTGGTGGAAATCAAACCTGGTCCTTTAAGAATAACAGACACTCTTAACCATTGATCCATCTCTTCAGTCCTTAAAGTGCCTCAGAAGTAAATCTTTTTTCTCTGTGTACTTCTGGCTGTCCTGGACTCACTCTGTAGACCAGGTTAGCCTCGAACTCACAGAGATCTGCCTGTCTCTGCCTTCTGAGTGCTGGGATTAAAGGCATGCGCCACCACACCCGACTAGAAGTAAATCTTTTAAAGGCACTATTTCATAGTACTGACTGCTTTCTTTTAGACACACTGAGCACAGAAAGGAAAAGAGATGGATACAACTAGGAACTGATTTCTAAGCAGAAATTCAGTATTAACAACTGAAACATGAGACCAGCGTTGTAGAGAGGAACCCAGCTATCTGCTATTTCTGATATCACTCCAGGAAGCTGGCAGCCTATACAAATCTCCATCTGCTCCAGAACCATGAGGTCCTATTCCCTGTGCTGCAAGGCCACTGCTCCAGGTGTGAGCAGTCAGCAGTCCAGTGAGGAAAACAGTGACTATTCAAAACAATGTATCCCATGACTACCCTGAATGACTGACTCAATTAAATAGTATTTCATCCCTCCCTTCCTCTTTCGGTTCTGCTGAGACAGGGCATCACCACATGGCCAAGGCTGGCATGGAATTCATAGTAATTCCTTCCCTCGTGCAAGACACGTGCCGTAACATCTGGCCACATTTATTCTTTATGTGCATATTTCTTAATTTGAATTTGTCTGATACCTTTACTAAAATGTTATTTTTTCCTAACCTCAGAAATAGTCAAATCATTTAAATTAATTAAATTACCTATCAATATACTTTTAAACCAAAATTCTCACATTATTGCTCTCCTTCCTAGGCTTTGTATATAAGGAGAAGTGAAGGTGAGACCTGGGTATCTTCAGAACCAATGTTACCCACACCTTAGGTTTATACAGGAGTAACTTATTAAACAACTTTCCACAAAACATTACTTGTACTTAAGTGTGTAAAGAAAACAAAATTTATCTTACAGATTTTTGATTCAATTCATCACTAAGCAATTCATATTCCTTAGTTTTATCTTCAACTTCCTGAGACTTCTGATCATAATTAACAGCCAGTTCCTCCAAGGCCTGTAAAACTTCTTTGACTTCTTCTTTAGAAGCATCATTTTCTGTTTGGAGGCGATTCAGTTCAACTTGCATATTATCTTGATCCCTTCTAGTTGATGCCAGAAGCTATATGAAAGAGTAAAACAGGATTTTAACAAACTTGCAAGAAAACATTCACTCGCTTCACGATGTACACAAACAGGAGAGATGACAAGCAGCACTAAAGTCCAGATACTTTACTCTTTAACAGGTGCACTGAACATGTAGTTAGGAGCAGATACGGTGCTACACTTTGTACAAAAGTAAGTCTGCCTTTAAGAAAGCTACCATGGAGCCGGGCGCGGTGGCGCACGCCTTTAGTCCCAGCACTCGGGAGGCAGAGGCAGGCGGATCTCTGTGAGTTCAAGACCAGCCTGGTCTACAGAGTGACTCCAGGACAGTCAAGGGTACACAGAGAAACCCTGTCTCGAAAAACCTAAAAAAACAAAACGAAATCTATTATGGGCTGGAGGGACGGCTCACTGCTTAAGAGTAGTGGCTGCTCTTCTACAGGACCTGGGTTCAATTCCCAGCATCCACATGGCAGCTCACAACTGTCTGTAACTCCTGTTCAAGGGGATCCGACGCCCTCACACAGACAAACATGCACTCAAAACACTAATGTACATAAAATAAAATATTAAAAAAAAGAAAAAGTAATCTACTAAAAGTGAAATCCGGGAAAGTAAGGGCAACAACACAGCAGAGTTTAGCATCATAAGAGACAGCACAGCACTTGGTACCATAGGAAAGGGAGATCTTTCTAGATGGTGGTCACGGAGAAGTTAGCTAAAGAACTAGTTGTGTAAATTAAAACAAAACAAGGTATCACAGACTTGTCAGAACTGTGTACAAAACACCAAACCAGTTAGAATAGTTCTTTTTTTTTTTTTTTAGAATAGTTCTTTAAAAGGCCTTCTCCTGCTCTCTGAGGACACCAACACACACATGGTACATACGCATACAAGCAGGGACTCAACGTATACACACGAAATCAAAGTAAATCATCTTTTTTTGTGGTTGTTTTGTTTTTCGAGACAGGGTTTCTCTGTGTATCCTTGGCTGTTCTGAACTCACTCTGTAGACCAGGTTGGCCTTGAACTCACAGAGATCCACCTGCCTCTGCCTCCCAAGTGCTGGGATTAAATGGGTGTGCCACCACGCCCGCCAGGGCAAAGTAAGTCCTCTTTAAGGAACTTAGATTTGTTTTAGGAAACTAAGAGTGGTCTCTGAGTTATACCTCAGAGAAGTGTGTCAGCACATTAAGTCTGCACTGGAGAGAAGACCAAGGACCATCCAGGGAAGTTCTTTTTCAGCAGAACATTTGGGAATGCATAGGAATATCAGTAATAGTCATAGCATTAGGGAGCAGAATCATGAGTGCTAAATGTCCTACAGTGCTTGGGACAGAATAGTAAAAGATCAGCAAACCCAAAATGCCGACACATCGCCTCCAAGAACAATGTCTCAGCTGAGGTAAATAACAGAAGACGCCAGGCATAGTGGTGCACACCAGGTGGCTGAGGCTGGAACACAGTGCTGGGCTAGTTTGGGCTCAATGTTGAGTGCCAGGGTAACTACAAAGCAAGACTTTGTGTCAACAGTCCAAAAAGGATAAACTGATGAGCACTAATCTTTTCTGACAATGGATATTTCCTTCCACTGGAGCTTTATAGCTTTTTCTATTTCTCAACCTCCAAAAAAAATCCTTACATAGGGCCTATTTTTCTATTATCTCCACTGTACTGGGTGAAATAAAATGTAGATCCAAACTAAATCATAAGAAAAGAGAAATGTGGGAGAAATGAAAGGTGGCACAGACTGGGTGTAGCAAGACAACATGAAAAAGTAAAAGTGTGTTTATTCATGTGACATTCATATTCCCGAAAAAGTCACATTGAAAATCATACAATTACTAACAACTGTGGTGGCTATTCTTGGTTGTCAACTTGACTACATCTGTAATGAACCAAAACCCAAATGTCTGGGTACGCCTGTGAGGAAGTCTGTTCTTTGTTTAAGGGGATAGGAGGAGGGGTCGAGACGGAGTTTCTCTGTGTAACCCTGGCTGGCCTAGAACTCAGAATCTGCCATTCTCTGCCTCCTGAGTGCTAGGGTTACAGACATGCACCAGGACTAGGCTAGCATATTTGATTTTGAAAATTGCCATGAGGGGCTGGAAAGACGGCTCTTCCAAAGGACCTGGATTCAAATCCCAGAACCCACATGGCAGTTCATGTAACTGTAACTGCCAGGTGTGGTAATTCCAGCACTCAGGAGGCAGAGGCAGACAGATCTCTGTGGGTTCAAGGCTACTCTGGTCTAAGAAGTTCCAGGACAGCCATGGATACACACAGAAACCCTATACTGAAAAACAAAACAAAACAAAACGTTGATGCACTCATTAGTATTCAAACCTTTTATTTTTTTTTTTTTTTGGTTTTTCGAGACAGGGTTTCTCTGTGTATCCTTGGCTGTCCTGGACTCACTTTGTAGACCAGGCTGGCCTCGAACTCACAAAGATCCGCCTGCCTCTGCCTCCCAAGTGCTGGGATTAAAGGCGTGCGCCACCACCGCCCGGCCAAACCTTTTATTTTTAATAGCAAGAATAAATGTATACCAAATAATTGCTCTAAAATAAATTTATGACTTATTATCAGTAAATGTTTGGTTTATATATCTGACTAGTTTTCTGTTTTTTGAGACACGGTTTCTCTGTGTAGCTCTGGCTGTCCTGGAACTTGTTTTGTAGACCAGGCTGGCCCTGAACTCAGAAATCTGCCTGCTTCTGTCTCTCAAATGGTGAGATTAGGGGCTGGAGAGATGGCTCAGAGCACTGGCTGTTCTTCCAAAGGTCCTGAGTTCAATTCCCAGCAACCATATGGTGGCTCACAACCATCTACATTGAGATCTGGTGCCCAGGCATATATGTAGAGCAAATACTGTATACATAATAAATAAATAAATGTTTAAAAAGATGCTGAGATTAAAGGCACATGCCACCACTGTCCAGCATTCTGGTTTATGTTAATCTGATGCAAGTTAGATTCATTTCAGGAGAACCTCAACTGAGAAAATGTCTCCACCAGACTGGCCTGTGGGCAAGTGTGTGGCACATTTTCTTGATTAATGATTGATGTGAGTGGGGGCTGTCCCACAGGGGATGGTACCAGCCCTGGGCTGGTGATCCTGGGTACTAAATAAGAAAGAAGGCTGAGCAAGCTATGAGAAATCAGTAAAGAGCACTCCTCCATGGCTTCTGCTTTGGTTCCTGCCTTCAGGTTCCTTCTCTGGCATCCCACAGTGATAAACTTATACACTATAAGGGAAAATAAACCCTCTCCTCCCCAAGGTGCTTTTGGTCATGGTATTTTAGCATGGCAACAGAAACCCTAAGACAACTAACTACCTTATATATTTATATATATTGGTTATTAGAGAGAAAAATCCTGCTTTACATACATAAACACAAGTAAGTGAATATAAAAACTATTATGTATATAGTTTTTTTATTCCCTGTCATGTATATGCAAATATTCTTTCCCTAAGGGAGAGTGTCTAACAGTTATTCCAGACCACTGTGTCCCCCTAATCTGTAAGAAATACTCAGGGGCGGGAGAGCAGGAAAATATATAGTGTAATAATCTAAATAAAGCTGAAGAGCTGAAAATTCCAGTCGTATGGTCCAGAACTTTCCTACTGTTGTTTCTGAAAAAGGATCTCATTATGTAGTCCTTGATGGCCTCGAACTTGAAATTCCCCTCCCTCAGTATCCCTAATTCTGGGATTATAGGTTTATATAGATTATATGCCACTATACCTGAAAAAATAAACATTTTGTAGATGCTGTCTTCTCCCATATGAGAGGAAACTCAAACTTCAAAGCCAAGCAACCAAAAGCTTCTAAAGGAGGGAATCAGTCTGCTTCAATACGTGCAGCAAGGATTAATCTCAAAGTACATTGATAATTAAGCATGCACACACCCAACAACTTTAAAGGTACAATATTTAACATATCTGAGCTTCAAGATTCCTCTATCTTTTTTTTTTTTTTTTTTGGTTTTTCGAGACAGGGTTTCTCTGTGTATCCTTGGCTGTCCTGGACTCACTTTGTAGACCAGGCTGGCCTCGAACTCACAGTGATCCGCCTGCCTCTGCCTCCCAAGTGCTGGGATTAAAGGCGTGCGCCACCACCGCCCGGAGATTCCTCTATCTTTAGGTGACAAACACTAAAGCTTTTCTGGGAGCATTTAACTCACCTCTTCCTGATCCAACATTTGTGTCTTCAATTTCTCCACCAGTTGGCTTTGTTGGTTAATCTCTTCGTCCTAAAAATTTTAAAGTATCCAGTTAGCAAAGTAAAGTATAACCTGGCTTGTTTCCCAACACCAATTCTGAATTACTCCTCCTCCAAAATAGTCAACAGAATTTAAATTTCCTAAGGAAACTTGAAAGGAGAAGGCTTTTCCTCATTAATAGTGCTATGGACCATATGGCCAAAAAAGGTCAAAGTTTATGAAATAACTTTTTTTTTTTTCTCGAGACAAGGTTTCTCTGTGTAACAGCCTGGCTCTCCCGGACTCACTTTGTAGACCAGGCTGACTTCGAACTCACAGAGATCCACCTGCCTCTGCCTCCCAAGTGCTGGGATTAAAGGCGTGTGCCACCACCGCCTGGCTATGAAATAACTTTAAAGGCTAAAAAGTAGACTTTTTAATCTATTACTGAAAAGCATTATAGTCACTTCAAAACCCAAAATTATTTCTATCTCTACTGTGCCCTACTCATATTACTGATGTAAGCAGGAGAAATAAGACCCTTCACTCTTGGTCCTTTCCCCCTTTCTCTTCCATGATCTCCTATGCAGGGCTTCAAATCTCTACTTTTAAATGGTTGTTTCATTATGACTCATTTTTTTGTTAAGTTGTGTTGTAGCGGGTAGGACATCCAGGTCATAGGACTGCATTCTAGGCAAGTGGCATGCACTCTACCAGAGAGCCATGCTGTCTGTCTGTTTGTTTGTTAAGATAGGGTATCTCCAACTGGTTTCAAACGGGTGATTTTCCTGCCTTAGAATTTTGTGTGCTGATATCATAGGTATGCCCCACCACATGGAACAGTTTGTTCACATACCCTGTTTCCACACAGAACTGAAACTGTATTTTCTCCCCTAGTGCTGCTAACAGATTCCAAAACCCCATTCGAGGCAAGCACTCTACCACTTGGCTACACCTCACAACCTTAAAGCCAGCACTTCAATTTTCTGTTGATATGGTTCTCCCACCTCCTACAATCTCCCTGGGTCTCATACAGCCCAGGCTGTTTTCAAAATCACTATGTATTCAAGGGTAGCCTTATACTCCTGTCTTCCTGCCTTTAACTCCCAAGTGCTAGAATTTCAGCATACTCCACCAAACCCAGCAATATCATGGCTTTCTAAAAACCAACAAAAACAAAGAAAGATATAGATCACAAGAAACCTTAATATGGAAATTAAAAACACTGATGTCAATAGCATTTTAAAAGAAAACAGACAAACCTAAAACAAGTCATATGAAATCTACCTTGTCATCAAGTTGTTTATACAATTTAGCAATTTCTTCATCACACTTTCTTCTTTCTGCGTCTGTAAAACTGCCAGCCATCCCGATTGCAGCTGCTGGTTTATCGTTGGTAATAACAGTATCTTTATCTGTTGTGAAAGCTTCCAAGTTGGCTTTTTCTTTGTCAAACTGCTCATCAATTGGCACTGTCTCCCCTAAAAGGACAATGAAATGGTCACAAGTTTGTGCATCTAAAACTAACAAGCACTCTTTCCCTCTGCATGCCCACACTTTCCTTCTGTTTGGACCAAGTGCTGTGGTGCTCCCTTCTGCCATTTTTTTTAAACTTTTTTTATTTATTTATTATGTATACAGTATTTGATCTACATATATGCCCGGGCAGATCTCAATGTAGATGGCTGTGAGCCACAATGTGGTTGCTGGGAATTGAACTCAGGACCTTGGGAAGAACAGCCAGTGCTCTTAACCTCTGAGCCACCTCTCCAGTCCCCCTTCTGCCATTTTTAGCACAGACTTGTTTGATATTTACAAAGTATTTCAGTATCTGTTAAATTTCTCATTCTGGCCACTGCTTTCACGCCCTTCCGTTGTCTTTCTGTACTCGGCAGATTTTCAGAGATTGGGTACTTACAACAGCTGCTCTGAATTGTCAGGTGGTTCATTCATCTTAATTTCTTTGGTGTCAATCATCAGCATTTTACATCTCTGTAATGCCTAGTTTCCCTGAATGATCCTTCTCATGTGTTTTGATGTCAACATTTGAAGATCTACTTATTCTAGTCTTTGAAGATTATATTTGTTCAGGAAAGCACACCGACAGTCATGAGCAGATGCCAGACACAACAGCATGCCTGCTTCTGAAGCTCAACTGGTGCACCACGGAGGCCTGTCTGCTGCTGAGGCCTGTGCACATCCTGGGATTACTAACAATGAGACAAGAGGCCATTAGCAGGCTGAAACCCTGAGGCTGCAAGTTCCTACCTGGCAGTGAGGCAGGACTGTAGGCGTCTGTTTTGAGGTGCAAAGCAGAGGGAATCTGCCTAGTCTTGGGGTCCAAGGTACACTTATTTCCTTTTCTTTCTCCCTATCTTGGGTAAGGAATAGGGAGACATGAATAATCTCAAAGTTTCCTTCTTAGATATTGAGACTTTACTTATTACTGGACTACATCAAGTTCTCTTTTTCACCTGTTATTGAAATTAGTGTTTCTGTAAAGGATGATAGGTTGTACGTTCCATTTAACCATCCTTTGTTTGTCCTCCTTACTAAATGTCAGTAGCTCTTACCAACCTTTTTTTTCAAGATTGGTAGACTCTTACCATGTAGACCAGGCTGTGCCTTCCAATGCTAGGATTAAAGGCACGTGCTACCACTTCCAGTTATGTTTTATATATAAGTACATATAAATGTATTATATGTATTATACATGTATGTGTATGTGTAGGAGGTATATGCTTATATACATATTTTATACAAGGTATTGTCACACAGACCAGGCAGGGCCGAACTTACCAAACCATTGGGGTGCTGATTTCCAAGCGCCAGGATTACTGGCATGTCCTACAAAGCTGTGTCCCTGAGACACAGACATCTAGAACTTCCCTTGATCTTATCCTTCTTTGAAATCCATCCATTCTTGCCTGTTACTAACTCCTTCCTAATCCAGGCACCTTACTACACTATAGCAAACATGGTCTTACTTACTGTTTTAGGTAAAGTAAAAATATGAAGACCCTACATGCTTAAAAATTGAAAATAGGCCGGGCAGTGGTGGCGCACGCCTTTAATCCCAGCGATTGGGAGGCAGAGGCAGGCGGGTCTCTGTGAGTTCAAGGACAGCCTGGTCTACAAAGTGAGTCCAGGACAGCCAGAGCTGTTATACAGAGAAACCCTGTCTCGAAAAACAAAAATAAATAAATAAATAAAATTGAAAATAGGCTTTGTCTTCATTTAGCATTCACATAAAAAGCTTAAGTATGAGCTGGAGAGATGGCTCAGTGGTTAAGAGCAGTGTCTGTTCTTCCAAAGGACCCTGGTTCAAATCCCAGCATCCACATGGCAGTTCACAGCTGTCTGTAATGGCTGGGCATGCTGGTGCCTTTAATTCCAGGCAGAGGAAGGTGGATCTCTGTGAGTTCAAGGCCAGCCTGGTCTACAGAGTGAGTTCCAGGACAGCCAGGGCTGTTACAGAGAACACCTGCCTCTAAAAACAAACAAAAAACAAAAACAAAAAAAACAAACCCTCAAGTATGTAAAACAGCTTTAAATCAGAAAATTTAAATGACAAATTAAGTTATTACCATTACGCCATCGGTTGAGCTCATTTTCAAGCCACTGAATGGTGTTTCGTAGAGTCTTATTTTTTTCCTTTTCTTTTTCATACTTCTTTTTCCACTGTTCTGCAGTTAACTCTACATTGACACAGACTGTGTTTTTAATTGTTTTGGCCCTAAGTGATGAAATTACAAAGAAGATGACATAATTAAGGAAGAGTAGTAATTACAAAAAAAGGATATGATTGAAAATATTAACACCCCTATTTAATATATGTGTATATAGCTAACTAACAAACTGTCCAAGATTACCCAATTTTTTCTTAGAACAACACTAAGAAACACCAAGTATAGTGATATATATTCACAACCCAAATACATTCCTGTCGGCCCTAAATTTTTGGAACATTAAAAAAAAAAAAAATCAAAACTAAGAAAATGTATTTTCCCAACTCCCCTGCAAAGTTGAATTTCTTTCTATAAGTTGTCACTGCAGGTCTAAGATAAGGTTATCATTGAGTTGCCCACAGTAGCTGTTTCATGTACATAGTTGAGCCTGTTAAGTATGTTAGTGAACCAACAGAGGCTCATATATCTGACAAGCTTAATTATCTGATTCAAATGCTTACTTTCATCAATAGCAAATTAAACGCTCACAAATAAGTGACTACATTTCACAATTAATTTTAATGTCTGTGTAAAGTTAAAGCTCATCAGTCTAAACCTCAGCTCTAATTTCTATTACCTGTGTCCTGATTCAAAGTGCAGGGTCTAGCCTGACAGTACGTATGGATTTGAGTAGTAGATATCTGACATTAATGCACAATATCTTTAGATTTTGTTTTTAAAAAACAAACCTTTGACCAAAGAGGAGTGTTGACTTTGTCTCAGACTCATTGTACGACGATGGAGAGCAGCAAATGACAATAGTGGTCCTACAATTGCCACCTAGTGAGTCCTGAAGAATTCTGGTCATTTTACTATCTCGGTATGGAACATAGGTCTACAGACAAACACAAACACACAAACCAGTGGTTTTTACAGTGACACTGTTCTGTAACTCTAAGTCACCTGTCTCTGCTCTGAGCATTGTGATCAGATGTTCTTTCCCAGGATATGATTGAAAATATTAACACCCCTATTTAATGTATGTGTGCATAGCTAACTAACAAACTACCTTATTTCATTAGTTTTAACTACTTGATTTCAAGATGGGAACTAGGATACACATACTCAAAGTGCGCACCCGTTCAGTTAATCTGAGTGTCACATGTCTATTTCCTACACACAACTACCCACAGGAACAGGGAACTGACAAGTACTCACACTCCCCTCTGCCAAAGCAGAGATGACATTTCCAAGCGCAGAGAGTGACTTGTTGATATTCTTGGCTTCATCCAGCACTGCACCTTCAGCTCCAGTTTTACTAACCTATAAAGAAGATTACATAGTAATGAAGCAAAATTACACGTTTAAGATAATTTTCTTTCAACCTTCCAAACAGTACCAATAAACAGTAGTATAAAATTACAAAGGCAAAGTAGTGTTCACACAGAGGAACTGAGACTCCTTGCACACTCACTATTCTTCTAAGAACCTGGTCAGACAACCAGTTGCACAAGAATGTGATTAAAGAAGTATTAAATTTTATTTCTAGTGTGCTTTTGACAATGACAAGTTTCCATGTAAATTTGTGGTTTTCACTGCTAATCTCTTTGCTACATTAGAAAACAAGTAACTGAAAAATTGCTTAAACCAAAATGTAGATGTCACAACTGCTAAAAATAAAAGACATAGTTCTAAAACACTACATAAGCTAACCTGTGACTTAAAAATCAAGCACACTGCCTAAATGGCTTCTACAATTAAAATTAGAGGTAATCAAAGGATGTGGAGGTGCACATCTTTAATCCCAGCACTTAAGAGGCAGAGGCAGGCAGATCTCATGAGTTCAAGGCTAGCCTTGTCTACAAAATGAGTCCAGGACAGCCAGGGATACACAGAGAAACCCCGTGTCAAAACAAAAGATTAGAGGTAGTCATTGATAGATAAGATTTGTATAAGACTGGGTAAACAAGACTAGACACTTAAATATTCTAGTTCTTACAGACTAAAATTAGAATTATATAGGACTAGAATAGTAAAACAAATCCCCAAGTTAGTACAATTGACCCTGCTATACCTATGGACTCAACCAACCAAGGATGAGAAGCATTCTAAAACAAACTGCAATTGTACTGAACATATATAGACTTTGTCTCTGGCCATAGTCTCTAAACATTAGTTTAGTCCTCACTTATGTGGTCTCACTGCATTAGGTATTAGTAGTTATACATACAGAAGACGTGTGTAGGGTCTATGCAAACACTTTATCATTTCATAAGGGATGTGAGGATCTGTGGATGTTGGTATATTCATGAGGGAAGGTGTGACGGGTCCTAAGAACAATCTCCATGATATCCAGGGACAGTAAAACCAAACTAGAAAGCTCACAGAGAAAGCTACCATGAATACTGATAACGAGAGCAATTGAGAATAAAATTATAATGGCATATGTTAACAAGTTGTCAATAAAAACATACAACTCAATTCCAACACTATATCTACTGACTGACTCAAATATAGCTAAAGACAGGAACCTGGGAACAGATAATCGACTTCAGTTATCATATAGCATTGGTATCAGTTATAATTCTCAGATTACCAAATCCAATTTCGTTAATTTTCAAGATGCAACAATAAGTAGCCTATAAATTTCAATTCAAGGTGAAGTTCATAGAAATGCCTAAGTATCAGAATTTCAAGAAAGTATTTACCTTTTCACTGCCAGCTAAATCAACCAGATAAAGCTTTCCACTCAGTTTCTGTTCCGTTTGTGTATTCTCTTGCTTTACATTAATAAGAAATATACTGTGACTCCTAGAGCTATGTTCATTCATATCTGCAACAAAATTAGTAAGCAACAATAAATACAGTTCCTTCACTAATAATTTCCCCTAAAGCATTATATCAGAAATATTTTGAAATTAATAGACTGCATTAGGATAAAAACTGACATGCCCTAGTCAGTACTAATGAATACTCCACTTACTTGTAACTGCAACATGTCTGTTGGATTTCCCCTCATCTATGGTATCCATAACTTCATCTGGACTACATACAAAACGCTCTGTGCACCCCTATGGAATAATTTTTAAAGTATTGTTAATACCCTTTTAAAAATCTCTACAGGGCTTTCTACAGCAATCATTCTCTTCTATACATACCTTTACGTAGGGAACACGGTTTTTGTCTTCATGGACTGAAAGGTTGGTCTTGGAAACTGAAAAACAAAGTTGTATCTGCATATTACCTACACTGTAATAGCAGCTATGAAATAACTAATACAAGTAAGTGGTAGGCTTCCCTTAACAGCCCAACAATAGGAAGTAAATTTAAAAATACATTATATATGTATTACCATAAAAAAATCAAGATAGTAGGAGAGTAATCCACAAACTAATGCAACAATATAAAAACTTCAAACTTTTACCATTCACATTTTATAAATAAGAACATGCATCTAACAACTGAGACTAACACTGGATTTAAGCTCTACAATCCTCAGTTTAGAATTTTCATTATCAGATGAGAAATGGTGGACCAGGCCTTTAATCTCAGCACTCAGGAGTCAGAGGCGGCCAGATCGCTGTGGGTTCAAGGCCAGTCTGGCCTACAAAGTGAGTCCAGGACAGCCAGGGCTTGCTACACAGAGAAATATCTCGAATAACTAAAAAACAAACCAAACCAAAAAAGCTTTCATTATCACCTAAGAATTTCCCAGATGATGTTAGCTCATGTTCATTTTTCTTTCCCCTCCACTCCCAGCTACAAGGAGCTATTCCATAACTTAATAAACTTTGCTGGACTTAAAAAAATTTAAAAATAAGCCGGGCGGTGGTGGCGCACGCCTTTAATCCCAGCACTTGGGAGGCAGAGGCAGGTGGATCTCTGTGAGTTCGAGGCCAGCCTGGTCTACAAAAGCGAGTCCAGGACAGCCAGAGCTGTTATACAGAGAAACCCTGTCTCGAAAAACCAAAAAAAAAAAAAAAAAAAATTTTTTTAAATAAAAGTAGCCATATGCTGTAAGTTACCCTGTGTACGACATATCACATCATGAAATTTCATCTATGTTACTAAAAGCACCTATCACTAGAAGAGCAATGGTACTACTGAAATTATTAGAGCAAGAATTTCACTTACCATCTAACAGGTCCCTTATCTTATCCAGATATATTTCAAAATATGAAACCTAAAGCACAAAGAAGAAAACTCAGGTCATTAAGTTACAAGGGTCTGTTCTCTTCACACACAGCACAGTCTAAGTACCAAGGGTCCAGACTGGACTGACACCAGCTACAGCTCACATGCTAAGAGCAGAGTGTGAGTTACTAAGCTGCTTAAATAATGAAAAGCCCATTTCTGTAAGAAGCCACCCACAATGGATGAGAGCACTTAAGTGTTCTCGTAGGAACTTTGTAGCTCTGTATTTAAATTGCTTTTCTACAGGGAGAGAAGCTAAGAACAGACCCAGCTTACCCAGTTAGTCATCTAATGGCCTATGAACCAGAATCAACTTGTCAACTCTAGCAGTCAACCTTATCTACTGCTAACAGCTTTTTTAAATTGACTTTCGGGAAGCAGTTATTCTGGAAAATAATTATCCTAAGTTAAATAAAATACAACCTTTCTCACAGGAATGTACCTTAATATGAAATTCCAAATTTTCATCCATCGAATAAATATAATTAAAAATATCTTGCACTATTCTTGGAATAATTCCCATGCCTTCTGGATCATGAAGTTTACCCTGCACAGAAAACAAAGCAGAATTCTTAATAAATCTCAAGAGATGAATTAAAACAAAGAACTCTGACTCTTTAATAATATATATTTAATAGGATAAGCACTGTGACTAGCTTCTTGTTGTTGTTGTAGAAATAGCTCTATAAACAATTTAAAATTTCCAACTATTACAGATAGTATTGTATAAGCATATACCAACTACGTTCTTTATTTTTTGGGTTTTCTTTTTTTTTTTTTTTGGTTTTTTTTGAGACAGGGTTTCTCTGTTTAACAGCTCTGGCTGTCCTGGACTCGCTTTGTAGACCAGGCTGGCCTCGAACTCGCGAAGATCCGCCTGCCTCTGCCTCCCAAGTGCTGGGATTAAAGGCGTGCGCCACCACCGCCCGGCTTATTTTTGGGTTTTCATGACAAGGTTTCTCTGTGTGGCCCTGTTTGTCCTGAATCTGACTATGTAGACCAAGCTGGCTTCAAACTGAGAGATCTGCCTCCCTCTGCCTCCTGAGTGCTGGGACCAAAGGTGTGCACCACCACAGACTGGCCACCAACCAAATTTTTAAAGTACTAAATTTTGATAATCTGCATTTGTAAAATAAACAGATTTTAACTCCTTTCCATATAAATATACATTATTTTCTACACCAAATCAAATTCATGCAAAAGTTAGAAATGTATTTCTATTACTTTATGAAAATAACAAAATAAGTTGACATTTACTTTATACAGTACATTTGAATAAATGATAAACAGAGATGGCCTGCTGCAGGGCCAGACCACAGGCTGTTTTTTAGGACCAAAGTTAGAAGAGGCCAGCCATATCTAGTATTACAGAGGAGCACAGAGAAGGGAAGGGCAATCTTATCAGAGAAGTGGAGATGTTTAGGAGACATTAATCACTTTTAATACCATCTAAATTTTCCCACATCATAGAGTGGTAGGAAAACTCCCATTTAATTCTAAAATGTTCGTTACTTTATAGTTATACTAATTTGTAAGTCTTCATAATATAACACACAGGTACAGCAAACTAATCAAGCTCAGGGACTAATTAGAAACCTACACTTGCATATGTTTTACTTATACGAGAAAAGGCATAAAGATCAAATAAAAACATTTAAGGTTGGTAAATTAACTGCAAGAAACAATGAGTGGATGACTGATTTATACCAAAAACTATATTCAAGCACAGATTATGAAATGTTACCTCCATTGTGTGGGTCTTTCCAGATGATGTCTGCCCATATGCAAATATTGTTCCATTATAGCCCTCAAGAACATCTATGAGAAAACAAAAGATCTGTACTTCCAAAACTTTTTCCTTAAGAAATGCTCTCATTATAAAGTACTTAGGAAGTGATTAAAGTTTAATATGTAACAGAGTTATAAAACCATCAAAAGAAGGGATGGAAAGACAGTATACCAGTTAGTTATATGTCAACGTGACACAAGCTAGAGTCTCTGAGAAGAGAATCTCAAAAAAAAAAAAAAAAATGCATCCATAAGGTCTGGCTACAGGCAAGGCTGTAGGGCATTTTTTTCTTAATGAGTGATTGATGTGGGAGAGCCCAGCCCATTATGAGGAGGCCACCTCTGGCCTGGAGATCCTGGGATCTATAAGAAAGCAGACTATGCAAGCCACAAACAGGAAGCCAGTAAGCAGCACCCCACCATGCCTTGGCATCAGCTCCTGCCTCCAGGTTCATGCCCTGCTGGATGGAGTTCTTTCCTGCCTTCACTGCTTCTGAGGATGAACTGGAACAGTGAGTTAAATAAAACTTTCCTTCCAAGCTGCTTTTGGTCATGGTGTTTCATCACAAAAATAGTAACCAGAACCAACACAGATGGCTCAGTGGTTAATGGTGCTTCCTGTTCTTTGAGAGGATCCAAATCCAGTTCTCAGCATCCACATTGGGCGGCTCACAACCATACGTAAGTCCAGCTCCAGGGAATCCAACGCCTCTGGTCTCCAAGGGCAACTGCACTCACAAGTGTATACGCAGCAGCACACAACACACACAAATAATAAAAATAAACCTTAAAAAAATTAAAAGACGGGGGCTGGAGAGAAGGCTCAGCAGTTAACAGCACGGACTGCTCTTCCAAAGGACCCGGGTTCAAATCCCAGCACCCACATGGCAGTTCACAGCTGTCTGTAATTGCTGGGTATGGTGACCTACACCTTTAATCCCAGCACCTGGGAGGGAGAGGGAGGTGAATCTCTGTGAGTTAACAGCCAGCCTGGTCTACAGAGTGAGTTCCAGCATAACCAGGGCTACACAAACCCTCTCTCGAAAAACAAAAACAAAAACAACAAACAAAAAGAAAACAGAAAAAGAGTAAGAAACTATTAAAGTACCTTTTCTAGTCCTTGGGCACCCCAGGATCATTAACATGCAAGAATCTTAAAAGGGGGGGAGAAGCTAGAGGGGGAAAAGTTATCAGGGTAACTTTTTGATATCCAATTTTCTTGGATTGTAGGTGCCAAAAAAAAAATTGTATAAAATTGTGTTCTATAAGAAGTCAAACTACAAGACCCTGGCTGGGCGTGGTGATGCACACCTTTAATCCTGGCACTTAGGAACCAGAGGAATGCAGGCAGATGTTTGTGAATTTGAAGCCAGCTTGGTCTATACAGTGAGTTCCAAGACAGTCAGGACGAGTAGAGAAGGACCCTGTCTCAAAAAAAAAGGTCTGCTGGAAATGAGCAGTAAAACCAAAAGCGGTAGATGGAGCAGCTGGCCCGGAAGACTGTGTCTGTTTGCAAGACGAGGAGCTGAGAACAGGCCTTGGCCAGGCTAGGGAAGCACTCTATTTCTTTTTTTTGTTTGTTGTTTTTTGGTTTTTCGAGACAGGGTTTCTCTGTGTAGCCCTGTCTGTCCTGGACTCACTTTGTAGACCAGGCTGGCCTCGAACTCACAGTCATCTGCCTGCCTCTGCCTCCCAAGTGCTGGGATTAAAGGTGCGCGCCACCACTGCCTGGCGGGAAGCACTCTATTTCTGAGCATGCTTGATATCCCAGCTGTTGTACTGATCATTTTGGAAAGGAAAAGAAAAATCAAGTCCCAGCACTGTAACATTTAGAAATACCATAACTAAAAAAAGAAGACATTACAGTCAGCTGTAGTGAGTGGGTCCTATCTCATGCGCTCCCCTTCTACCAATCTTAGCACAGAGAATCAGGAGTTCAAGGCCACTCTGGGCTGTAAAGACCTTGGAGACAGGGTGGAGAGAAAGAAGGCATCATTACTGAACTCCCACTGAAGATATTTAAGAAATTACAAATATCTGGAGCTTTCTTTGAAAGCCTTTTTTTTCTTGCTATTATCTTTTTGTTTTTGTTTTTATTTTATTTCATTTTTAACTTTTGCAATACCAGGGATTGAACCATAGGTTTTGTGCATCCTTCAGTGGCCCCCCACCACCCACTTCTTTTTCTGTTTTTTCGAGGCAGGTTTTCTCTGTACATCTCTGGCTGTCCTGGACTCACTTTCTAGACGAGGCTAGCCTTGAACTCACACCACTTACACCGGCCTCTGCCCTTTTTAATTCGTGCTATCGTTCTCTTCTGATTAGTTTATTTAGTGGTGCTGGGGACTGAACCTAGAGCCTTGTGCGTGGCAGACAAACACCCTGAGCTACACTGCATTTCCCAAAGCCCTTTGATTTTTAAGGGGTCACATTTATAATAATACATGGGATAGCAACACCTCTTCCAGCAACCCTAAAGAAGCAGAGTGAACAGACCAGACAGACCCACTCCAACTTCCTGTATACACAGCCATTCTCAATAGGTCTATGTTGAATTCCCTTAAGATCTTTCGGTCAATCACATCCCAAGCATACAATTCAATGTTGTGATAGATCTTTTAAAAAGGACCTTTCTGGGGCTGGAGAAGTGGTCCAGCAGTTAAGAGCACTGGCTGCTCTTCCGACCTAGGGTTCAATTCCCAGCACATACACGGCAGCACCCAATTGTGACTGTAGCTCCAGGGAACCCCACGCCTCTGTGGCCTCTGCAGGACCAGGTCCACAAGAGCTCCACAGTCACACACGCACACAACACACTCAGACACACAAAACCAAAAAATCTACACGCCTTCAATCCCAGCACTTGGGAGGCAGAGGCAGGCAGATCTCTGTGAGTTCAAGGACAGCCTGGTCTACAAAGTAAGTCCAGGACAGTCAGAAATACACAGGGAAACCCTGTCTCAAAAAACCTTAAAAAAACAACAACAACAAACAAACAAACTGGGCATAACTCTCATAAAATTTGAGTTGAACTGGCTCTTATTTATCTTATTTCCCCAATCCTTCCCCTTGCTTTGCTGCTCTGGTGAAAACAGTGAAGCGTAACAATTCCACAGTACACGGCGTTTCCCACACATGCAGTGCACTGTTCTCAGATGGAAATGCCCGAAAGGCAGGTGTCGTCTCCGCCACCCCCTTTCTTCTCCTTTAGTAAGACTAACTTAGGCTTTAATAGTTCCTTGAACTCAACTCTGCAGACCACTGCAAACAAATAGAGGTGAAAGTCTCATGCTTCCAGTATATGCATTTAATACACTTGTCACTGAGTACCACACTGGACATCTCCTTATCAGCCTTGCAGTTTGCAGGACAACAGTGCCTGGCAGCAGGAGCTCAAATCTCATTGAATGACTGTGACCATTATTCATATACAGCATCTTTCTAAAAAGTCTCTCTTCCCTTTTATAATATAATCTTGTCTTCTGAGAAACAGGAAGACAACTACAGGATTATTTCTTATATCAGATCTGGTAATAGATAAGTCTGTAAACCCAGCAACGTGGGTGGCTGAGGGTACACTTTGTTTTTTCTTTTTGGTTTTTCGAGACAGGGTTTCTCTGTGTATCCACGGCTGTCCTGGACTCACTTTGTGGACCAGGCTAGCCTTGAACCACATTTCCTGCATAATCTTAATTTAAATATCCACCTTCTATTACTTCTGATTGATGGAGTTCAATAATTTTTTTTTTTTTTTTTTTTGGTTTTTCGAGACAGGGTTTCTCTGAATATCTCTGGCTGTCCTGGACTCGCTTTGTAGACCAGGCTGGCCTCGAACTCACAAAGATCCGCCTGCCTCTGCCTCCCAAGTGCTGGGATTAAAGGCGTGCGCCACCACCGCCCGGCTTGAGTTCAATAATTTTTTTGTCTTCTGGAAACTATAACCTACTCAACTCTTTATCAATTTGTTTTGGTTTTTAGAGACAAGGTCCTGGCCGGCCTGGAACTCCTTAGGTAGCCCAGGCTGTCCTCATACTTATGGTAATCCATCTGCTTCTTCCTCCAGAGAGCTAAGATTACAGGCATACCTAGTTTGCCCATTAATCCTACCATCTTTTTTCACTGTCTTTCATGGTCTCTCATACTGTAACTTCCCTTAGGTACCATAATAAACACATCAACAATATCCTCAATTCTCTTGTCCTTCAATCTCTTCTTTTGTACTTGGCTGGTAAAACTCAAAATAGGTAAATACAATTCTCTTGGAAGCTCACCTCAATTGGGCCCTATTCTGCCTAGCAATGCTTCCACACCTAATCCATCCATTTCATGCCTGTTCCTAGAACCACCTCCTCATTCCGCACTCTTTGTGATGACTTCCATGCAATATGAAATTAGTATGAAAAGAGTGTCTATAGTTTTCCCCATCACATTTATAAACTTGCTTTTATGTATAAAACCCAACTTTCTCTTGTTTTTAAGATATATTAGCCAGGCATGGTGGTGCACACCTTTAACCACAGTACTCAGGAGGCAGAGGCAGGTGGATCTCTGTGAGTTCAAGGCTAGTCTGGTCTACAAACTGAGTTCAGGACAGCCATGGATACACAGAGAAACCCTGTCTCAGAAAAAAAAAATAATAATACTAACTCCCTCTGCTATTTAATTCTAACTCATCTCCTTTTCTTTTTGGGACGGGGCCTCACTGTGTAGACTTGGCTGACCTGGAACTTACTATGTAAACCAGGCTAGCCTTAAGCTCAGAGATTGGCCTGCCTCTGCTTCCCAAGTCCTGGGTGTAAAGACTTGTGACACCACACCTGTCCTCACTCATTCATTTTTATACTGAAGCCCAACATGTCTAGCAAATATGGTAAGATTTTTGCTTCAAACTAAGGGGCATTTTCAGAACTGTCAACAAACATAATAACCATAAACAGTCATTTAACTATAAGAGCCCTTTGATTAAAAAGGCATTTTTACAGTGAACATGAATTTAAAGCTAACCATTTTGCATCCTTTCTGCTTTCAGAGTTCTAAGGTCTTAGAAAATATAAAACAAAACAAAAATATTCTTGTATGCATTACTTTTTTTTAATCCTTGGTAATCCCTAATAAATCCCTCCAGGGTCTCTCTAATGACTATAAGTTAAGCCTTTGAGGAAGGAACAATAGAATATTGGAAAAGGAAAAGACCTATTTTCTAATTTTTAGAAAATTTATCTAGCCATTTCATTCTCATACTGTGCCATTTCTACAATACTGCCTTAGAAATTCTCCCATGAATAGTAAATAGAAACTCACTTTTCAAGAATATGCTTGTCAGCACTTGGGAGGCAGAGGCAGGCGGATCTTTGTGAGTTCGAGGCCAGCCTGGTCTACAAAGTGAGTCCAGGACAGCCAAGGATACACAGAGAAACCCTGTCTCGAAAAACCAAAAAAAAAAAAAAAAAAAAAAAAAGAATATGCTTGTAACATGATCTCTGTAACAGCCTTCACTAGGTGCAATATATAATGAGATCATAGTAATTGAAAAGTACAATATGTTTACTACTTGTATTCGCATTTTTGTTACTTTAACTTTCTTCTATAGAATTAATGTAGGTGGAAGTAAGCGTTAAAAAGAAAAAGCAATGTTGGGCAAATAGGAAAGATCACAAACCAACTTTTGCTCATTGCCAGGTCAGTAAGCAAACTGAGCTTGACAAGTTAAATATATTTACCTTTAACAATCTTTTTTGCACAATCGTTGTATACTTGCTCTTGAGATGTGCTTGACTGGAATACACGATCAAATGCATAAGGCTTGGACTGAAAAATGAAAACAAAAGTGTTACACAAATTACAGATGAGTGTAAATTCAAAGATACCATGGCATTCTTTAACTAGTATACCTACTATGCATCTTGAGAGTAAAAGACCTTAGAAAATTAGCTCCATGAAATCAAGGCCATGTTTTTGATCTCGTACCCCAGGGTCTATTCTGACAAGTACTGAGATCAATTTTCTTTCTCTGCCCTTTCCTTCCCACTTGTTACCCATGTAACTCCATTTCTGAGTCCTTGCCCCAGCCTTCCTTCCGTTTCTTTAAAAGCATTTTTATTTTGAGACAGGGTCTCACTAAATTGTCCAAGTTGGCCCTGAAAATGAGATTCTCTTGGCTCCAACTCCCAAAGTAGCTTGGATTTCAGGCCTTCCCCACCAGCACCTGTAATCATTTTCAATACTAGTATTACTTTACAGATAAGAAAAATAGAATTGAGCCGGGCTTGGTGGCACACACCTTCAACCCCAGCACTCGGGAGGCAGAGGCAGTCGGATCTCTGTGAGTTCACGGCCAGCCTGGTCTACAAAGTGAGTCCAGGACAGCCAGGGATACACAGAGAAACCCTGTCTTGGAAAAAGAGAGAGAGAGAGAGAGAGAGAGAATTTGACAGGCACAAAAACTGTTGTGAATAACAAAATTAAAGTAGACACTTCTGTCATTAAATTCAGTCCTCTCAATGATTCCATTCGGCTTTTCATTCTCTCATTTAACAAATATTTACGGAATGCAGATGCCACGCTGAGCAGGACAGATTCTGTTTTAGTGGAGCTAAAGTCCCAGTGGGGCACACACATACAGCTGAGTGACTACAGCTTAGCTGACACACTGAGAGGTCAGACACTCTTAGAAAAAGCACCTGACTCACTGGCCCTCTTTCAGTCTTAGCTTTAACACAAAGCCAGTTGGGGTTGGTGTGAGGAAGTAGTGCAGGCACTGATAATAAGATGCTTAAAAAGCCTGGGGTCAAAAGACGCTTGTAACATTCAGGAAACAAAGGAAGTCAAGTCTGAAGTGGCAGAAGCAAGGATCAAATGCAAATATCAATACAGAGAAAATGGTATTGTATTTTCAAAGTCCTTTGAGCCTTTGGATTCCTTATGGAAAATAATATGAACATTGGGGACCACAGAAACCTGGAGAAACACTTACATAGTCTAAGAAAGAGCCAGAGGCAAAGACATTTTTTAAAGATTGGAATGAGGGGCCAGTGAGATGGCTCGGTGGATAAAGGAGTCTGCCAAGCCTGATGCTCATGTCAGGCAGGAGGCCTAGTGAGCACTCTATAATGTTACAATTCATTTTCCCTAGAGTTGTGACTGCTGTATATTTTGTGATCCAATATTTTCCCTTTAGAAAACACTAGGGAGCAGGAAGGTATATTCTTAGACTTTCTGTTCCTCTTTTTCTCATCTTTAGAACCCTGATCTCCTAAATAATTACATTGTTCCTACCAGTGTTCAATCATCTTAAACATGAAATCTTCTTAGACTCACTGACAGACTTTCTGCTCTACTTGATTGCTTTTTATTCTTTTCAACCTATTATAATAACCTGATCTTTGAAGTCAATGCTCTAACACTGATCCATACCCCTGGCACTAACCTGTCCTTTGTTACTGGGTATTTTTCCTTGAGGTGCATATATTTTATATTCTGGTTTTTTAAAATTTATTTTATGTCTATGAGTGATCTATCTGCATGTACACCTGCAGCCAGAGGAGGGTGTCAGATCACATTGTGGATGGTTGTGAGCCACAATGTGGTTGCTGGGAATTGAACTCAGGACCTCTGGAAGAGCATACAGTGCTCTTAACTGATGAGCCATCTTTCCAGCCCTGTGATTTTTTTTATTAAAGAATTAAATGTTTATTCTGTATGTATGCATGCACCACATACACACATTCGAGAGAACTTGGAGGAGTTGGTTCTTCCAACCACTGAAGATGCTCTATATCTTGCAGTATCAAACATTAGCTGACTTAATTCCTTATGCAAAAGTAAATAAGCCCATCTCATTAGTGCGTAAAACTGCGTCCACCTTTAATAAGTGATAGCAAAGGAATGTCTTAAAATAATTTTACAATTATCAGTAAATGTCTGATATTTTATCTGTTCTATATAACCATATACCATAAGTAGCATAAGAATCTCTTCGGAGTTGCTGGGCATGGTTGCGTACACTTTAATCCCAGCATTCAGGAGGCAGTGGCAGGAAGATCTCTGAGCTCAAGGCCAGCCTGGTCTACAGAGTGAGTTTCAGGATAGCCAGGACTACACAAAGAAACAGTGTCTCAAAAAACCAAAAAAAAGGAAAAAAAAAAAAGAAAAAAGAATCTCTTAGGGCAGTGGGAAAAGTTTAAGAAGCCCTATTTTTTGGGCTACTTATCCCAAACGTTCTCTTTTCCCTGCTACTTTCCACTAGTCTATCCCCCTCACAAGTGGAGATCCTATGACCCAGTTCTGCATCATATAACGTGGTTATTGGCTAGGAGGCCTCTGAGAAGGTTTTACTTCACTGATAAAAGGGATCATCCAATTGGAAGTTCTTTCTTATTTTTGGAATAAAATATGGACCTGTAGCATCCATCTTGCAAATGTAACTATTACAATCAAAAGTGAGTACCTAAGCATGACAGACTAAAACAGTCAGGTCTCGCAAGCAGCAGCAATATGAGCCTATTTCTAAAATTTCTGACATGAGAAAAATAACCTTTTACTTATCTAAGTTCCAGTTGTTCTTCCTCAGCAACTGGAAGCATAGCAAGAATGTCTTCATTTGGGCATCAGATTCAAATGGTATCAATTTTGATTATTCTGAAAGTATCCTTTTCCTGAGGTACTACTGACACATTAACATTCAATCCCATAGCTGCAGGTTTTTAAAAAAGATTTGTTATTTTACTCATTTGACAAAACATTCTTTTTGGATTGCAATCCTAAGGAATTAATTTTGGGACTGGACAGGTGGCTCAGGAATTAAGAACCCTACTATTCTTCTAGAGGGCCTGAGTACTGTTCCTAACATCCATGTCAGGAACTCACACAGCCTGCAACTCTACCTCCTGGGGATCTGACGCCATTCTCCTGGCCTCCATGGGTATCTGCATGCACGCACACACATGCACGCACGCACTCATATGCACCCCAATAAAAATAATAAAAATAAATTAATTTTGCTGTGTAAGGCAAATATTGTATTAAAAATACTGTTTGGCCAGGTGTGGTGGTGAGCACGCCTTTAATCCCAGCTCTTTGGAGGCAGAGGCAAGCAGCTCGCTGTGAATTTAAGGCCAGCCTGGTCTACAAAGCAAGTTCCAGGACAGCCCATACTGCTACAGAGAAACCCTGTCCTGAAAAACCAAAATAAACAAACAAATAAATAAATAAAAAGACACACCTCAATCTTTTAAATAGATTAAACAAAGGAAACCTATATAACAGGTCTTAAATTTTTTTTTCAATTCACTTCTTTGACTTGAAATACACATTACACAGCCTATATAATCCTATGTGTTTTCAAATTACTCCATTTTACAAACTCTAAGTCACAAAATGCATCCATATCTGACTTAGCCTTCAAGGAGATAAATCCAAGGAGTAAGTTTAACTGAACTACATCATAGTTTAGATTTTTTATATGACTGCCACATGAGATTACACAGATCAAACCAAATTTAGTCATGAAGCAGGGATATGCTACTGATAGGAATTCTGAATAGTGATCTTTCAGATTACAGTGTGCATTGTGAGAATAGCTCCTTCCTCTCTCAATTTTCACTCAAGGCAATCAAGGTTTAACTGCTAAACTAGCATTGACTTGTAGGTGCAAGTTGTGTTTTGCTTCAGGCAAGGAAATGGGCAAGATAATCTAATTAATTTTAATGCTCTTCTAATGTAAACGAATTACAGCAAGCTGGCTTAGGTTCTGGCTGCCTGAATAATACACCATATAAGGAACTATGATTAGACAGCATTTAACCCTGAACTCGAAGAGGCAGAGATAACTTATACAGAATGTTTTAGCAAGTTAGTGGAACAAATAGACCCCCCCCCATTGTTTTGTAAGCTCTCTAACTAAAATAGGCTATTTTGTATTGTTTAAAGATTTTCAGGGGATAATTTGTTTCACTCAGTGTGGTATTTATGGCACTTTACCAAGCATTTATGCCATAAACAAAATTAAAAGTCACACAAAACATACACAATACTATAAGATCAAAAGGTCTGCTTACTAGAATGCCATATTATATTAAAATTATTGATTCTGTGGTTAACAAGAAAAATTTTGGACAAAATATTAAAAACTAAACTTAGAAAAAAGCAGTATCCTTAATTATTTCCCATATGAGCAGCGATTATGATTCCCAATCAGGTGGCATTATAAACTAACACATTTAGGTTTTAAGTTTTGATTTAACTTTAATACATTAAACAATACTTAAACGTTATATTTAAAATAGTCTAGTTTTACATGTTATGTTGCTACAATTCTCTCCTAAACTATTTCTAATTCATCAAGCTCATGATTCAATAAAATGAATAAAATAAATCATATTTTATAATTTTTTTTTCAATCTGATTCTTTGGCATATAGACTTCCATTTCACTCCTTAACTTCCTTAATGAATTCCCGAATAAGCTTTCATAATACAATTCACTAAAATATTGAGTACAAAGACCCCAGCATACTAATATAGTTACTATATATAAGAAACCAGTTCCTAAAACAAAGAATGAAACATATTAAATATCTTCTTAGTGTCCTTATGTTTCCCTTGGTTTTATAATCTACTTTTCCTATACTTTTTATTAATCATTTGTTCAAAGTTTCTATTCATTGCTAAACTTATTTGTATTACATAGAGAAACCTTGAAACAGAAATTATGAACTTTTCCCAAAGGAAAGAACCTAGAATAAATGGGTTTTCTGTAGTGGTGGCTATCTTTTGTTTTGTGTATTATATGTCATATTTGGCCCACATTAATTACTTTCTAACTTAATTTCTCTCTTTTTATGGAGGATGGGAAGTGGGATTACTGTATGTTAAACTAGTGATTCTCCTGCATCAGGTTCCTGAGTACTGAGGTTAAGAGTGTGAGCTACAGCCGGGCGGTGGTGGTGCACGCCTTTAATCCCAGCACCTGGGAGGCAGAGGCAGGCAGATCTCTGTGAGTTCGAGGCCAGCCTGGTCTACAAAAGCGAGTCCAGGACAGCCAGAGCTGTTATACAGAGAAACCCTGTCTCGAAAAACCAAAAAAAAAAAAAAAAAAAAAAAGAGTGTGAGCTACGACACATGGCTCTTTTAAAAAGCATCAGTTTAAAACAAAAAACCAAAGCCAGGTCTGGTGGTAAATGCCTGTAATTCCAGCACTCAGGAGGCAGAGGCAGATGGATCTCTGTGAGTTCGAGGCCAGCCTGGTCTACAAAGTGAGTCTACTACAGCCAGGGCTCTATTAGACAGAGAAACCCTGTCCAAAGAAACAAAAACAACAACAACCAGTTTCTCACTCTGTAGCCTGGGCTGGCCACAGTCCTCCTGTCTCAAACTCACAAGTACTGTGATCACAGATGTGTAAGCCACCAACCATAACTTGATACATTTTGTAAACCCTAAATTTCGGCATTCCCAGCAAAACAATCTTAGTGACATTTATAGATTTATTTTAACAGGCACAAAAACTCAGAGAATTAAGACCATTTTAATACAAGTGGAAAATGAAATAGAACTTTATTATGTAAGTCACTGCGGGAGCTGAATCATTACAGATCCTAAGGAATAAGTAACCTCAAGTTTGACACCTAATCCTGGAGTTGAAAGCTGTTACTGACTGCAGGCAGAACATACAACCCAAGGATTCCTTCCTATGCTTCATTTCCCTTCCTCACTATGACGTCATTTATAGCAAGAGCATCTTGAGCACATTAACAAAGAACCAGCTGCAGTAGCTGGAAGCTGCTAGTGACTTAATGGGTTTTTCCCCCTTTCCTTTTCTGCCAAAAGCCTACCAATAGGAAGAGGTTTAACACACCCTCTAAAGAATGTTAGAACTATCTTCAGGCCAATGGCTCCAGCCATCAATGGCTGGTCTCCTGTAACCTCTCTGCCCTATTTCTAAATTGAGAAGTCCAAACAATATACTAAATATAGAATTCCACTCAAGAATAAATAATAGAAAGCAAAAACTGACATTAAAAATTGAATACTAGTCCCAGGCACGGGGGCTCACACTTTTAGTCTCAGCATTCAGGATGCAGAGTGGGCAGACCTTTGTGAGTTCAAGGCCAGACTGGTTTACAGAGCAAATTCCAAGACAGTCAAGGCTACACAGAGAAACTCTATCTTGAAAAACAAAACAAAACAAAATTCTGGGATCTGATTTATGTTGGGCATGGTGGTGCAGGCCTTTAATCCCAGCAGAGGCAGGCGGATCTCTGAGTTCGAGGCCAGCTTGGTCTACAGAGCAAGTTCCAGGTCAGCCAGAGCTGTTACACAGAGAAACTCTGTCACAAAATCAAAACAAAAACAAAAAATTGAATCCTAATAATAATGTACATGATCACTAATAAGTTTGCTTTTTAGTTTAGCTTGCTGCTCTGTACACAAGTGCAGTTTTACTATTCACTTTTAATCTTGAACTCAATGTTTCCAGAGAACCTACAGTCCTAGATATAAGAATCAGGTTTCTCTAATAATAATCAATAAACCCACTTACATTTTATACAACAAAGGAGTATTTACTGCCTCTCAGATTACCAAGATCAATTTTCTTCAAGATTGTACTTGTATTAATATGAATCTAATAGCGGTGATTCCCCCCCTCCACAACACTGTCTCATTAATAACTATCTTTCCTACATTCTTAAAACCCAGTGAAGAGTGAAATTCTAGATCTTTCTGACACTTATTTGGCCCAATCTGAATCCACTTATATCTACTATAACAGTAGACATAATTACTCTAATTTTAAAGAAAAGCCACTAATTTTTTTTTAATTCCCTACTTATTACTGTTAACATGAAAAGTCAAGAGGGTGAACATTTGAGGAACAAGAGTATTGTAGTTGCTTTTCCTCTTCCCCAGGGGTTTCAATTCTAGTAGAACGTTCCGTTAAAAACAGGTATCTAGCCGGGCGGTGGTGGCGCACGCCTTTAATTCCAGCACTTGGGAGGCAGAGGCAGGTGGATCTCTGTGAGTTCGAGGCCAGCCTGGTCTACAAAAGTGAGACCAGGACAGCCAGAGCTGTTATACAGAGAAACCCTGTCTCGGAAAACCAAAAACAAAAAACAAAAAAACAGGTATCTATTTTTTATCGTACAGTACAGTTGGGCCCACAGCTCAGTGTTCTGAACTCTGATTTCTGCTCAGTTTGAAGGTAGTCCGCAACAGCATCAGAAACAATGAACCCAGATAGACAAGACAGGACAGACACACACACACACACACAAAGAATGAACTGTGCACTAAACTGCCTACTGGGACGTAGCCTCCAGAGCCCCAGGTGGGGGAGTGTCCAGGCTGAGAGACAAGCCACCTCCCAGCGGCCGGAGCTTAGGATCGGGGTGGGGGGTGATCCTCGAACAGGCAGGGAGTCTCTCGAACAGGGCTGGCTCCTCCCTGGCCTTGGGAACCTGCAAACCCGGTTCGAAAAGCGAGCCCTTGCCCCACTCACTCTCGGCTTCGCGACCGGCCACGTCCCAGAACTCAGCGCCCTGCCCGACAGGGGCCACTCACCGCGATCATCACCGTGTCTTCTCCCTGGAACTTGGCGACATACTTGTCGCCGCGGTTCACCTCGGACTCGTTGAGAGGTCTGAAGCGACACATCACTTTGATGTTGCATTCCGCCGGGTCCGCCATCTTTCTGGCAGCCGGGACCGCAGGCCGGGAGCCACTCCCCGCCGCTCAGTCTCGGGGTTGGCGGCGGGTGCCGAGAGGCAGGGGTCGCGAGGGCCGGCTCCGAAGGGCCGCGCGCCCGGGCAGCGCCCGGCAGCGAGACCGAAGCGCTACCGCCGGCAGCCCGCGCCCGGAGCTCACTTCCGCTCCATCATGGCGGCCATGGCGGCAGTACCCGCAGCGCCGGGGTACTCCTCTGCGCCTCCCTCACGGGCCTCCGCACGCTGCGGGCACTGGAGAGCGGCTCCTTCTTTCCTTCCCGAGAGAGGCAGCCGGGCTGACAGCTTCGGCCCACTAGCCGGCCACGGCCACTCGCCGGCTTCCCGGGCAGCTGACGCTCGAGCCCTCCCAAGGCCGCAGTCCCGGCGGCAGGCTGGGCGGGCGGGAGGAGCACTGCGCAGGCGCGAGGCGAGGCCGAGCAGCCAATCATAGCTCGCGCCGGGCCCTGGCTCCGCCTACAGGTCTGGGCTCCGGATCAAGTTTTCCTGTAAGTTGAGTAGAGCGGAGGCCGCTGTGTAATTTCTTAGACCGAGCCCGGGGAAGGTTTGCTCGCCTTTTTATTTGGAGAAGTTTGTTTTAGCCACGTACTGGTGGTGTTCAATTTAGCATAACACCAGATCCCTAAAAGGAAGGGTTTGCTTTCATTAAGGCCTTAGAAGAAAAAAAAAGTGATTACTGATGCACCGTTGGTTTTCTTTCTTTTTTAGATCACTTTGCCAAACCCGGGGAGATTTGAATTAAGGTTGGGGCGTGGCCCGGGTGCACCAGTACCCTGTCCCGCCCCGCGCTTGCGAGCTTTATCCAGAATGGACTGGGGAGACTTAACAAAGAAAGGGGAAGTTTCCCAAGAGACTTGGAACATCTGGGTGGGATAGATGAAGAACCCCTTCACTTTTCTACCTTTAGCTGCCCATGGTTTGACAACCACACAGGTGGACCACAGCATCCCAAAGGTTTTTCGAGACAGGGTTTCTCTGTGTATCTCTGGTTTTCCTGGACTCACGTTGTAGACCAGGCTGTAGACCAGGCCTTGAACTCATAGAGATCTGCCTGCCTCTGCCTCCCAAGTGCTGGAATTGAAGGCATGCGTTACCACGCCTGGCTTTCAGTGGAATCTTATGGAGGTATTTTTCTCAATAAGTTCTCTCCTTTCGGATACCTCTAATTTGTGTGTCGAGTTGACATAAAACTAGCCAGCACACCTTCTTCCTGCACAGTAGATTTTAGAAGCTCAGGCCTCATTAAAAAAGCATAAAGGGAAGTATCCTGTAAGAGCCTTCTGCTTTCAGACTTGCCATGCATACTAGGGTAAGGAAGTACTGCATCCTGTCATCGTAGAACCAAGAAGGAGCAAAATGCTGTGTAAAAAACAAGATCTTTATCAACGTTTTGTGATAACAAAGAATTAAGCTAATAAAGTCCTATGGAACATTTTCACAAAGGATTGATCTCTTTAACCGTATTTTTTTTATTTGTGTGTATTTCTATATGAGAGTATGCTTTTTGTGCAAGTGTCTAAAGCCAGTTGAGGGTGTAGGACCCCGTGGAGCTGGAGTTACAGGTGGCTGTGAGCCACTTAATGTGGGTGCTGGGACCAAACTGGCATCCTCTGGAATAGTAGCAAATGCTCCTAGTCACCGAGCCATCTCTCTACTTCCCAAAAGATTGAGTTTTAGACCTTTGTAATCCAGGTCTTCTATACGTAAGTACGGCAATTATATATACAATCACCACGTCCTGTATGGCATAGTGCTGGAAACATGGCTAGGGTGACTAGGGGATGAAGAAAGGACAGATACGTGGACAGAAGAGCTGGAACTGGCTAAGCTGTGCTCTCTGACAACCCCTTCTTAGGCAGGAGAAGGAGGAGTAGCTGGACTCAGTGGGATCAGTTTCAAGCTGTTAACAATGAGGGAGGAAGCTGCTTTCTGTCAACATTTGCACACAAACCAAAAGCTTTGCCAATTCCCTGAACCTGACCCAGGCTTTGCAAATTTCTACAGATCTGAGGCATGGGTGTCCTCATCAGTAATGTTTTACTCAGGGCTTCCTCTCCTCCTTACACGCTCACTCATGGCTTCCTCTGCCCCCCAAAACACAACATTTATAGTGAAATAGTAGGTTTCTTTGAGTTTGTGACTTGTCATAACATCCTAAAGAAAATGTGAGTGATATGTTTATTTATACACATTAGTCTTCAGTGATGGCCTTCCCATGAACCTGGCTCCAGGAACTCACACCTGTGTGTGTAAATCCCTTTCCTAGTATCTAAGCTGGCCCTGTGACCCTTGTTCAATATGCATCCCTTCGTGATATCTGAAGCTAACTGTGGAGAAGGCTTGTGATATAAACTTCGATCTTTTGGAATTCTCCTTTTGTGGTTCTGACTGGCTCATCAAGGCCAGCCACTCTGAAAGCACCATGCTAGCAAGGTAATGTGTAGGTGCTCCAGGCAATAATCTCAGCTTCCCAGCTGTTGCTACTGAGGGACCAGACTTGTTAGGGAAGCCATTTTGGACATGTGGACAAGCACTAGCTTTAGATGAATACCAGTAAGTAAGCTCAATCTCAATTGACACTCTCAGAGCAGAGAAGTCAACCAGCTGAGGCCTGCCTAAATTCCTGGCCCATACAGTCATGAACTACAATGGAACAGTTATTGTTTCAAGTTGCTCCTGCAACTTGGAACTTAATTTTATCTCTCAGAAATAAGTTTTCAAAACGTAATTTATGTGTAAAGTGTGTACTTAAATTGGAGTTTTTTTCTAGAGTAATTATAGATTTAAAAGTTGGAGAGGGGACTGGAGAGATGGCTTAGTGGTGAGGGCTGGAGTTCTTCCAGAGGACCCAGGTTTGATTCCTAACAACATGGAGACTCACAACCATCTGTAACTCTTGATCCAGGGCATCCAAATCTCTCTTCTGGCCTCCTGAGACACTGCATTCACATGTTCCATAGACATACATGCAGACAAAACACCCATACATAAAAAAGTTGGAGGTCTATCATGACTACTGTATAGAGCAGTATTATTCTAAGAAAATGTGTTTTATATTTCATGTGAAATGGCTTTTAAAATAGGCTTCTAGGTTATTAACAGCCATCTTTTTAACCCCTAAAAGCTATATCCACTACTATCATCATCATTACTATTATTAGAGACATGGTCTCTCTAGCTGTCCTGGAACTCACTATGTAGATCAGGCTGGCCTCAAACTCACAGAGATCCGACTGCCTCTGCCTCCCAAGTATGCCCACATCCCTCTTTGACATACCAATTGCACTGGATACATACCCAATAGTGGGACAATAGCTGGATTGCATGGTAGTTCTATCTTTTACTTTTTGAGGAAACAAGCTTTTTCCATAAATTTCTGTACTGTTTATTCTAACGACAGTGTGTGCAGGTTCCCTTTTCCCACATCCTCACCTCTACTCTTACTTTTGTGTTCTTAATGGCTATTTTATCACATATGAGGTAATATCTGATTGTTGTTTTGATTTGTGTTTTTTCTAATGATTGGTAATGTTGGGCATTTTTCCATCTATCTATTGTCCATTGTATGTCTATTTAGGTCCCTTCATTCACTTAGAATTGATAAATCTGGTTCTTGGCTCTTGAGGTGTTTATCATTTGTTTGTTAACTGCCCCCATTACATACACACTTTGCAGACAAGCTCTCCCATTCTGTACGGTTTCTCTTCCTCTGTTAATTGTTCCTTTTGCTGTGCATAAGCCTCTTAGCTTGGTGTAACAGCTTCATTAGTCACCTCTTGCTTTGTCCCTGTGCTTCCTGGATCACATCCACAAACATCCTTGCCCTGGCCACTGTGAGGGAGCACTTCTTTTTTTTTTTTTTTTGGTTTTTCGAGACAGGGTTTCTCTGTATAACAGCTCTGGCTGTCCTAGACTCACTTTGTAGACCAGGCTGGCCTCGAACTCACAGAGATCCACCTACCTCTGCCTCCCAAGTGCTGGGATTAAAGGCGTGCGCCACCAACGCCCGGCTAAGGGAGCACTTCTTTCTCCTGTTTTCCAGTAGGTTCACAGTTTGAGTTTTACATTTGAGTGTTTAGTCCATTTTGATTTTATCTTTGGGTATGTTATGACATAGATAAGATTTCATTTCATCCTTCTGCATGTAAATATTCAGTTTTTCCCTGTTAGAACTGCCTGATCTCCAGGTTCTCCCAGAATGCCCGAGCTTGGACCTGTTACAGGCATGCCCCCCCAAAGCCTTTACATATAACCCAGACATGTTAGGGGCTCTCCCCTCTCAACCTTTTCCCCCTCTTCTCTTCCCCTCTCTATCTCTCTTCCCCTCTCCCTCTCTTTTCCTCACTGTCTCTATGTCTCTGTTCCTCTCTATCTCTCTATGTGTGTGAACGCTGTTTCTCTTTCTCTCTTGTGTCCAACAAACCTGCCTTTATAAAACTTAATTTGGCCTGGATTGGATCATTTTGCACAGTGCAGAATGCACTATTATTTTTTAAAACATTCTCAATTCTCTGTTGTGTGTTGACATTGTGAAAAATCAGTTGGTTGTGTAGATTATTTTGGGGTTACCTAGTCTAGTAACCCATTGATTCTAGTAACCAATTGGCCCATTGATCCTGGTACCATTATGTTTGGACACTATAGCTGCATTGTATATTTCAAAGTCAAGTATTATTATACAGGTATTCACTCCCCAGCTCTGTGTGCTCTCTCTACACAAGAATGCCACAGCCACTGAAGGTCTCTTGTGCTTCATACCCATGTAAGGATTTTTCAAAATATGTATTTCTGTGGAATAGCTTGGTATTTCATAAGGTTTGTCCTGAGTCGGTAGATTGCTGTTATCTAAATGTCTCCAGTGATACTCTTTAGGACTGGTTCTTTTCCATAGACACAAACTCTAACTTATTGTTAGGTTAATATACATCCTGCTATCAGGTGTTTTTTCTTTTTCTTTAATTGAGTAGAGTTGGGTAATCTCCACATTCAGTTTGTGGTTTGTCTCCCAGTTTTCAAGGAGACCAACCAGTCTTCTCTTCAGCTGTGTCTAGTGTTCCTGAGTCCTCACCCTCTCTGGCACAGCCTACACAGATAAGAAATGTCCTTCCTTCGATTGTGCGAGAAGGGTGCCAACTTTTGGCATTTCTGTTTGAGGGAGATTGTATTTCAAAAGGTTTCTATAGGGGGCTGGAGAGACGGCTCAGCGGTTAACAGCACTGGATGCTCTTCCAGAGGTCCTGAGTTCAATTCCCAGCAACCACATGGTGGCTCACAACCATCTACAATGTGATCTGATGCCCTCTTCTGGTTGCAGATGTTCATGCAGACAAAGCACCCATACATAAAATAAATAAATCTTAAAAAAAAAAAAAGGTTTCTATAGAAACTTCAACCAAACTTTCTCATTTTCCATTCTACCCTGCCCTGTGCCTCCCTGTGTTTACAATTCTTAAGGCTTTGGGGTGTTGTATGTAGAACACAGACTAAATTCTTAACTATCTACTCTACCAGCATAGGACTGGGCATTCCCATAATATTTAGGTAGATTACATCTCCACCATGGTGCAGCTGACTTGCTGATGATGGTTTCCTTCAAAGTTTTCTTTACATTTGTGGGTTTAGGACTTTTATATGTATTCGCTGTCACTTTATTGGAAAGTCAGGGGATAGAAGATAAAAGTGAATATTTAATCTGCTTTCTTTTCCTTTTTTCAGTTGTGGAGATTAAATTCAAGACCCGTGTACGGCAAGCACTTTACCACTAAGCTGGGTCTCCGACCCCAACTTGCCATATTTAATTGACCACAGTTTATATCTGAGTTTCTAGTTATCACCCAAGAATATAACCTTTCTGGAGAATGCTACTCATTCTCTAAAAATGCTTATTTAGCTCAATACTTAGGCTCTTTTACATACTAATATATTTTCTGTCTTGAATGAAATTGGAATTCAGTGAGCACCTCTTAATTAATGTTCTACTCAAAAGGTAGTGGAATACAAGTGTGAGCACTTTCCAGTTGAGGAAGTCCTGCTTTAGGATGGGTCGCTATAATCATCAACCACCAGAGAAGCTCTATAGAAGTGTGCCATTGCAGTTGGGAAGCAGTTATTTTCTTATATTTATTTAGTGTGTGCACTCCCCGCTTCTGCAGCACCTATGTGAAGTTAGAGCTGTTGGTTTTCTCCTTCCACCATTTGGATTCTGGGAATAGAATTGAGACTGTAAGGCTTGGGGGCTAGGCCTTTTACCCACCTAGCCATCTTACTGCCCCTGAAGATTTCAGGCCTCTTTTTTTTTTGACATGTATGTATGTATGTAAAAAGGGGTGCATGTGTGCCACAGAACATATTTGGAGGTCAGAAGACAACTTTTTGTTCTTGTTTTATTTTTGTTGGCTTTTAAAATTTGCTTTATCTGGGAACTGTGCAGCTTACAAAAGGGCAGCTGCTAACTACAAAGACATGTGCAAACGTGATTTGCTTTTCTCAAATGACAGAATGGGTGGATTTCAGGGAATCGAGGCAGAAGGATGAATCCTAAGCATCTCCCGAAGTTATTTCACAAAACAGAGCAACAAAATGCAAAGGTGAATTTCCCATCGAGGAGCTCTCAGGGAAGGAGGTTTATTACTGCAGACCAGTTCAGATGTGTGTATACATTATGTTTGGATAGTCAATTATTTCCTTCCATCGTGTGTGCAAATCACAGGACTGCAAAGATTTTATTTTTCACATAGTAAAAACCATCAGTTGAGGCTTTTCCATCAACTGTATCAACTGTTCTGTTCTTTACCAAAAATTAAAAACAAAGCTAAGTGATTAAATGGGCTCCACTAAAAGACTTGAACTTCATTTTCTGAGCTGTGCTCCCAGTTAGGGAACACCATGCTGTCTGACAGCTATGACTCTTTCCAAGTGTTTTGTTTGTTTGTTTTTTATTATTTATTTTGTTTTTAACCAAGTATGTGTGCATTTGGTAATATACATGTGAATCAGGTCCCCTGGTTCCCCTAGAGTTGGAGTAGGCTGTTGTGACCTGCCTGGCAAGGGTTCTGGGAATCGAACTTGGGTCATCTGTAAGAGCAGTATCTGTTCTTAACCAAAAAGCCGTCTCTACAGCTCCCAAATGTGTATCTTAATGTCAAAGACTGCTTGGCATCTTGAAAGCTGCATGGTAACCACCACCCACTTCCCTTTCAGTTCTAGTTACCATTGTCATACCACAAGATAAGGAGCTGAGACAAATTTTGTTCAGAAGGGGCACAAGATGTCTGTCTAATTATGGAGGCCCTGAAGTGTGTGTGTATAGCTTCAAAATTTATCACATACATCTTAATGAAAGAATCAAAACAGAAGAGTCTTTCAAGTTGAAATCAAGAAGGTAAACCTCTCTTCTCCTAATAGTACTCACGTTGGAACATGCCTACCTTAGTCAAGGCTTAATCGGGGCAACTCCACCTCAAGCTAGTTATAAAATACTTTATGTATTTTATACTAAGCTATTACTATAGGTAAGAGGTACAGTAGTCTCCCTTGTCTGAGGGGAACATGTTCCAATCCCTCCAGTGGATGCCTGAAGTTGCAGACAGTGCCAACCCTTAGCTAGACCCTGTTTTACATACAGTGCATTGTGGGCGTAATGGACAAAGGGATGGGCCTGCTCCAGGTGAGACAGCAGAAGGGCAGATGGCTTCATCATGACACTCAGAACGGCCTGCAATTCCAAGCATATGAATTGTTTACTACTAAAATTTTCCATTTCATATTTTCAGATAGCAGTTTGCCAAAGGATAATTGAAAATCCATGGATAAGGGGCTATCAAATGTATAAATTCAAAATTTATAAAGAACTTGTATTTTTCGAGATCATCAAACTGTAAACATATCACTTATGGTGGAGGAAGATGGTATTCCAAGAACTTGTTTGGTAGAGGACTCTATTAGGCATCGAGTCTTTTATTCACAGCATTAAAATAGATATAATTGACATTTCTGAAAGTCATTTGTACATTTGCAGCTGGTTATCTAAAGCACACAATATGGAAGAGCAGAATTATTGGTGAATTGGGAAACTACTAGAAGGAAAACACCATTTCATTCAGATCAGCAATCTAAAACACTGATGTTTATGATACTGTTGAGCAAAAAGCACACTGATTGATTTAGCAGTCAAAATGCAACCTCCAAATACAAGATCTATAATTCAAATGCAGCCTTTTTCATTTCCTCATGGAGTTCTGAGCATACGTACATGACTGACTGGAATCAAAGTACAGTATGTACCCTGACTACTAAAATCTTTGTGAAAGTAATTCACAGTACCTTTGCCAAATTAGACTCTGTGAAATAACTTGCCTTCTTCAGGAAAGTAAGTATAAGTTCTGGTTAAGTCATGAGATAGAATTCTCTGTTATTGTGTTGTACATAAACATAAATGTGTACATTCATATATACATAACACGTAACATAATTACATCCACTATAATGCATACATAAGTGAGCCATATATATTTCTGTATTTGGAGTCAATCATTTACTTTCTACATTATTGTTACCCCTTCCTCAAATTCTGCTCCCTCATCCCATTTTGTGTAGTCTTAGGAAATACAAACAGCCATGAGGTTTGTTCCTGTAGGACTGGAGAGATGGCTCAGTGGTTAAGAGTACTGACTGTCCTTCCAAAGGACCTGGGTTCAAATCCCAGCCCCCACATGGCAGTTAACAGCTGTCTGTAAATGGCCGGGCTGTGGTGGCGCACGCCTTTAATCCCAGCACTGGGGAGGCAGAGGCAGGTGGATCTCTGTGAGTTCAAGGCCAGCCTGGTCTACAAAGCGAGTCCAGGACAGCCAGGGCTGTTACACACAGAAACCCTGTCTCGGAAAACAAACAAACAAACCAACCAACCCAACAACAACAAAAACCCTGCACTTCTTTTTTTTTTTTTAAACATTTATTCATCAATTTATTATGTATACAGTATTTGCTCTACATAAATGCCCAGGCACAAGATCTCAATGTAGATGGTTGTGAGCCACCATGTGGTTGCTGGGAATTGAACTCAGGACCTTTGGAAGAACAGCCAGTGCTCTTAACCTCTGAGCCATCTCTCCAGCCCCAAAAGGCGTGCACCACCACACCAGGCAGTATATATATATATATATATATTTTTTTTTTTTTTTTGGTTTTTCGAGACAGGGTTTCTCTGTGTAGCCCTGGCTGTCCTGGACTCACTTTGTAGACCAGGCTGGCCTCGAACTTGCAAAGATCCACCTGCCTCTGCCTCCCAAGTGCTGGGATTAAAGGCGTGCGCCACCACTGCCCGGCTAAAAACCCTGCACTTCTGATGAGCCCAGACACCAGAAGTTCAGACAGTTCACATTTCAGTGTGGTAGGAAGTGAAGAGGTAGAGCCACCAGGCACATCTGAGCTACAGACTCCTAGAGTGCATTCGTTCCATACCCTCTGTTTGGTTTGGCTATTTAATTTTCCAGAAAAATGGATGTAACTAGTGGGAGATTACCTGTCAGAGGGTCTGCCTGAGAGTTCAGCAGATGGATGTCGTGGTTTCAGGAATCAGAAAGGATTGTGGGAACATAGGGGAGTCCTCAGGATCCCAGCTTTTGGCACTTCCTCTCCCATCTTTCTTCAGTGGCTCTTTCCTTCTGAAAACTCTCCTCAGAGAGGGTTTTTTTTTTTAAAGGTTTTTCAAGACAGGGTTGCTCTGTGTAGCCCTGGCTGTCCTGGAACTCACTCTGTAGACCAGGATGGGCTTGGACTCACAGAGATCCACCTGTCTCTGCCTCCCGAGTGCCAAGATTAAAGGCATGCGCCACCATGCCCGGCAGAGAGGATTTTAAATATAACCACAGTCAAATACAAATTGCAAACTGTTTAAAAATGTCACCTCTCCTAGAGACAGTAACACCTTAACTGTGGATTGTTTTTAATATAGCCCCTGTAGCACTACCTGCAGGGATTGGACAGAGAACATAACACCGAACTAGGAGTCCATCAGATAGGGGTGCCGATCTATATCCACCCAAGAAATAACCCCTGAATCCTGGGTGTCTGGATGCATTTTATTAGTCACAGATGTGAAAGAGAGTGCTAAGTTCCACTTCCCTTGAGGTGTTTCACTCTCATAGGGAAATCTTTAAAATAATAACTTTGTGGTTTTAAAAAAGTTTGCTCCTCCTTGAGAAAAGATCCCACCAAGACCTACTGAATCAAGACACAATTATTTCACTTCAGATAGAAAGTGAAGGAGATAATTTCAGGCTTCACTGTCTCCCAGCGCTAGGCACTCTGGGAGACAGAGAAGCCTGAAATTATCTCAAATTATCAAATTATAAAGAACAATCATGATCGGTGTCTAACTTGGGGAGACTTATGTTTTCTTTTCCTTAAATGTGGGTGTAAGGTTTGGCACATATCTGGAAGATGAACAAGTTGCTATTAATCTCCGAGATTTATGGCCTATACTGCAAAACCAAAAGTATTTTGTGTAATGAAGACATACTACAGTGTAAGCGGATATCGTCAAGGATGCTCTGAAGACCTGAAAACTGTAGAATGAACTCAGATAGGAAGGTCCTGAGACCTGATCGCTGTCCTCCTCCCTTCAGCAGCAGGCCAGTTTTTCCCCTTATCTGAGTCAATTCTCCCCTGCAAGGCTGGGATCCCACCCTCGGCCTCTTGCAGTTGGAATGTGGGCTGGGAGTGATCTCTGTTTCGTTGCCTTCTGCCTGCTCCACTGTGGCTCTACCTCTCCACTCATCCATCCACTTCAACCCACCAGCTCTTTGTTCAGACGCTGGCCCTGGAATCCTGCAGTCTCCTCCTTGCTGATCTCGTGTTCAAAATATTCTCTGTTCCGTTACTGAGGTAATTTCCAGCAGCCACTCACACAACAGCCTAAAAGATTTGCCTTCCTGAGACTTCCCAATCCTATTATGAAGGCATTACTTACACAATAAATCCTCACAATTCAAAGTATTTGATCAACTTTGCTAATTGTACACAACTGTGTAGCCACCCAGATGTGGAGTGGCCTCCTCCCCTTCATCATTTTGCCTCATGCCCATCTCTGACCAAATACTCATCCGATTTCCCTCACTGTAGTGTCTTTTGATTTTATGTAAATGCTCCCTATTACTCCTTTTAAAGCAAATGTTGGAATTTTAGAGTTGTAGAACAATTGCAAAATTGTGTGAAAACATACCTTTGGCCCTCATCTTCATTCCCTGGCATGCAGCTCCTAAAACCCTTGGAGACGCCAGAGCCATAGGCTGTGCTACTTAATCAGCTGTCTGTGACTGAGGGTGCCTCAGAAGACCAATGTATGACTAAGAGCCAAGCCTTTGCTCTCGGCTGGATTGATGTCATCATGGACATCAGTCACATGTAGCCCATCAAGATGGCCAGGGTCACCACAGCACTGGGTAGATCTGGCTGACCTGAGTAGTATACTCAGGTACCTGTGGAACTGACCCGTAATGCCGGCGTTCTGCCATCCTCAACGTGACACACCACACACATGCGGTGACATGTTCACCTTGTTGGGGTAAGAAAGGGAAACCTGGAGGCTGAGCTTGCTTCTGGGTCCTGGACATTTGAACTAAAAACAAGACAAAAATAAAGAATGAAACAACTCAAAGCTTTCACACCATCCTGTATTGAGGATTCTTTTCCTGGGGAGATGTAAATAGCATATACCTGCTCCTTTTAAGCAAAGTGTGATTGCACTGAAGTTGAACCTGGGAACCAATGAGATTACTGAGTTCACTTATGGAACATAGGTAAGGGGTTGCTTACAGGGGCCTAGGTGATCCTAAAGCTGCCTTACTGGAAGTCTTCACCCAGCGCGGATGACGGTGCTCCCAAAAGCTGCCTAGATAGAGCCCCCTTCCATGATGTGTCATGAGGCCCCAAGGCCATATGCCACTAGGACAGAATTGGATGCAAATAGCTGGGAGAAGCCGCTGAAACCTCAGACAAGGGTCAAATGACCCTCTCTGCCCCTGCACTGAGGAAACATCCAAAGACAATGGACATGTCAGTAATGGACTCTTTTGAGCAGACATGGATGATCTGATTGAGAACGTGGCTCTTTTGCTCAGAGAAGCACATTTTATGCAATCCACTCTCTGTGTGGGTGGGGGTGGGAGGGGAGTAGCTAAGGATGCCGTTATGGTAACCAGAGGGTAAAGTTTTAATCCATCACACCTGCAGAATGAAGCTTTCTTAAAATCTCCAAAGGACAGGGTTGTTGGAGGGCTACAAACAGCACAGCATGCAGAGGTCTGGAGGGTGGTGTACCCAAGGAGACCATGGGTACTCCAAGCTGTTCCCTTCCTTACACCTTGCCCTGCACGTCTCTTCCATGTAGCTGTTCATCTGCATTCTTTGTGCTGTTCTTCATAATAAATAGATAAGTGGAAGTGAATGTCTTCTTGAATTTAGTGAACTATCCAAACAATCAAATAGAACCCAAGGAGGAGGTTGTGGAAACCCTGATTTGATTTGATTTTTTAGTCAGAAGTGCAGGTGACAGACTATACTGCATTTTCTATCAGCATCTGAGATAAAGACAAGAAGAGGATGCAATGTGTGGCTTTAGACACTCTTTCCACATTAAAGTAGGATAAAACTGAGATAGTAGACATTTGTTTGTTGTCTTGAGTCTGCTATAGAATTCTTTTTAGGCAGCTGGGGGTGGTGGCATAGGCCTACAATTCCAGCTTCTTGGGAGGCTAGTATGGGAGGATTTTGAGTTCAAAGCATATTTGGACTACAGAGTAGTCTCAAAGCTAGCCTGAACAACTCAGGTAGACTTCTGTCTGCTTCAAAGTGAAAAATACAATAAAATAAAAAGCCAGTGGCAAAATGTACTGGCAGAACACCTAACTAGTGCAAGATACTAGAGAAGCAGAGACAGGAGGATCTGTGGACTGCTGGCCACCCAGTCTACTCCACGGTCAGTGAAAGACCTTGTTTCAAAAGGAAGAAAGAAAGAAGGAAGAAAAGAAAGAAAGAAAGAAAGAAAGAAAGAAAGAAAGAAAGAAAGAAA